>CM056199.1:4039669-4387169 GCA_029692085.1 Gymnothorax javanicus | reverse complement strand
GGACTTCAAAAATCCTGCTATATTTCTTGCTTTGGTGCAGATGTAAGCCAGGTCAGGAGTATCCGCAATAGCCTGTTTGCAGAACAGGTCTCCTCAGCCAATCAGTGGCCTTAATTAAACACTTCAGTGCAAGAACACACCAAAAACCAGCAGACACTGCGGCTCGCCCATATTTGAGTTTGAGACCCCTGCTTTAAGCAGTAAGAACATTTTTCTTAGATATTGCGCCAATAAACGTCCTTATGTTTTGATGATAATGATTGACATGAAGAACACAGCAACAGAACGTTGCGCCATTGTCTAAGGATGCATTGCCCAACAGGAGAATGAATACCTTGCAACTAGGGGCGTTGCTAGGCCTAAATGTTCTTTAGCACAGCCAAATAATGTACGTTTAAATCATTTAGGAGAGTACGCCTGCTCTGCCCCCCCTCCAAATAAAAATCGCCGCAAATCCATACATCTTTAGTGATGCCCCTGCTTGCAACACACTCCTCAGGAAGTCTCGCAGTGTCATTTGAGTACGGGACTATGGGATATGCACATGCACTAATGTCTGGAGTAATTTATTGCTGGATAAAATGTAAAGGTTATGTCCAGGACCTAGTTTTAATGGATGTGATTTTATGTCCTGGAACTTAATGTTGCCAAAGCTGCACGGACACTCAATGAAACCTCATCAACCTACATAGAAAACGGATATTTTTAAATTCTAAGTATTTGACCTCTCAGTTGAATTTGGAATTCATTGCCCAGTATCGCCTGATAGGACTGATATTCGGCTTCCATTTTAGGGTTTACAATTCAAATCCAATTTACGAATTAGATTTCGCTGCCGTGCACGTGCGCCTTCACCCCCTCCCTTACTGCAGGCACCATGGAAACTAATCAGAGTTGTGGGAGTGGGACGGGGCCCAAACACAGGGGGCGACGATTTCCAAATTAAGAAGTAGAATACCCTTGAATGAAAGCAGAAGGGCCGTCCACACTGACCAAATTCATTCCAAATTCAATTAAAATGTCTAATATTTTTGATTTAAATATGTCCGTTTTCTGCGTATGTCCGCAAGGTTTCAGTTAAGTGTCCACGCACTATATAGTTTGGGCCTACTATTGCTCAGGTCAACATATTCTGACATGCTGAGGAAGCGTCAGTTACCAAATAAAACAAAATGTGATGTAAATGTGAAACTAAAATTTCACGTATGTACTGAATAGGTGTGTGTTTCTGTATTTACTTATGTAGGGTGCATTTTCAAGCGTTTATACTTGGATATTTATCATTCTGACATGCTGAGTGAAGCTGCTTTCACACCGGACGCGAAACGAATTTTTCGCACGACAGATTACATTCAAAGTCAATGCAAAGACGCGAATACACGCGTTTCGCGTGTATTCCCGTTTTTGCATTGACTTTGAATGTAGTCTGCGAGAAATTCGTTTCGCGTCTGGTGTGTAAGCAGCTTAATGTTTCGGTTTGTATTTTAAAGGCTCTTGGTTTACAAATTTATTTTGAAACGAACAATTGCGTGGTGATGTAGATAAATTGTGGACAGAGGGAGACATCCACAAAGAATGTTCGACCTGCATTCCCGAAGTTATAAATTATCACGAAGACTTCTAAATTCTGAATAAATTGTTAAAATCTACTGTGAGACATGATTGAGAACATGATGTCTGTGTTGTATCTAAAGATGCATTTAGGAATAGTGGAACTACGCAGTCTGTTGAGAATACGCAATAGGTCAGTAATTATGACTTTTGAATTTGTTACTGTAATGAATTTGGTTCATAGTGCTTGATCACCATGTGATTGATCAAAGTCAAATAAAGGTTTACGTTGACTACTTCTGTGAGTGGGTCTCAAATTTGGTCCTTGGCTAACCCAATGTAAGCAGCAATCGCATAGATTTAACAAGTTGTTTACGATATATTTTTCATATTTTGAGAGATTACTAACTCTCCAAAATGATTGTGCATGCTATGAAGAATTAAAAGATCGTTTGCATTGTGCCAGGTTGCAACCATTTGAAATAGGCATGGGCAACGCTCTGCATAAACTCTAATGGAATGCGTAACAGCTGAACTGGGACGGTAAACAAGCCTCAGAAAACTTATTAAAAAAATGATGTAAATACCATTTTCATACAAAAAGAACACCATGGTTTGATTAAAAGCAACCTTTTCAATAGGATACCCGCATTTCATACATGAACTCTGCGTATGGCCCAAAAACGCGATTTGAACAGAGCTATTGTTCGCCCGTAGGATGAATGCGTGACCTCAATTTGCGCCGTGTTTACAAATTTTCAAGTGCACAGCGTGGCAAAAATAACCATTTAGGAGGGAGATTTCAAACAGCCCGCGTCGACGTCTTATCCCAGCTACGGCCCTGATTTGCTAATAGCCATCTAATTTGAGAAATTACGAGTTTGTTCGTCCAGGCTAGTCCTCCAGGGGATGAGAAATAAGTTCGACAGAAGTTGGTGAAGTTCGTCACGAGTTCGCCGTGATTTCTTCTCAACAATAGCAAGAAAGGTGAGCGTATTTTTTACTTCACCGTACATAGTTAGTTGACTGAATATCCTGTGACCCTATTTGTGAAGTTTCAGTAAAATATACCAAGGAATAAACCTGCGCCAGGCCTTTGAAGCCCACCAGTCACAAGCAAGATTAATTCACGAATACGCTTCAATTCGAGACTGCAAGGATGGAAATCTGAATAATCAATTAGGAAAAATTCTCGGCTCTCGGTAATTCTGTATATCGTTTAAACATTTTGTTAATCGGATTATGAAAGAAGACTGAAAATAAGCGCCCGCTTTTTGTTTGGATGTAAAAGCGCGTATTTAAAGGAGAATACATTGTATATTGATTAAGCATTGAACTCTGCATAAATCGAACTGTTTTAATATTTGTTGATGACATTGCTTCGGCTTCCTGGAAGCAAGTACGCGCAAATTTGCTGTCTAGTGAGCATTTCAGGTTCGATGTACAGAGTAATAACGCCGCGGAAACTTAAACTGGCCCGTCATTCTGCCGAATAGTCTTACTAAACTAGTTAATCGTCTGATTGCTAATCAAGCAAAGGGAGGTTTCTGCCTCGCCAAACTAACCTCCGACTGCACGTCACTGTGTTTTTACTATGAATTATTCACAGTAGCTCATTGAAACTATCATGGGAGGATGGTATATGGACATTATAAAAACAGTGCAAAGTTTTTTTTTTTTTTTTTTTTTAAATCACCACGGGTTATTGAAGGGGAACGTTTCAGAGTAGCAGTGGGAGGGCAAACAACTGCCGGCATCAGCGACTTCACTGCATTTTATATAGTAATGGGCGAGTAGCGTTAATGTTTGTCCTCCCACCGATAATTTTGACATTTTTGCAGGCCATTGATCCAAAAAAAAAAACTTCACAGGCAACCCATTCATACCATTTTTTAATATCAATGCAAAACCTAATGTTGAACATAATTGGGTGAAATTCAATGCATTTTCCATTAAAAAAGGGCCTAGGGGCGCTGCTGTACTTCAGAAAAGGGGTAGATGACTTTAGCATCAATTATTTCTGTTAGGGTACCCTAATGGATAATTTGGCCTGGTTTATTTCTGAAGAGATTGTATTTTCGAAAATGCCCTCTGGCTTCACCCCCCAATTTTCACAATGGGTTTTGTTGAAAAATGCCGAAATCAGCCATTTTTGGGACCCTGTGGCTCTGAGACCCTTTCCTGTAAAGGCGTTGGACTTGCGGCAAACTCTTCATCTGTGTCTTCTGTACTTACCTGCAAAAAATCATTAGAAAATAATAAACACTTTGTTCTCAGCAACTCAAGAAATGTTGTCATTTTATTCATTTGTATTGCCCATGCCTATTTGAAAAGAGGAAAAATTAAGTAAAATTTTACACAACTGGGCAGTTAAGGGCCAGGACCAAAATGAAGTGTGAATGTTTTAATAGTCTTTACAACAAATCATTGATCGAGAAATTAGCAAGAATTAAAAAAAAGAAATAAAATAATTTAGTGTAAGCCTTGAGTGTAAAATTTCTGGCTGTCACAACCCTTGTGTGTCCATAATTGGTTCCTACCCCTTTCCAGAAACCTGTGTGTTTTGTGGCTTTGTCTCCTTTACTTGATTTATTGTCTTGTTTCTTCCCTTACTGCCAGGTGTTATCTATGGTATGCTTCGCTCCTTTTGTGTGTGGTTTAGTGTATATAACCTTACCCTCTGTGTCGTATGGTTGTTGAATTGTAAAGCTTAACGTCTAACTAAGTTTACCAGTCAGTTTGTATCTTCTAGTTTTGAGCTGAGCTCTTCTGCTGTGTGTTTTGTAAATTAATGATTGAGAAAAACGTAATTACTCTCTGGAGTCTCATTACAAAGAACAAGCCTCCAAGCCTGCAGATTGGTCTTATGATTGGTACCATGTTCTCTCTGCACATTCACATTACAAGCCTCATTCTTCGATTCCGATTTTTTGCCTATTTTTACCATTAACATTCATGTGATCTGCAACTATCTGCAATGTAAATGCACCTGACTCTGAAATGGCAGGCATGCGCACATTGGCACATTTTGCGCAAGTCATCTGGGTCATCAAGAACTAGGTAATATTTGTGAGAGGATTTATGGTTTTAAAACCTGATTCAAACTGAGAAAACGGACGCACTTGTAGTGAATGTATGGATGGGATTTTACCCCAGCGGACGGCAGTTTGTCTGCTGTACCTGATAAGGTTGAGTGGGTGAAAAAAAGCCAGATGGCTAGGTTTTTAGGTTTTTAACTGCACTCAACACATGGCAAAAGCCAGAATGATTCTGATCTGACCATTCTCATTCATGTCGCAAGGCCACGTATCCATCCGATCTAGGACCACATATGAAAGTGGCTCAATGCTGATTTGAAGATCGGCTATAGATTCAATTTCTGTGTTCGCACAGGCCTGAAAACATCAAATCTGTGTCACATAAAGGTAAAAAAAAAAAAAAAAAAAAATCTAATTTGAGTCACTTCAGCCTTATTGGTGAACACAGATAGCATTGTTAATCCTTTGTTCCAGGCTGTTTCTACAAGTCACTTTATTAGGAGTCCCTCCCAAGCCTTTAGCGGTCTCCCGGATTGGGACTGTGTTCCAGCAAAAGTCTTCGGTGCAATGGTCTTGCAGTCCTGTTCTGTCAAGGGGTATTCACCACCTGGCTTCTGCCACTGGCCAGCATTTGGGCAAGCCCCCAATCCTCTTCAGTCATTACCAATTTTGCTAGACTGCCCCCCTTCTCAGTTCTGGGTTTGGCCCATTTCACTACTGTCACTGTGTTCCTCTGCATTGTACCTTGAATCTGCATCTAGTTCCTTGTCTTGATCATAACACTGACAGCTTTTTACAGAACAAAGAGTCGGAAAATAACACCCAATCATTCAACATTTCAATCATGTGAAGCAAACCTCTTTACAATGTTCTCCAGCACTCCCGAAGCATTAATTAACTTTTCACAGTTAAGTCAATCTGTAACAAAAACACTTCACTGCAGATAAAGTTAATGAACAAATAGAGGCACAGAAGATCGTAGGATGGCATTGGTTTAAGCGTTGGTAATCTCTGACCAATAATCATTACAACTCCAATTCCGAAATAGTTGGGACAAAGTGTAAATTGTGAATAAAATCGAAATGCAATGACTTTCAGATCACATGAGCCAATATGTTATTTACAGTAGAACATAGATAACATTTCAAATGTTGAAACTGAGACATTTTACATTTGATCTACCAAATGAGCTTATTTCAAATTTTCTGGCTGCAACAGGTCAGAAAAGTTGGGACACAGTCAAAAAAGGGCTGAAAAAGCAATTAATATATAAGAGAATCAGCTGAAAGAAGATTTAGCTGATAATTAAGTTAACTGGCATCTGGTGTGTAACATGATTGGCTATAAAAGGGATGTCTTAGAGAGGCTGAGTCTCTCAGAAGTAAAGATGGCCAGAGGCTCTCCAACCTGTGAAGGCTTGCGTAAAAAAATTGTGGAATACTTTAAAAACAATGTTCCTCAACGTCACATTGCAAAGGCTTTGAAGGTCTCATCATTGACAGTGCATAACATCATCAAAAGATTCAGAGAAACTGGAAAAATCTCTGTGCGTAAGGGACAAGGCCGAAGACCTTTACTGGATGCCCGTGATCTTCAGGCCCTCAGACGCCACTGCATCACTCACCGGCATGATTCTGTCATCGACATTACTAAATGGGCCCAGGAATACTTCAAGAAACCACTGTCTGTAAACACAGTCCGTTGGCCATCCACAGATGCCACCTAAAACTCTATCATGCAAAAAGGAAGCCATTGTTGAGCATGATCCAGAAGCGCCGCCGTGTTCTGTGGGCCAACGTTCATTTAAAATGGACTGTAGCAAAGTGGCAAAGTGTCCTGTGGTCAGACGAGTCCAAATTTGACTTGTTGGAAATAATGGGCGTAGTGTCCTCTGGGCTAAAGAGGAGAAAGACCACCCCTCCTGTTATCAGTGTTCAGTTCAAAAGCCAGCATCTCTGATGGTATGGGGATGCATTAGTGCATATGGTGTGGGACACTTGCATGTTTTAAAAGCACCATGAATGCTGAAAGGTATATAAAGGTTTTAGAGCAACATATGCTCCCCTCCAGATGACATCTATTCCAGGGAAGGCCTTGTGTATTTCAGCAGGACAATGCAAAACCACATACTGCAGCTATTACAACAGCATGGCTTCATAGTAGAAGAGTCCGTGTGCTGAACTGGCCTGCCTGCGGTCCTGATCTTTCACCGATTAAGAACATTTGACGCATAATTAAATGAAAAGTCCGTCAAAGGAGACCCAAAATTCTCCAGCAGCTGGAAGCCTGTATTAAACAAGAGTGGGATCAAATTCCAATGGCTAAACTCAAGAAACTTGTCTCCTCAATGCCCAGACGCCTCCACTCTGTGTTAAAAAGAAGAGAGGATGCGACACCATGGTAAACAGGCTCCTGTCCCAACTTTTTTGAGACTTGTAGCAGCCATCAAATTTGAAACGAGCTCATTTTGTGGATAAAATTGTAAAATTTCTCATTTTCAACATTTGCTTTGTTTGTCATGGTTTGTGAGGTGTGCGTGTGTTTTGGACTTTTCTTTGGTGCTCTCGTCCCGGGACGAGATCAAATTCCTTTTCAATCAGATTCTTTAACCAGCTGGCTGATTGAACTGGGGCGGCGCTTCCCCGGACTCTATATAAGCCGGAAGTCTGCCACGCCTCCTTTGCTAGAGTGTCTGTAGCTAAGCACTATTGCAGAAGAGATCTCTAGTCAGTATTTGTGTGACTTTACATCTTCCAATTATTTTTGGAGTTCCTTCCTATTTAGGAATTTTCTCTTTTCTACTTTTTCTCTCTCTCGCATTGCTTCCGTTTTTTTTTACTATTACACGTCCTTTGGAAGTGCGAGTACTTTCTGGTGGTCTGTGTGATTCTCTGTGTTTGTACTGTTTCTGTGCTGCTCGTTCTCTCCCTGGCCGCTGCACCTGGCCTCTCTATTTTACCAGCCATTACAATGTTATCTCTGTTCTATTGTGAATAAAATACTGGCTGGTGTGATTTGAAAGTCATTGCGTTTTGATTTTATTCACAATTTACACTTTGTCCCAACTATTTCGGAATTAGGTTGTATATAATATATAATATAATATAATATAATACCAATAATAATGACCTTTTCACATAAGTCCAGGTAGGTTTGGATAGCTTTTTCCCTCAATAAATGAAATCATCATTTAAAAACTGCATTTTTTGTTTACTTGGGTTATCTTTGTCTTATATTAAAATGTGTTTGATGATCTGAAACATTTAAATGAGACAAACATGCAAAAAAGAAATCAGGAAGGGGCAAATACTTTTTCACAGCACTGTATGTGGGACTTCCTAGAATAAGGGAAAAAACAAAATAATCCTAAAATGTCGTTTATTTCACTGTAACTGCCATTATCTGGCAAGATGGGCACTGCAAAACAATACCGGATTGTTCACTCAGGCCTCTATGCAGCTGGTATAAAATATGACAGTAAGTAATATTACGAGCTAATTTAGCACCTGTCTGCATCCTTTGGAAATGCGAGGCAGATTAACTTGTTGGTGTTATTACAGTCTATTGTGGCACAAAGCTTGGGCATGTTTAACACTATCACATCACTTATGGACTATTACTTGTCTGTGTCAAAACGATAGAACGCTAGACATGGTACAAATTTAATGATTGCACCTTATTTTGCCGCTTGGTTTTATCCGCAAGCTTAATATCTGTTATCAACCCATTACAAGAGAAGACATAAACACAATATGAAGTCAGACCTTATGAGAGTGAATTGCTAAGAGACAGGTCTCGGAAAAAAAGGTATTTTTCACCCGTTTTAAAAATGTCATTTCAGAGTCAGAATGTCCAGAAGATAAGTATAAGATGGTGAAAAGTCAGTCAAAATATTTACTTCGGCGATCCTGGGACAGAATAATTGGTTGTAATGTGTGCTGTCATTCACTTCTCCCATGAAGTGAAAAGATTCAGGACCTGCCGCTGGTCTCCTAAAGGGGTGGGGTGCTCATGTGACTGATGGAGGACATTACCTTTAGCTGCAGTAACAACGTATTACAAATATAGAAACAAAAGGAAACGAGGTTCCTTAATAGAAAAGTGCTGAAATAAACATAAACAGCACTAAGCTTAAAGAGTTTAGAGTTTTGACACGCAAATACGGAGAAAAAGTCCAAAGAAGACTAACAATGCGGCTCAGGCCTGGATTTACAAGACTTCACAATGAGACTGAGTGAAACTGGGTCTTAAATACACACTGCTGCCCCCCAGTGGCAGTGAGAAACAGGTGCGAGTGATAATTGAACAAGACTAGGTGCACCTAGTATATGGGTGAGCCGCCTTTTCCCCGCTGGCCGACCAATCGCTGAACTTCTTCCCCAGGGGCCAGCCAATCGTTGAACTTGATCACTCAGGCAGTCAGTCACTCACGCAGTAACTCAGACAGCGACATTCGTTTACAAGGGCCGGGCCGCTGCTCGACCAGCCCAATAATGAATGAAGTGCAGTCCTGGTTTTAGCAGACTGGTGAGCTGGACGGCTGGAGGCATGGCCTTACAGTCAGTGTGTCATCTCTGAAACTACTCTACAACTAGAATGTGTTTTTACTTGTAAAAACGGACGTCTGCCCCCGGCCCCCTTCCCCGCCTAACCCACCGGACAGTCGGACAGCAGACAGGCACATACCAAAAGGCACCACTGCAGTAAGTATGCAAAGTTTGGTGAAGATTATGCAAACGGTGGTGGAGTAATGCTCCAGACCAAAATTGATTACATTCGGACGGACAGACAGGCACATACCAAAAGGCTCCAATTCAGGACCTGAGTAGTAAGTGTGCAAAGTTTCGTTAAAAAAATGCAAACGGTTTTGGAGTTACGCTTCGGAAATGAAGTGGGAACGCAAACGCAAATGCGAACGCAAACGGGAACCGAGCCTAAAACAAGGGGGGGTGGGGGAGACATAACTACCTGGACAGCTGTTTTGAGCATTTTTGCGGCTGTATGTATTTCTGTCCGTCTGTCAGTCTGACTATTTGTCTGTTTGAGGACAATTCATGTGAAGAGGGAAGCATCACAACCTTTTAAGATGCAGTATTCAAACTTCTCAGATGAATTTTTGTGATAAAAAAAGCTGAGTTTGAATATGGGCGTGTTCTGAGTTCATGCTCACTTAATGCCATATGATGGGGAATCCTGTGATGGCAAACTGCGTTATAATGGAGACTCCTGACATAACGAAGGCGTCGAGTTTCAACATTTCTTTCTGTGTGGCATGTAAACTGAACTGGAGTCTAAGAAAGGCGCGATATAAACAAAACTCATTATTATTGTTATTGTTATTATTATTAATACAACGTTGTAATAATATTAATATTATTATACAGGGCTTCAGTGCCAGCCTGACAGAAAAATAAGTCTTAATCGTTATTTTACGTGCACTTCTTTGCTGGCCTCACTCACTGTACCACTGAACCACTTTTCATAAGTCTATTCATATGGATATTGTAATGGCCGAAGGAATCGGGAGGCCAATTGCAGCGGCTAGGAGAAAACAGGACCAGAGAGGACTTAAAATACCCACAGGAAGAAATAAAAACGAAGAAACAGAACAGCTCTCGCGCTTCCAAAACGAACGCCCAACAATACGAACCAGGAAGCTGAGCGAGAGAGGGACAAACAAATAGGGAAAGAAAAAGGAAACTTCCCTGAAGAAAGAAACCACAAATATACTGCGAAGGAGTTCGCCAAAAGCCCCTAACTAGAGATATCTTCTGGCTGTAGTGATAACTAAAATCAGACACTCCAGCAAAGGAGGCGTTGCGGACATCCGGCTTACATAGCCTTAGAGGAAGGCGCCGCCCACGCCTGATGAAACAGCTGGGGAAAATCCGATAGTTAAAGAGACAGACGTGGTCCAAATACGAGCCACAGAAAAAGTCTAAAACCAGACACACAGCCAGAACCATGACAGGCAGACTCTGTCTCTCCATTGGTCTCAGGATGAAACCCGAACGAAAGGCTCATAGAGGCCCCTAGCTGGTTACAGAAAGCACGCCAGAATTTTGCCGTAAACTGCGGGCCACGGTCTGAAACCACATTCTGAGGCAGGCCATGCAGCCGGAGCACATGGTCTACCACAAGAAAGGCTGTCTCCCGCGCCGACGGCAGCTTGGGAAGGGCGATATAATGGGCGGCCATGGAAAAGCGATCAACCACGACCAAAATAACAGAGTTGCCCTCCGAAATCGGCAGGCCACTAATAAAATCAGGCGCGATGTGGCTCCAAGGACGCATGGGGATGGGCAACGGCGGCAACAGACCAGAGGGGGGGAGGTGGGACCCCTTATTCCGTGCACAAATACAACAGACCGCCACCAACTCCCGGATGTCCTTATCCATGCTGGGCCACCAAAAGCGTCGGGCCAAAAATCGCTTGGTCCAGTGAACCCCTGGATGACCTGCCAAGCGGGAAGAGTGACCCCACTGGAGCACTTGGGAACGAACCGCCAAAGGAACAAACAAGCAGTCGGGTGGCGCCCCGCCATGACCAGGATCGGAACGCAAGGCCTCCCGCACTACAGACTCAACCTCCCACTGCACGGGAGCCACAATCTGAGTTGCCGAAATTATAGGCTCTGGAAAAGAATCGCTGCCCGAGTGATCGTAAATCCATGACAAAGTCTTGATATTTTTAGAGCCGGGGCGATAAGTTAACGTAAAGTTAAAACGATTGAAAAATAATGCCCACCGTGCCTGCCGGGAATTATGTCGCTTGGTCTGCTGGATGTATTGGAGGTACTTGTGATCAGTCCAAACCACAAATGGGTGTTCAGCCCCCTCCAACCAGTGGAGAACGCAGGGCTCTAGCCAGAAATTTTATTGAACGTACCGCAGCGATACTTCTCGTGATGTCACGAACCTGGTCACGTGGGTTTGTTGACTACCGTGGTTGGCAAAATGCCACAACATGACAATTGATTTTATAGGTGAAGTAAAGTTGTCTTCCACTTTTTGTCATAATGCCAGTCAGTTGCAGCGTTATTAACTGCACAAACTGTTTCGTGAAGGGTTCAGGAATACGTTTCCTACGTATTCCTGATCGAGAACCGAAAAAATCTACTTGGATTGATGCAATTCGATGCAAGAACTGGATGCCGTCGACCCACTCGCGTGTTTGTACCATTCACCTTCTGTCGGGTCAGTCCCAAGTTATTTTCCATCATTTCTACCATGACATTTTGCTAAGTTTTCGCATTTTATTATTCGGTCGTGGCAAGGGAACGATCTTTTTTGTGTTGGGTAATTCGATAGGTTCCTTACTTTCCGATAGCGAGTATTTAAGTGACAGTTCGGATATTAGTATTGGAAAGAATTCCGTTTTCAACCTTCATCAGAATCGACTAAGATCGGTACTTTTTCGGCTTGAATTTTGGGTACCCAGAGAAACATTCGAGTGTGTAAAAACGTCCATCGTACATCCAGTCAAGAAAATTTAGAGCTAAATGTCTACTTCAGCTGTAATGGCGGCAGCCTTGTTACTGATGACACACCAGGTGGCTAGGGAATGCGCAGTATATGCATTCGCGATATGAAATATTAATCATAAATTCTAGACCCCCTTATCACAAATAAAACCCCCCAAAATATGTTGGCGCCCCTTTTTAAAATCGTTCTGGTAAACGTACGTATGTGAATTACTTTCACTGATCAATGATGATCAACAAATGTTGAATTTCTGTTCGATGTAGGAAAATCAAGTGATGACCCAGCCGACCCAGACCCAAAGAGGGGTCGTTCCTCCAACCTTTCAGCTCGTAAGGATCCGGAAGCCTACACAGACCTTCGTTGTACTTAAGCTGAGAAATATCTTGCCTTCGCGGTACTGTCAAGGTTTTGTACATATTCAGAGACCGCCGAAATCGTTCCACAACTGCAGGATGCCATACTTCCCCTGTTTTGTTGTATTGATTTACACTTGTTCTTGCCAACCACGCTAATGCGTATGGCTGAATATGACGTCAATGTTTGAAAACAAAAAGTATCGCACGCCGAAGGAGTCAGGAGGATCTAATTAATGAATAATTAACGCTGTGTTCTTACACATCTGTGAGGTCACAAAAATTATTTTAGAGGCTAAAAGTTTCATTCCGTTTCCCCTGTAAAGTTTATTTGGGTAAAAGCATCGTGCTGTATTACCGGTTAATCTATTTCACCGTCTCAGCAATGCCGTATTATTTTTTCCAAAATAAATTTGGTAACATACACAAAACACTGGCAGCGACGGAAAAAATACAAAAATCACTAAACACAGAGCCCTATAAATATACTACTCAAAATTTGATAGGGATCATAGGAATTTTTTTGTGAAATGACATGCAAATTTGGTAACTGCCACTGATGAACAATATATTGGATAAATGACATGCAGTCAGACACAAAACACATTTGCAAGTGCATTTAATGACATTAAATGAGCGTGCAGCCTCACACTTTTGGCTTTCACGAACACTTCATGGTTTCACCTCTGACATGTAAAGTGAAAACAGACAGTGTTCGTTTGATGTTTCATTACCACAGTTAATGTCAATAACGGGTATGGCCTCCCCTAGCTTGAATGATGGCTTGACAACGTCGGGTCATACTGTCAATCAGAACCCGGATTCTTGCAATTGGAATGTTGTTCCATTCTTCAACAAGGGCATTTCCGAGCTCTTCTAGAGCTGTGGGTTGTGCCCTACGACCGGAAATGGCGACCTGCAGCATGTTCCACACATGCTCGATAGGGTTTAGGTCCGGCGAATGCGCGGGTCAGTCCATGCGGACAATTGTCTCCTGCTCTAGGAATTGATTCACCACCTTAGCACGATGGGGACGGGCGTTATCATCCATCAAGATGAAATCAGGGCCAACAGCACCAGCGTATGGTCTTACGTACACATTGAGGATCTCATCCCTGTACCGTACCCCTGTCATCGTCCCTCTCCCCATGACATGCAGGTCCGTTCTGCCGTTCCTGCTTATTCCTCCCCAGACCATAATTGATCCGCCACCATAACGGTCGTGTTCGTTGATGTAGGCATCATTAAATCGTTCACGTTGTCTTCGCCACACCCGTTGCCTCCTGTCAGTAAAGTCCAAGCAATATCGGGACTCATCAGTAAAGAGAACTGGAGCCCAATCGTTGTGTGTCCATGTGACATGATCGTGAGCCCAATCCAAACGGTCACGCCTATGACGCATGGTCAGTGGGATTCGAACACATGGCCTTCTTGAGTTGAGGCCGGCAGTATGAAAACGATTCCGTATCGTCTGAGTGGATACCCTGCCCCCGAGGTGTTATGAAGGTCATTTCGTAGGGTGGTGGCTGTCCAGAAAGGATGACGTCGTGCCTGAAGTGTGAGAAAGTGGTCTTGTCGTTGTGTAGTCGATCTCTGACGACCACCCCCATGACGGTGTGCTGCTGTACCAAACGTTTGATGCCGGTTCCACGCTCTGTTCTCAACGCTTTGGCTGACGTTAAGTGCATTAGCAACGTGACGTTGTGAGAAGCCAGAGTCAAGCATTCCGATGCATCTTCCCCATTGCTCTGAAGTCAATCGACGTCTAAGACGTTGAGGAGACATTGTTATTGCTAAATGTAATGCAAAAAATTTGGGAACTTCCAAATTTTCACCAACAAGCAACACACACATCTGAGTTGAAATGGTGAAGTGTTAGTCAAAGCCAAAATGTGAGGCTGCACGCTCATTTAATGTCATGAAATGCACGTGCAAATGTGTTTTGTGTCTGACTGTATGTCATTTATCCAATATATTGTTCATCAGTGGCAGTTACCAAATTTGCATGTCATTTCACAAAAAAATTCCTATGATCCCTATCAAATTATGAGTAGTATAGCTTACCGTTTCATGATCATTGAATTGCCTTTTTCACCCGCTCAGAAAGTCCATCTTTGGCCCAGGACCCAATCCCAGCAATATAGATTTTCCTCCTTCATCCATGGGTATCGCGCATAATTGCTGGTGTTGAAATGCCTCTCAAAAGCCTTGGTTTTTTGCATCAAATTAAGGTCTGGTGTAGGTTTTCCCATGCTGATCAACTCAAACTTCTCACTGAATATTCGTCTAGAAAACATTCTTCAAACTCGAAACGATATTCACAGCTATCACGAACCAACAACTCAGGTTAACTCATTAGGTTGTTTACCGCCTATTTTTTTTTTAAACTTTGCTAGCTTGTGATTCGCCTGGGGTACAGCGGGTGATAACAAAGCCCTCCCATTCATAAGGGAAATATGATTGGATAATTTTACTGTCATTTGAAATTACTATTGCTCGGAGCCGAGCCCTCTGTAAATGCTCAGTGGACCCGCAGCATTTCATTCCCAGCTGCTGCAGAGGGAGACAATTCAAAGTATTTAGGCATATGAGACACGACTTACTTCGACCATGCATAAAGACGGGCAAGAACTATTAGCAAACGGTATACCTACATCCCAAGTTCACTAGCTATGTCATGGCAAGGTCGCTAAACACACATTACAAAGGTCTGCACATACTGATTCGGCAGCAAGTTTAGCTGGGAAATGTTGATGGAGGCGTTGCACCGGATGCAGAAACCATAGTGTAAGTCACGTGATCCCCGAAGTAACTCAGGAAGATGGCTTTGATGGGATGGGAATTCATCGATTAATTATTATTTATTTATACAAAAAAAAAAGTATTTCCTTGCTCTGAAATGTCGCATGTATAACCGGATATTGAACCTCAGGTCCAAGTGCTCCGCCTTATCCACGACACTAGCTCAACAGACTATTTATTCACTGGTCGATTTAGCACTTGTATAGCTGTGCTGTGTTTGAACTTGAGCATATTGGCGCAAGGATTCTCAGTCATAAACCGGCTTTGAAAACAACAGTTGAATATTTAGCGGTTAATTATAGCGAAAATACAAAAAACAAACCATTTAAGTGATTATAGTGCTGAAGTCTTCCAGTGCATAGCATAATGGCGAGAGGACTCTCAGATAGACTGGCTAAAACAATAGCAAGCGCAGATTTACCCGCAAACAGCTTTTATGACAAAATATCAAAGGTAAGATAATTTTTTGCTCATCTCTGTAGCATTTAAAGTGTATGCCTGCTGTTCTTTGAGTGTGGTGTCAATTTAAAATGACAGGGACTTATATCGTTGGAATCTGTGGACTCCTTTTTCATTTGAGGTATCGTTTGTATGCATATCACAAATACAGTAGCAATGCTTGTGATAGAGCACTGATTATTTAATCTTATTTTATTTACTGTTTTGCTAGATGCTTATTTACTTGCTTGGTGCTTGAATTGTGTTCGGTTTAGGTTAAAACGGTCATCACAAACTTTTTGCCGAGTTTCTTCGCTTTAAGAGGATATGCCGCATGACGAGGTTGCTATTAGGAAACATGCGGTATTTATTATGCAAATTCATTGCCCCCGTTACAGGGGCATTCAGGCTTAAGGTTAAAATTAGTATTGAATATATATTTTCCGCTAATTTCTTTAAATCTTCACTTTAAAACCAGTTTTCGTTGCAACAAAACAGTTGACTTACTTGTGAACTTCTGGTACGTGAAGCAGCTTTTCTCGAAATGCTCTGAGAAAATGTTTTGTTGGTTTGTAAGGCTTTCCACGGTCAATTCTTCTTAATTTAACAAACCACTCTTTCAAAAGGGCTTCATTATTTTGTGGAAATTGATGGAAACTTATTTTACCGTATTTTCCAGACGACTGAATGACATTATTATTGGTGCAAGCAACAGCAGCACAAGATTTCCCCATTTTCACTATGCTGCGTTCATCCTCTGTGAACATTTTGCTTCGGGGATCATGTGACCACCTACGTAACTTGCAACGACCTCATTGATATTGGAAAGATACCCATGGCTAAAATGACGAGCTAGCAACAACATTAAATTATTTTTTCATCTGTGTGCGACGTGTTTGTAGCTAGTCAATATAAGTAAGGCAATTGGCATGAATTTACAACGTAGCCTGCTGCCAGTAATCAAGCTACCGGACTGTTAAGTCACAATATGAATGTCAATTCGTGACCAATCTAACTTTATAGTCAATGACAATGCAGTATTTTATATCTGATAGGAAGTGTTGTGTGAAAACGTCTGATGCTTCTCGTGAAGATATCTTAGTCCAATTACTTGCGGCTAATTTGACGCCAGCGAAATGATCAATTTGCAATATCAGTATCTCTGAAGTATATAGCTACCTAGTTTCTGTGATTATTTTAAACTGTGCCAATTGCGCATGTTTAACGGAAGAGACTGCAAAGTGGCAGAAAAGATCGGGATCCATCGGACAGTTAAATAGACATTTCCTAGAGCTAATTCTAATTCTAGCTGGCTATATTCACTCGCTCAAGCAAGATGCGCCGTCGTTGATGGCTTTTGCTTGCTACTAGGCTCTACTCTGACGATTGTATCATTGTCTTCCGAACTTTCTGATATTGAGACATTTGCGGCACTGGTTTCATTTTGGGAACTATTCCCAGGAGGTGGACGAACCAGCCAAGCGTCCATGAACGGCTGTTCACACGCTAACTGGTACTGAGCCTAATGTGCTATGCCTTTACAGGTAGGCTACTTGCGACAGCGGTGGCTATACGGGCCTATCTTCAGATAATTGATAAAACTAGGTTGATCGGTACAGTCTGAAGCCATCCGTGTTTTTGCTGATACTGGTACTGGTGACCTATCTGTAACGTACCGGCAGCAATTTTTCACGTAGCGGCGGATTTTTCCAGCGTACCGGCATGCGACTTTTGCGTTCGTCAGCGTACCGGCCCGGTACGGTAAAAAGGCCTGGCTAGAACTATGCAACGCCAACTTAACAGCCAACAACTCCCATCACCAATGCTGTCATTTCATTCGGCCGCAGACAACGACCGGGAGAAGTAGGCGCAGGGGTGCAACTTATTGTCCCGATGAGAATGCTGGGACAAAATGGCACCCACCCCGACCTCCAAAGCGTCGACCTCCACCACAAACGAGAGGGAGGGGTCGCGCATAACAAGGATGGGCTCCGAACTTCAACTCCTGAAAAGCAGCCTCAGCTGCTGGGGTCCGAGCGAATGATGAGGAGGCGTTCTTCTTAGTAAGCGCAATAATCAGGGCAGCCACAGAGCTAAAATTGCAGATTAACCTCCTATTAAAATTAGCAAAGCCCAAAAACTGCTGAACCTCCTTAACACTCTGAGGAGCAGGCCAGTTACTGACCACTGCCACTTTGTCCGGGTCCATACAGACCGACCCTGCTGACATAATAAAGCCAAGGAACGAAACTGTCCTGGCATGAAAAATGCATTTCTCAGCCTTAACAAAAAGTTTGGCTTTCAGGAGAGCCTCAAGCACTTGTCTGACGTGTTCTTTATGCTCCGAGAGAGTTGAAGAAAAAGTCAGAATATCGTCAAGATAGACGAAGACGAATCTCTCCAACATCTCTCGGAGGACGTCATTAACGAGTGCCACACAGAGGGGGCGCTACCCAAACCGAACAGCATGACCGTATATTCGTAGTACCCGTCATGGGTATTAAATGCAGTTTTCCATTTGTCCCCCTCCCGGATCCGGACCAGATTGTATGCGTTACGGAGGTCTAGTTTAGTGAAAAATGACGCCTGCTGCAGGCGTTCAAATGCAGAGTTCATTAAGGGAAGAGGGTATCGGTTCTTAATAGTTATGTTATTCAAGCCCCTGTAATCAATACAGGGCCTCAAACCACCATCCTTTTTCCCAACAAAAAAGAACCCCGCTCCAGCAGGAGACGTGGAGGGTCGAATAAAACCATTAGCTATAGCCTCCTGAATATACTCTCGCATTGCCCCGCGCTCTGGCCCTGAGTATAAGGAACCCTTGGGGGGAGTAGTACCAGGAAAAAGCTTGATCTCGCAATCGTAAGCACGATGCGGAGGCAAGGACGAAGCCCGTTGTTTGCTAAAAACCTCTGCGAGATCAACTTAGTCATTAGGAACGTTGGGAGGTAAACAAAAGTTCAGAGCAGCCCCCAAACTCCGATCCCGTTCAGAGCCCGACGTATCAACAACCGACTCAAAATCAGAAAAATCCTCCGACTCGAAATCCTATTCTGGCTGCTGCCAGTCAAATTGAGGATCCCACTCCAACCCTTCCTCCACCCCAATATCAAAATCGGGTGAGTTAAGTCTTCACTCCAGGCATCAGCCACCCCATAGGTTGATGTCTGGGACGGCACGCCAGAATCTCACTACAGAGAGACCTACAATCGGAGCCCCACTGGACAACAGGATTATTTTGACTGCCCCAAAAGATGTGTGGCCTATGTTCAAGCAGCCAAGAATGTCCTAAACCCACAGGGAAAACCGGGGAATTGATCAGGAAAAACCGAACTTTCTCCTTGTCACTTGTATTACCCCACAGCCATTATGGGCTGATGCTGTATTGCTTTACCCTGTGGCATCTGGGCGGGCAGCGGCTACATAATTTGCTCAGGCAATATCTCCGAAAATGTTTGCCACAAGAGCTTCAAAATTCATATAAAGATTCCTGGTGAGGGATAGGTGTGCAACGCAAAGGTCACTCATGGATTTGACCTTTGGCCTTGGCACAGCGACCTTGAACTTGAAAATTTTGTCCAGACAATATCGCAGTATATATTGAATGCAGCTTCTTCAATTTTGGTATCCAGGTTCCAGGTGAAGGGTAATTGTGCTAATTATTTTAATAATTAAAAGGGCTGTGGGGTTCTCTCAGCGCTCATTGCCAGCTCGTATTTTAAAAAATTGTTTTTTTTAAGTACTACATTGGCTGAGGTTCCTAGTGGAGCCGAGCCGATACTAGAACGTGAGGTCAATGCAATGCAAAGCGTTGATTAGTCAGAGGGAATCGTCATTTGCGCGACAAGACAAGCCTACACAATGCATAACATAATCGACGTTACGGTGGAATAGGATGATTTTCACAGCAGCGCAAGCTAAATATGTAAACATTAAGATCTGACTTAATTAGGTAAATAAGTACTCAAACCAGCAAGCTAGCTAGCTTTCTTGTAAGCAAATTTAACACAAAATAAAAGTTTTGGGGTCACGTAAAAAGATGGCAACATTCAGGCAAGACGATTATATTATCATAACCTAACAAATGAAGGGAGTAGCAAACAGTTGTCAAACGTACACTAACCCGCCAACAGTTGGCAGCCAAATGTAAACGAGTTGGGCATCAGCTGGAAACTCAGAATATGACTGCTTACGGCACTAAAACAATTAAGCCAAATGGATAACTGCCCAGATAAATAGCCACCATGGTCGTTAAAGAGAACCAAAAACACCAGCCCTTTCGACATCCTCCGTTGCGCCTGCATTTGTGTCACGTGAGGTTATGTTGTGTTTCTTGTCGCGTTGATGACCTCAAGGCACTTTCCACGGTCGATCCCTCCTACACCTGAATGGATTCTATGCTGTGAGGAAACTGTGTACCTGGAACCAAAACCAAGTAGAGTCAAGTCGTGCCAGTACCATGCAGTGGAAAAGAGCCGGTAGGGTGCTATTCTGTTTTGTGATTGGCTCAAATGCCCCCGGGAAATGTGTGCACTGACTGTATCAGTGCCAGTGCTGCCATCCATTGCAGTCACAAATACCGCATTAACAAGTTGTGTGCATGTGAACTGCCAAAGAAAGTAGCAATTACAAGTGGAGAGACTCATTTCACTAGGGTAGAGTTGCTTAGCTTTGGAGTGTGTCCTAAAAGCATAATGACAGGAAGCACAACTCCGAGATGCTCACAGACGTGTTCTCATGCCAGTGATGTTTGATATTGGCATTCAGCATGTTGACATTCAATACTCATAGGTTAGAACTAGCTTGCCTGAAAAATGAGCGCTATTCTGCATCAATTTTTCTTTTTTATTTTCAACCAAGGGCCAGAATTACACATAAAACTCTCTAAAACATTCAAAACGAATATGATGCCCAGTGATTGGCCGGAGTATTTTGCTTTTGCACCAATCCCTGGCGATGTTATTGTAATTGCACGTGCTAAAATGTCTTGAATGTGTTCAAGGTCTTCATAAGTCTGGCCCCAAGAGCACTGAAATGCTCGACGCCGTAACGACTGCTGAACTCAGGAGGGGGGACTTTAGAGGAGAGCATGAGCGCAGCAGACGTGTGTATCTCAGGACCTGAGCGCTGAGGAAGAGGAGGGACTGCCTGCAGCGGAGTCCTCCTCCTCCACCTGGTCCAGCTGCAGGCTGCCGGAGGAGACGCGCATGCGGGCCAGACTGTGGCCTGTTTTTGCCCCGGGGGGGTAGTAGTGGGGGTAAATCCCCTCGGTATCAGAGTCACTGAACTCCCCGGAGCTCCCGGCACCCAGAACGCAGAGGGAGGCAGGCCTCTCTGGTGCGGGGGCGGAGTTTAGGGGGAGATAGGAGGGGCGAACGGGCGTGCGGCGCCGGGACAGGTGGGGGTAGTGGCCGAGGGGGCGGAACTCTGCGGCGGTGTTGGCGGGAGACGGGCGGAGCTGCTTGGCGTCTGATTGGCCCCAGGAGCGTTTGGGCAGCCCAGCGTGGTAGCTGGAGTCGTCACTGAAGTGGCCGGTCTCTTCCCAGCTGGTTCTGGAGGTCCTGGGCCCAAAGCGGCCCCCCATCGCACCTGTCCCCTGCTGTTGCAGGAGTGGGCTGGACTGGCGGGCGAGGTGGTGGAGGAAGGCATGTCTGTGGGCGGGGCAGGGGGCGTGGCCGAGAGGGGAGGCGGCAGCAGTGCGGGTGAGGTAGGCCTGCGTGGAGAGAGGCAGTGCGGACAGTGGGATGGTTGCTATGGCAGAGCAGAGTGAGGGGTGCTCCTCCAAACCGAGCCGGGGGTACAGGAGCACCAGCTGGCTGCTGTCCAACCATGACGGCAGGGTCGGCCCTGGCCCCGCCTCCGCGCCAGATAGGGAGGAGGAGCGGGGCTGAGTGAAGGTGCTGGGCAGGGCCAGGGCGCGAGGCGGCTCCATCTCCATGGCGATGGCTACCTCCACAGCGGATTGGCTGCGCTTTCCACCCAGGGCTGCTAGACTCCACGTGTTCTCCTTGAGGACATGAGTGAAGGTGGAGTCGGGAAACACCTGAGACTGACGATACACCTGCAGAGAACCCGCAAGAGCAACTAAACACACAGCCCATGATGTGCACCCACCATAGCATTACAAACAACAGAATGGATGATATCATAGAGTCCTTGTGATACTAGACACACAGCCCATGATGTGTACACACCATAGCATCCATTCTGTTGTTTGTAATTCTATGGTGTGTACACATCATGGCCTCTGTGTCTAGTATCACAAGGACTCTATGATATCATCCATTCTGCTGTTTTTAATTCTATCATGGAGTCCTTGTGATACTAGACACAGAGCCCATGATGTGTACGCACCATAGAATTACAAACAACAGAATGGATGATATCATAGAATCCTTGTGATACTAGACACAGAGCCCATGATGTGTACGCACCATAGAATTACAAACAACAGAATGGATGAGATCATAGAATCCTTGTGATACTAGACACAGAGCCCATGATGTGCACGCACCATAGAATTGCAAACAACGGAATGGATGATATCATAGAATCCTTGTGATACTAGACACAGAGCCCATGATGTGCACGCACCATAGAATTACAAACAACAGAATGGATCATATCATAGAATCCTTGTGATACTAGACACAGAGCCCATAATATGTACACACCATAGAGTTAAAGGCTGAATCCAAATCTCCACCCTCTGGACTTGCAGACTGAGCCCTCACGGACTTCAGGCGTACGTAATGTGACGTTTTCACCGTGATCATGTAAAGTCTGCAAGAGCGGGAGTCCACAGCATTATAAAAGGAGCTGATAGACAGGCTCATTGATTACCTCTTTAGCCTATATTTCTGTATCATGATGTTGAATTTTATATCTGGTCTATGTTATTCAAGTAACGTTTTTATATTATAAATTTATAATAAGTTTATGCGGTTTTGTGTGTGTGTGTAAATGTGCTTTTTTTTCTGTCAGCAATTTGGAAAAATTAAAACGTCACGTCCGTATAGCAATGAATTGTGGGTAATTACACTGGTGAAGTCTGCGCCCCAAGCGGACTCTCTGGAAGTCCGCAGAAAGTTCGCTTGAGGCCCCTTGCGGACTGGATCAATTGTGGATTTGGCCAGCCCTCAGCACTCCCGGACTTCCCGTGAACGCGCCCTCAAAGTCCGCGAGTGCGATGAAGTGCGGACATTTGGATGCAGCCAAAAACAACAGAACGGATGATAGAGTCCTTGTGATACTAGACACAGAGCCCATGATGTGTACACACCATAGAATTACACACAACAGAATGGATGATATCATAGAATCCTTGTGATACTAGACACAGAGCCCATGATGTGTACACACCATAGAATTACACACAACAGAATGGATGATATCATAGAGTCCTTGTGATACTAGACACAGAGCCCATGATGTGTACACACCATAGAATTACAAACAACAGAAGGGATGATATCATAGAGTCCTTGTGATACTAGACACACAGCCCATGATGTGTGTACACCATAGAATTACACACAACAGAATGGATGATATCATAGAGTCCTTGTGATACTAGACACAAAGCCCATGATGTGTACACACCATAGAATTACAAACAACAGAAGGGATGATATCATAGAGTCCTTGTGATACTAGACACACAGCCCATGATGTGTGTACACCATAGAATTACACACAACAGAATGGATGATATCATAGAATCCTTGTGATACTAGACACAGAGCCCATGATGTGTACACACCATAGAATTACACACAACAGAATGGATGATATCATAGAATCCTTGTGATACTAGACACACAGCCCATGATGTGTACACACCATAGAATTACAAACAACAGAAGGGCCGATATCATAGAGTCCTTGTGATACTAGACACAGAGCCCATGATGTGTACACACCATAGAATTACACATAACAGAATGGATATCATAGAGTCCTTGTGATCTGGAATGTGCCGATAATGGTCGCCATCTTGGGTAATACTGAATTCCTAAAGCGAACTGCAGTGACATCAGAAAGGTTAGCCCATGGAATCCTGCACGGATTGGCCAATGGCAGACAGCAAGTGAAGCCTTACCAAACATGGCCAACAGTTTGACTCAGTCATGCAGTAGTCATGTCTGCTCTGATTTACAATTCTATGCTACACACACAATAGATGTAATACAAGTATACACTACAAGCACACCAGTAAACACTATACACACTGTAATGAGGGGTGTATTCACCTTTTGCTAGAGCTCAAGCCAGCACATGCTCCCACCAAGATGGATATCCAGTTAGCTCCATAATACTTGGGACAAAGACCTTTTTTTTTTTCCGTGATAATTATTCATTTGTATTCAAACAATGCTCCCGTGCGTGAAATTAAATCAGATTATCAGCTTTTATTTTATGGAACTTTTCATAAATTTTCGTACTTCACATGTTGAAATTACAGCTGTACTGTAAATTAAATTCCTCCAAACTGTCTGTCCAATTTGTAATCTGTCTGCACGGTTACATCTAGCTTGGGAGTATTGAAAACCAAAAGCATTTGTCACTAAAAAGCATCGCTTTTTAAATTTGGGTAAAATGTTCAAGGAAAGTTGGTGACTAGCAGTTGCATAAAATGAATATTTGATGAATGTTTAAAAAAAAAAAAAAAGAAATGACCTGTTTGGAGACATCGGTGAGGAGATCTGGGGATGAGCTGCACTGTCGTGTGTCGTAATGTGACCGGCAGTACTTCCTGTTAAACACAAACACACACAACACACAAATAGAGACAGTGTGTATGCCAGTGCTTGCATGCACGCCCTGGTAAAAAGCCCAGGGGTCAGGGGTCAAGAATGTCGGCAAGCTGATTTCAGTTACTGGTTCAACCACCTGGCCAACAAATTTGTTGAAATGAGTCAGTACGGTCAGCACAAAATACTGCGGAGGAGTTTCACTCTCTGAACTCAGATGTTCCGCCTCAAAACGCAAGCTCGCTCTTACACAAGCGCACACACACACTTTCCTTACCTTTCAAACGGTAGAGTCGTCTTCTCACCCCGTCCGACACAGTCAAGCAGCTGCTTCTGTGTTCTGCCACTGAAATGACAGTTACGTTCATTTTGACAGGTAATCTCCGTCCGTCCGTCCGTCCGTCCATCCCCCCCCCGTCCTCTGCTTCCACATTTGAATGCGGCTGGGCAGCCTGAAGGCTCGAGGCTAACATGTGTGCCTGGAACACTGAGGTTTTGCCTTTCAAGGCCTGTTATCACCACAGTCAGATCAGGGCAGGTTTTGGGCACTAGAGAGACGTCCTTGACCCCACGTTACTCAAACTTAGCCTCTCGGTCAATTCAACTCAGTGGCTTTTGTATAAAAGGGACTGATCTGATCCAGCCGACGGGGACACACCTGTATCTGAAGCACGAGCCTTTACTGTGCAGCAGGGACCTGTGGCGGGATTTCGGCTCTTCTGATCGGCGGAAAAAGGCGTGGTGCTCCACACACATCTTCCAGAAGGCTTTACACACATCCCTGCAGGCCATGGCGAACTCCACTGTGTCCCTGCCAGAGGGCTGGCCATGCATGAAACACACACACACACACACACACACACACACACATACATGGAATCACCAGTAAGAAACTCGTAACACAATTACACTCCTTTATTGGACTTGAAATCAGAGATGCCTCACGGCAAACTCACCTCGATCTTCTCGTGAAGTTTTATCAGAAAACGTTTCCTCTTGAAGCTCAGCTTACGGATTTTGGCCCAGCTGAAAGTGTTGATTTTTCTGTTGCCCTGGAAAGAGGGAAAACAGAAATACCTGTGATGAGCATTGTGAGGTAAACCTTTTACAAAAGTTTTGGAGGTAGACCTTTAATGAGTTTTCTGAGCGATGTAATACAGTGAGAGTAAAAAGTATTTGATCCCTTGCTGATTTTGTTGGTTTGCCCACTAATAAAGACATGATCATTCTATACTTTTAATGGTAGATGTATTCTAACATGGAGAGACAGAATATCAAAACGAAAATCCAGAAAATAACTTTAAAGAATTTATTTTAATTAATTTGTTTTTCATTGAGGGAAATAAGTATTTGATCCCTCTATCCAAAAGCACTTAATACTTGGTGGCAAAGCCTTTGTTTGCAAGCACAGCGGTCAAACGTTTGTTGTAGTTAACCACAAGGTTAGCACACATATCAGGGGGAATTTTGGCCCACTCTTCTTTGCAGATCCTCTCTAAATCATTAAGGTTGGTGGGCTGTCGCTTGGCAACTCGGACCTTCAGCTCTCTCCATAGATTTTCGATTGGATTGAGGTCCGGAGACTGGCTGGGCCACTCCATGACCTTAATATGGTTCTTCTTGAGCCACTCCTTTGTTGCCTTTGCTGTATGCTTGGTCGTTGTCATGTTGGAAGACCCAGCCACGGCCCATTTTCAGCTTCCTAGCAGAGGGAGGAGGTTGTCCTCAGGACTGCACGGTACATGGCTCCATCCATCTTCCCACTGATGCGGTGAAGTAGCCCTGTGCCCTTGGCAGAGAAACACCCCCAAAACATAATGTTTCCACCTCCATGCTTGACGGTGGGCACAGTGTTCCTGGGATCATAGGCAGCATTTTTTCTTCCTCCACACATGACGAGTAGAGTTTAGGCCAAATAGTTCAATTTTGGTCTCGTCTGACCACAGAACCTTCTCCCAATCACTTTGTGCATCTTTGAGGTGATCATTGGCATACTTTAGGCGAGCCTCCACATGTGCCTTCTTAAGCAGGGGGTACCTTTCGGGCACTGCAGGATTTTTAATCCATTCTTGGCGCAAAGTGTTGCCAATTGTTTTCCTGGTGACTGTGGTCCCAGCTGCCTTGAGGTCATTCACTAACTCCTGCTGTGTGGTTGCAGGCCGATTTCTCACTGTTCTCATGATCATTGCCACCCCACGAGGTGAAATCTTCTGTGGAGCACCAGACCAAGGTCTATTGATGGTCATGTTATACTTCTTAAATTTTCTCACAATTGCACCAATGGTTGTTACTTTAATACCCAGCATCTTGCTAATGTTTTTGTAGCCCATTCCAGATTTGTGCAGGTCAACAATCCTGTCTCTGAGGTCCTGAGAGAGTTCTTTGGTCTTACCCATGTTGGAGAGTTTGGAATCTGTCTGATTGTCTGATTCTGTGAACAGGTGTCTTTCATACAGGTGATTAGTTAGAACAGGTGTCTTCAATTCAGGTAACAAGTTGATTGGGAGTGTCTAACTGGTCTGTGAAAGCCAGAACTCCTAATGCATACTAGGGGATCAAATACTTATTTCCCTCAATGAAAAACAAATGAATTAAAATAAATTCTTTAAAGTTATTTTCTGGATTTTCGTTTTGATATTCTGTCTCTCCATGTTAGAATACATCTACCATTAAAAGTATAGAATGACCATGTATTTATTAGTGGGCAAACCAACAAAATCAGCAAGGGATCAAATACTTTTTACTCTCACTGTATGTGACCCGCCGTGGTAAAAAGTACCTCCGAGCGTCGATCATGCTATTGAGAAAAACGCGATTTAAATGTCCCGCTCGCCACGTGGACTGTGCTTACTTTCACATTTGGAAAACTGCTTCTGATCCATGGGATTTAGCTCCATATACGTCATGCGGAATCTTCTCAGTGTCTCGATAAATTTCCATTTCAATACTGCCGAAAATTGGCTATTATTCAGTGGCGGAGCCAGAACTGAGAATTGGGTGCACAAAACATCCGTTTAAAACAGTCATTGGTCCTGACCTGTTCTCAGTCATTTTCATGATTAACAGAAGGTTCACTCCGAGAGCACTCCACACTTAACAGGTGCTGCTTGTTCTCCCCGATTAGGTAAGACGACAGTCATTCATCTGGATGCGTATTTGCTGTATTTAAATTAACGTTATTCAAAATTGCATACCTGTCGACGCTCACGCGAATAGCTTGAGTCGCACGCTTTTTATAGCCTATTTAACTGCCGAGTGCCACTTTTTTTTTTAATCAACCCATGCAATACCGAGAGTGACAGGCGATATTTCATTGGAACACGGAGCAGTTCAATCAACGCGAAGCATTGGCCTATTAATAAGTAAATTATTTTTCTGTACTGAATTTCGCCCATGATTTCATCGCTGTTAAATCGCATATGGAGAGAAACCTTGTCTTCAGTTGCCAATTACGATAATCGGAAAACGCGTCAATAAAGGAAAATGATTGAGAACTAACCAGGACTAATTGTCGTCATAAAGCGACGTGTCTGTCCCTCCCCCAATTCCCTGTTCTAGCTCCGCCACTGAATAATAGCCAATTTTCGGCAGTATTGAAATGGAAATTTATCGAGACACTGAGGGGATTCTGCGTGACGTATATGGAGCTAAATCCCGTGGATCAGAAGCAGTTTTCCAAATGTGAAAGTAAACACAGTCCACGTGGCGAGCGGGACATTTAAATCACGTTTTTCTCAATAGCATGATCGCCGCTCGGATCTACCTTTTACCACATATTTGCGTGGATGTACCTGTGTACCACAGCCGACATTAGCTCAAGCAGGGTTTACCTTTAGAACAGGTGTTTTCCGTACCTGGAAGACCAGCACGCCCATGTGTGTGACGGCCAGGTTGATCCTCATGCCCTCTCCATCGCTCGCCGCCTGCAGCCGGATCCCGTACATGTCCAGCTTCCTCGCCACCTCCAAAACCAATGCGTCTGACTCCGCCGGGGTCCGGCCCCTGGAACACAGTACAGCAGCTTCAGCCTCCACCCACTTCGGCCAACCACCTGCGCAACATCCCCACCTGCGACCTTCACTTCCACAATATCTCCAACTTCAATCTCCAACATCAACCTAATCCTCCACATCATCACCCACCACACCATCTACATCTCCAACCTACACCTTCATAACATCCTTAACCCCCACAACATCTCCATCTTCAACCTCCACCTCCACAACATCTCCATCTTCAAGCTCCACCTCCACAACATCGCCATCTTTAACCTCCACCTCCACCGCATCTCCATCTACAACCTCCACCTCTACAACATCTCCATCTTCAACCTCCACCTCCACAACATCTCTATCTTCAACCTCCACCTCCACAACATCTCCATCTTCAACCTCCACCTCCACAACATCTCCATCTTCAACCTCCACCTCCACAACATCTCCATCTTCAACCTCCACAGCATCTCCATCTTTAACCTCCACAACATCGCCATCTTCAACCTCCACCTCCACAACATCTCCATCTTCAACCTCCACCTCCAAAACATCTCCATCTTCAACCTCCACCTCCACAACATCTCCATCTTCAACCTCCACCTCCACAACATCTCTATCTTCAACCTCCACCTCCACAACATCTCCATCTTTAACCTCCACAGAATCTCCATCTACAACCTCCACCTCCACAACATCTCCATCTTCAACCTCCACCTCCACAACATCTCTATCTTCAACCTCCACCTCTACAACATCTCCATCATTAACCTCCACCTCCACAGCATCTCCATCTTCAACCTCCACCTCCACAACATCTCTATCTTCAACCTCCACCTCCACAACATCTCCATCTTCAACCTCCACCTCCACAACATCTCTATCTTCAACCTCCACCTCCACAACATCTCCATCTTCAACCTCCACCTCCACAACATCTCTATCTTCAACCTTCACCTCCACAACATCTCCATCTTCAACCTCCACCTCCACAACATCTCCATCTTCAACCTCCACCTCCACAACATCTCCATCTTCAACCTCCACCTCCACAACATCTCTATCTTCAACCTTCACCTCCACAACATCTCCATCTTCAACCTCCACCTCCACAACATCTCTATCTTCAACCTCCACCTCCATAACATCTCAATCTTCAATCTCCACCTCCACAACATCTCCATCTTCAACCTCCACCTCCACAGCATCTCCATCTTTAACCTCCACCTCCACAGCATCTCCATCTTCAATCTACTTGTATTCTCTCATCTTTACAACCTGGCCCCGCACACTATCTGAGTCCCCCCCCCAAGGACAGCCACTGAATAGGTGAACTTCAGCCTAATCTACATTGAGCTCTAACTGACTGACCATACAGGTCATCTAAACTCACACCCTGAGCCAGCTAAAGGAAACTGGGCCCCCTCCTCTTGAGTCTCCTATTCAACGTCTCCTCCTTTCATCAATCAAGGCACTTCTCCAAGAAAGGGTTGCTTTCATTTCGCTCCTAGGAGAGTTAGTCAGCCCAAGGGTCTCTGTGAGGTATATCGTAACAATTCATAGGGAAAGGTGCTATTTTAATCAAATTTGCTTCGATTTGATTTGTGCAACACACCAACTTCCACGCTGCCACCACAAGAGTAAGAATTAAAACCATGGCTGTCAAACCCTGTTGCTGGCTGTTTACTTTCAGGTAATTTCTAATTTAACACACCTGATGCAGCTAATTACGACAAATGAGACTGTTGGTTGTCGAATCAGATGCGTTTTGTTAGGTTTGGAGTGAAAACGTACCAGAAGGAACATGTCCAGATACTGTGTTGAGCAGCTCTGTTCCCAGCAGGGAAAAATCATGATATACCAGCCCTTACAGAGTAGATATGACCCCAATTTATGTCATAGCAAAGTGCTTCCTTAAAGTGCAGTTATCGCTGGATATTTCAACATGGAGTGATGATGGATAAACTCTATAGGCAATATAAGAACAAATGTCAAGACATACAGAAATATGATAAGTTTAAATGAGGAAATGTCCTAGTTTACAATGTACTGTGCGGCGTAAGGCTTAAGGGGTCTGATATCACATACCTGTGCCTTTTGTGAAGTCGCATGATCATCTTATCCAGGTAGTCCTGGTTGGGGACGTACTTCTTGCTGTCCAGATGTTGCATGTCAATGTCCTCATCATAATCGCCCAGTTCTGCTGCAGGCAAAATCCACACCCAACTCAATAACAAGTTGCTGCCTGTCAGAGGGTGGTTTCCTTTCTTTATGTCGCTAATTGCTGGACTCTGAAGTTAGGCACGACAATATTATGCACTGAATTATATTTTGCGACACATTTACAGCTGATACCAAGCGATGATTTCTATTATTAGAGTTCAGATATTTTAAAAGTAAAAAAAAAAGTCATTAATCAAATAAGTCATTACTGTCTTCACATTCACTTTTATTTTATCTGACTTCATTCGATTAGGCTAACAGTAAACCATGAGCTTGGCGAAACTTACACTGCAGTAAATAGGACACCAGCAGGGCGGCGCTGTTGTCATTGCAGGTGAGGCTTCCATTGGACAGGTCCTGTTTGATCTGTAGTGCAAACAGGTATCTGTGGAAACACACAGCGCAGGTGAGCACTAAGACACCTGAACAGGCTGGAACGGCATTCCTACATCCCTACATTCATAAAAGCTTATAGCGTCTTCCCGGAATTTACAACCTGCTCACACACACACACACACCTGGTCAGGTCCTTCTGTAGCTGCCCTGGATCCGGGGGGAAGAATTTGACGACAAAGCGGAAGGTGACATCAGCAGTGTCTGGGAGGAAAGAAGCAAAGGACTCTTGTGATTGGTTGAGTCCTGTCATGTGCGATGGCAACAATGTATCCAGTAAACCAGGAAGGACTAAAAGCCTCAGAGCGCGAGCCACCCATAAACACTGTTAATGCATTGTAGCTTTTCATCACAAAAATAAGCGGAGATCATTATTGTCTGCTGTTATTACAACAGCCACGGGGCTCGGTACAGTTCTGCTCTCAGGCCAGGGTACTGCCTTTTCAGTTGCATCTCTTAAATGACCTGAAACTTACTTTTAATCTGTTTCGCCAGCGGCTTCAGGAGCTCCACCCAAACCTGAAATAAAAATTGGCAAATATTTAAGAAAACATCGCATAAATACCAAACGTGAGTGCGCTAACTGAGGTACAGCTATCACTGCATCTAAATCAGTAGATAAATATCAAATCCCTCCACAGTCTTACAAAGGGTCAAACTCTCTGTCTCCTCGCACAATCTTGTAGGACCAATCCTTGGCTCTGCCCGTCTGGTGTACGCTAAATGCTGATCTACAGGATTTTAAGATACAAATTCGCAGTTTTTAAGATCTCAAGAAAACCCCAGACTAGGTCAGACGTGAGTCGATCAGAAACTCAATCGCAGCCGTCAAGATCCAGTCTTGAGTGAGACACTTGCAATAATTTCAAATTGTTTTGATCATAACTTCAATCTTAATGCGAATCAAAGCTCCCACAGACCACGTGGCATAAGGTCTCTGCTAATTGATTTTAAAAAGATGTTTAGCATACACAAGGCATTTTATTATTTATTTTATTTATTATTAGATCCCCAATAGCTGCTGGAACTTAACCGCAGCTATTCTTCCTGGGGTCTCACCGATTTCTTCAACAAAAAAATGTAGCGAACACAAAATACAAATACATTAATTCACATTCATACCCACAAACACACACCACACAGACACCTGCTCAAAACTTAATACAAATACAGTAGCTCTACATACTGACAATTAATTTCATTTCTGACATACCATAATACTCTAAGGGAAGCAAAAATAGCTCATTTTTACATCTTCCAACCAAATGTATAGAAATCCAACATATAAAACAGTAAAAAATAAATAAATAAAATAATAAAATCATACCTGCTGAGTAAATAGAAATAATTTAAGCTTTTTCTTAAACCTCAAAACATTGCTTTCTGAGATCAGAAAACGAGGTAATTCATTCCATGCCATCATTGCTCTGTCATGCATTGTTTTCTGTTTTAAACCAGTTCTACAAAGGGGCGACAAAAACCGACCCTCCGACGACTGTCGAGTGAAATGATGGTGTGTATCTGAAAAAAATGCTCATGTCCTGTATAATATTTCTGGTGTTTTTGTTGTCACTATGTTTTTGATAAGACATACTAGTGAATATTGCACCCTACATTTTACACTTAACCATGCTAATTGATCATTCATTATACTTACATTTGTTTGGTATGGGCATTGAAGGACTGAACGAGCTGCTTTATTTTGGGCCACCTGTAACCTATTCACATTACTTCCTGTTGTACTGGACCAAATTACTGAACAATAGTCTAAGTGTGACAGCACCAGTGCCTGCACCACTTGCTTTAATAAACGATTAGACATACACTTTCTGCAGTTTTTAATCACAGCCAAACCTCTACCCATTATTTTCACTATTTGATCTACTTGATTGTTGCAGGACATTTGACTGTCTACAGTAATTCCCAATAGTTTTACCTCAGTTACCTGCTCTATCTCTGTATTACCCATAGATATGTGAAGCTTAGGAGCTTCTCTTAATGAATATTTTGAACCTAAAACTATACATTTTGTTTTTCCCCTATTTAGAACTAGCCTATTTCTTATCATCCATTTTTCTGTTAACTCTAATTCCTTATTTAAGAAACTAATTCTTGACCCCACCCACAGATATTGTCAAGACCAAGCATCAAGTGTCACTCACATAGCCACCGATGTGGTGACGGAATTCCAAACCGAAGTATTCCTTCTCCAAGAGCTTCAGGCGTCCACACACTCTGTTATAGAAGTCACATCCCAGAATCCTCGGCTATAGCCAAAACAAACAAACAGACAGACAAAAGTTAATGCTGCCATCCAATGATCTAAAAACACTGTGTCACTTCACTTCGATAATTTCTTCACTTAAATGAAGTATGCACTGTCTCTATCAGGGGCTTTAAAGTAATTTTCAGGACCTTCAGAGTCAAAATATTTGTTTATGAAAAGTATATGATCCATTATGTCAATGGCAGATATACTGTTGTAGAAGGAGGGTGGTACTCAGCGATGTTGAATATGAAAAACATAGTACAAACAGGGGTAATCCTGTTTCCTGATGTTTCATTGTTCTATTGAATGTGCATTTATCCTCCTATTGTATGTAGGATCAAAGATATGCAATTTCCAGGGTAGTTAAACAAGAGGTCAAGGAAAATGAACAAGTCTTTTCCATGAAGCACAATGAAACATGCTCTCATCCCAACCTTACCAAATCACTCAGCTTGATCCCAGGTTATCTCACGACTGCCCCATACTCGACCCTTTTCCTTTTACCTTAAGATAAATCTAGAATGTTTACATAATTGGCATCTAAAATTATTGGGGGGGACATGGTAGCGCAGTGGTTAAGTGTGCTTGACTTAGGATTGAAAGGTCCTGAGTTTGAGTCCTTGCCACGGCTTTCGCGGTGTGTTCTTGGGTAAAAACACTTCACTCCCACAGTGTCTCACTCCATCCAGGTGTATAACTGGGTACCAGTAAATGGTCGGGGAAACCTGACTGAGAGCTGGGGGTAACCTGCGGTGGACTAGCATCCCGTCCAGGGGGAGCAGCAATACTCCTCGTCACTTCATGCAACCGAAACCAGGGTTAAGCACCGGCCTGATGAGCCAGCTGGGTTGAGACAGACATTGCCTTATCTAAAATTATTGCACATTTTGCCCTGCAGCTACTCTGAACGAGAATAAATGGGCAAGATAGTGGATGACTGTTTAGATTGACAAACTGATCTAAGCGAATTGTTGCATTTAAAACAATAAAAATGGAAATGAATATATTCTAAGAGCAAAAATCAAAAACAATAAGGTCTTAGCAGAGCAGTGCTCCAACCCACTATTCAACTGCAACCGAACAACATCTCAGAGCAGTTTATAAAACTAATTTGTTGGCCAGTACACTGAAAATCTACCTCCCTGTCCCTGTTTTTGAGAAAAGAAAGAGGAGAGAGGGGGTGAATACAGTCATCTCGTGCCCAGAGCTAAGAGCGCAGGAAGTGGGCCAGATGGATAGGAGCGCACTCCTAATGGCTCGCGCCACTTAGCTTTCTCTTCAGCAGCTTGCGGCTCCACGCGCCCATTGTCTGCGCGCGCGCAGGAAAAATAGCGCACAGTGCGCCCTCGGGGGGTTCAAACTCCGTCGCGAAACACTGGCAAGAGCACGAACGCAAGCAATTATGGGGACTATAAAGCCGACATTGCCAGCAAAGCGAAAGCGCCAGGGACAGGGGAGCACCATTCCCCAACAGTCAGTACATCCAAGACAACGCGGGAATGAAAATGAAAAGGATAAGCAGGCTCATGTAGGTTGGCTCCTCCGGGGGAGTAGCGGTGAGTGGCTTTGTCGTAAGTTCTTCTAGTATGAAAGAGCTTACGCAATATATGCGAATAAAGTTGAAACCTAAATGTGTTCAATGCAGAGGATATATATTTTAAGATTGCTAACCGAACGATAAAGCTGACAATTTATTTACCTCGACTTCGAACACGTGCTCAGTATCGTCCAGGAAGATCACGCGCGCCTGCAGCCCGCTCTCCTTGGGCACATTGCGCGCGCTGGCTCTTCCCTGCGGAGTTCTGAAGAAGGGGAGCCTCTCGCACCTCTCCTCCATGGTCACCCTTCACACTCCACCCCTGAAGTAAAATACACCATTTAAGCCGCTTTCACACCGGACGCGAAACGAATTTTTCGCACGACAGATTACATTATTCAAAGTCGATGCAAAGACGCGAATACACGCGTTTCGCTTGTATTCGCGTCTTTGCATTGACTTTGAATGTAATCTGTCGTGCGAAAAATTCGTTTCGCGTCCGGTGTGAAAGCAGCTTTATAGTCACTCATTCTCCGTCAGTTTTATCTTAACGTCGTTGATCTGCAGTCCACAAGGCTTCACACGATATCGAGAGGTTTTTGACAGGGTGGCGAGGCAGATTAAACATGACACGAACCAAACAATGTTATGAATAACTCGATATTATTTTCTACAATTGCGATCGAGGAACGAACATATTGTGCGATAATGGGATTCTAATCCGAGTTTTAAATTACGAAATCGGTAACTATTAACCTAAAGCCGAAAATTAGAATTTAGCTTGCATTTGCAGTCATTCCTTTACATGTCAATTACTTGCTCAAAGGCTGTATTAATAGCGATTTGCACTGGTAGATTCATAAAAGGTATGTCGCTTATTATGAATTCCTTCTGCAGCTAAAATGTAGTTAGCCAATGTTAGCTTACTATTAAAATGCATAAAGTAAGATTCTTAGCAACAGTTAGCCAAACAGGAACGCGTAAAGTGCTTTTCATTTTCCCCAACAGAACTTTCCGACACCTGTATTGTCAGGAACACAAAAACGTACCTGAATTTCTGTCGTTTTCGGGTGTCATAATCCCAAACACACCGGGGACAATTCCGCTGGGACGGGCATCCTGCTTGCCTGCTTCAAAGGATAAGATGTCGCCCGGGGTAACAGAGGCGACGCGCAGCCACCTGACTGCGCTGTGGCCCCTCGTTGGGGAATGCCCAGACAATCTTTACTTGGCATTTGAATTGGTGGTCTTTGCAGAGATTATAAGTGTCAATTTCAAGTACTTGTGAAGCGGCCATAAATGTGTGTTCAAGCAAATAGTTTCATATTTACTTGATTGAAAAGCGATTACATCATGATTCTAGCAATTTCAATTTACTGAAAAACATGAACATAGTAAAACAAGATTACACTGGCTTGAAATCAAAAAGTTTTCCCCGTTTGAACTACTGCTGCTTAGTGAGTTAAACCACTTAGGCTATCGAATGGTTATGGACAAAGAAGTCAGATTACATACAGCACACAAATACATCTCACAAAAGTGGAAAAATCCGGCTGCATGGTGGATCTGGCATTTGTAGCCCGACAGCTACAAACATGGTTTGCAATCTAGACCACTCCAACACCAGACACGCCCAGCACTGGTCCCCAAAGCTTTCGCACCCTCGTTTCTCGTCACATCCATCCAGTGGCCAATCAGGTGCCTGCAGGTCCCCCGTCATTCATGAATGTCCTCCGCTGCTGAGGTCTGCGCGAGTCTCACTTATAAACACAGTGCATAAGGGCAAGTGGGCTCTTCCCCGCTTCGGATAACTGGGCTATCATATTTACGGCCTTCTCGATGGAAAAGGTTGCAGCAATGAGCACTTACACATAAACGCGCTAAAACATTATGACCACATGCATAATATGCTGTTGGTCCCGTTTGCCACCAAAGCAACTCCCCAGGTAAGCAGTGCACAAATGCCCAGTTTATGTCCATAGAGTTGAAGATAACGGTATTCATCAAACTACAGACTTTCTTGTATCGCTCCAACGTCCAGTTCTGACACTTGCCTGGCCATTGTAGGTACTTTCGACCGTAGATAGGGGTTAGAATGGGCACTAGGAGGGAAAAAAAAGTGTGTGTGTGTGTGTGTGTGTGTGTGGGTAGGCCACTGGTAGTTTCACTGACTGGAATATAAAGCACCATGTACAGATGGTCCATTCATTATACATGCTTGTAAAGCAAGTCAACAGGTGGACTTGTAAAGAAATGTAAATGATAAAACATTTCCGGAAATTTTCCTTAGATAGATACACCAACAGCAAAAAAAGATACCAAACACTAAAACATGCGATGGAAAAAGACAGATGGTGACTGAAACAGAAATCAAACTGTAAACAGTGTTTGCTAAAGCAGTGCTGGGGTCACTAATATAACATTCTGGCTGTTGTGACGACCTCATTCCACCACCTGCGGCCAGAACTGACAGGTAAAGTGATCAGGAAATTCTGGCAGAGTGAGGCCGGGTCATCAATATCATGAGAGACAGATAATGGACCAATTTTGGTTCAGGAAAAATGCAATTGTTATGTGCTGATGACCAAAAATCCCCATAGTCATTTTTGCCCAAAATCTAATTGGTTGTTGCATCTTGGTGGTTTTTAAGGTAATTATGAAAAATATAGTAATTTCACTAAATTAGTTTTACATCAAGACCGGATATGCATTTATCATGTTTATATATTTTATAATATCGACTATTTTTTAAAGGTTTAGTGACTTTTAACCATTTTGCATGTTGTCGACAGCCATTAATCCCTGGGGTCCACAGCAATCAGATTTAATTACACTACCTGACGAAGTATTAGGACGTTCCTCATTCTCACTCAACTTTTGATGTACGTGTTATATAATATATGCGAGTGTTGTAGGAATTTAATGGTGTCCTAAAATGTACATGTAAACATCACAGAACATTATCGAACATTTGAGGAAGCTACAGATATACATATTGGCGTATTTTTTTCTCTGTACGAAAAACTCAATTTTGGTCTGTCATAAGTAGGAGATATTATCATAAATTGTGCTTGCAAGATGGTAATTTTCAAATTTACACACGTTTGGAATTGTGTTCTTGTCATAATGGAAGATAAATGGCTACTATTTGTCCAATCATTATGATCAGGTGTGGCACATGGGGTGATATTGATTCTCTGTAAAAGGAGGGTCAAGCCTATATGGTGTATCAAATATGGGGAAATAAAAATGTTGCAGACCAAAAAAGAGAGAGTTGAGCGCAGGAACACATTCAGCAATTTGTACTCTGAAAAACGGGGGACTTTCCTATGCCAAAACTGCATCAAAACTGAATGTCCCAAAGTTGTCAGCCCAGTATACTGTGCAAAGGCAGGTGAAAACAGGGCAGTTAAATCCCAAAAGCACCGTGGCAGGCCACGTAAGAAATCAGCCGCTCAAGATAGGTTCATCTGTCTCACCAGCTTGAGGAACAGGCGTCTGACAGCTCCAGCAATCGCATCACAGCTGCAGGAGAACTCTGGCCTTGAACTGTCCAGTCGCACAGTAGCTTGCCGTCTGACAGACGCTGGTCTGAATGGTGTTGTGGCTGTCCGGGAACCTCTCCTGAGACGGGTCAATCGCACCAAAAGATTGATCTGGGCCAGAGAACACAAGAACTGGACAGTTGACAGGTGGAAACTTGCTCTCTGGACTGACGAGTCCAAATTTGACTTATTTGGCTCCAAGAGACGAATCTATGTGCGTCGTCGTCCCAATGAAAACTTCCACAAAGACTGTGTACAGCCAACAGTCAAGCATGGTGGTGGTCATGTGATGGTCTGGGGTTGTTTTGGTGGACAGCAGACTGGAGATCTTGTCAAAATTGATGGTATAATGAAGAGGGAACAATATTCAGAGATCCTGAAGGACCATGCCATCCCTTCTGGATGTCGTCTACTTGGCTGCAACTTTTGCTTCCAGCAAGATAATGATCCTAAACATTCATCAAAGCTGCGCAAGGGTCATTTAGAACAACGTGAGCGTCTTCGGCTGCTAGAAGTGATGTCATGGCTCCAAAATCTCCAGACCTGTCCCCAATTGAGAAAATATGGGATCATCCCGATACTAAGGTCAGATCCAGAAACCCAAGCAATGTCAAACAACTTTGGGAATATCTCCAGGAAGACTGGCGAGGAATTTAGTGGTGACTATTTATTCAAATTATTGGACAGAATGCCAAAAATATGGACATTTTGATGAAAACTGTGTTTGATGGATTCTGGTATAATTTTCGCATTAAAATTTGCTAAACTGGTCTGTATTTTTATTTGAATCAGCAACTATTTCCAAACATGATACATTCAGTATTTTCCACTGCACTGTAAGAAAATCACACACACAAATAGTGACGTCCAAATACTTTTGTCTGGTAGCATTACACGCTGAAATGCAAATCCACAATGACCGCGCGAGGCCCACTTGCGCAGGATGCGACTACTTGGTGACACCACAAGATGGCGTATAATGCTTATGTAATGACGGCTGCTGGATCGTTGGGATGAGCCCTTAGCAGACGGCTCTACTCATCCTGCCAGAAATGTATGGTCATCCTTTAAGGCTTGGGAATACCTGCTTGAGTCAATCGTAACTGGCAATTGTCTGTAAGTTATGACATTATAATTCAAGTCTCCCAAGTTTTTAAATCAGTGCACATTGAATATATTTTCTTGATTTTTTTAATGAGCCATTTTTGTGCACGGTAATTATACTAGGCCAAGGTAAGTTTTGAGGGCTAATATTTCCCCCTTAATCATTCATATAAGCTGTATAACAAATAGCGTGCCACATCGATTAATTTTTGACAAGTGGGCCATATCTTTCGCGTGGCAAATCCTGAGTATTTGAAAGGTCGAAGGACAGCTTCCAGCTGTGATCGCCTCCTCGCAGCACGCTGTACGTTGCAGTGCTTGCGCTGGTCCTCAGTTGCTTACATTGCGGGCCTATATCGGTGCACCCTGTTTGCATAATAGTAGGGTAAGATGATGACAGAAAAATCGTGAGCAGACAGACGGAGCAGAACCATTCAAGTGGTTCTGGGATGAGGTTGCATGTATTTAAACCGAATTCTCTGTGGTCTCCCTGACCGAGGACACGCACTTCTGTCTGATCGCTGTCTCGCCGGTAGCTGTATTTACCCTTTGCGTTATAATGTCAGGACTTGCCATGCAGAAAATTGATTCCCCATGATACCATTGAGAAATCGGGTCACTCCCCAAGAAATAAAAAGCGCAAAAACTCAAAAAAACAAACAGTGGTGGAAATAAAAGCATGACGGGCGGTTTCGGCGCGCGCTGAGGGCATTCTTTCACAGCGCTCGTGGACGCTGCCGTTTGTTACGCAATGTCTGCCGGGACCGCCGGCCATCTGGTGGGTGCGGAGGGCCGCAGTGCCATTACCGCTGATCTCCGGGAGCGTGCGTTATCGCTGTCCACAGGGAACGAGGAAGGCCTGTTTTCAGTCTATGGCGCCCTGAGAAATGCAGCGTCGGTGTGTAAACCCCTCTGCCAAGTGTCACTGGCCATCAGAAACTCATCATCAGATATTTGCGTGAACTGTTCGGAAAACGCAGGTGGTTTGGACGAGATATAGGGGAGACTGGGGTCCGATGAGCCATGGGGACTAATGAGCCATATCACTATTTTGCGATCAATCGATGCCAAAGGTGTTTAAAATAGGCAAAATCGTGATATGGCTCATTTGTCCCCATGACTCATCAGTCAATGGTCAAATTTTTTGCCTATTTCAAGCAGCTCTGTCATCGATTGATCGCAAAATAGTGATTTGGCTTATTGGTCCCCATGGCTCATCGGACCCAAGTCTCCCCTAATCAGAGGCCTGTTTTTTTTTTTTTTTTAAATTCCTAACTCCTCGCCATTTCAATACAAAACTGCTTGGCCAGAACCGTGATCACAGAAAGGAAAAGCTTTTAGCGCTGTTTGAGGACCGGCCCGTGTTCCACCAAGCCCTGAACGCGCGCTCCTTCAGGCGGACTCCGTTGTCTTCGTTTTCGCGAGAGCTGCTTATCAACACTCGATTTTCCCCCGGTGAACGAGCGGTTTGGAATAGTCGGAATACCACGCAAACGTTAAACTGTGCCGCGGCTTGGGCAGCAGCTGCTGGTCCATCACATATCATTAGATTAGTTGAATTTTTCCGCATGGAAAATGGTTTGTACCTGTCGGAGAACATTTTTTCCACAGTCCATTCAGAGTGCATCATTAGCCCATTTCTCTCCACGCGCGTATTTATTTCCAGGAAAACAGGCAACTGTTTCGAAAGTCACGCCAGAGTAGGAGTTTTCGGTCATTTATCATGGAGAAGTTTTGTGACACGCGTGTTTCTTTTTCCATTTTGATTTACAAAGTTCAACTATGCTTCACAATGTTTCGGATGAAAACGTGTTTTGAGCCCTACAATTTCAGATTTATCATCAAACCACGTGCGTGAACATTAGGTGTGGATTCTCAACTTCTATTGAAGGATATTTTAAGCACCTTTTGGTTCCACTGTGTATGGATGGCAATTCTTTGTGTGTAGCGCCTCTATTTCAGAGGACTGTAATGTTCGACAGCTTTGTGAGAGTTTCTTATTTGTATGGAGTATTTAACCCCCCCGCCGCTCCCCAAGTGCAAGAATGAGCGATCATCCAGAATCTCGGTCATGTTTGCGGGGCTTTGATTATCCGTCCCGTCACCACCAGTCTCAGAGAATCACTAAGCGGCCATAAACGCATGGATTTAAGCGGACTCTGTCACAAAGCAGAAAACCAAAGATCCAAGTCCTACGGTCAAGAATTCGATTCCGGAAAAGAAGTCGGTTACACGCTTACTCACACCCCTGAAACAAAGGCAAACTGAGCTGAAAACATGAATCTGCACTGAAATGATGAAACCCCACTGCCATTTGATATTTATTTTCATCCATTTTAAGTGCAAAACGGAATCATCGCTATCAGCATCAGCGCAATGATAAATAAAAACAATTAAACGAGAAGATAATAAATAATAAAGCACCATACAGAAAAGACCAACACAGAACAAAGCATTGGCTGTAATTTGATACTGTATACTGGCGGTTAGATGGCACTTAACTGCGGTGTACAGGAAAAGGGTAATCCTGGAGACCTTCTGGTCCTGACTGACTGTATAGCGCAGCACAGGTCAGATGCGATATTCAGGTTTGCAGGTTATTGGGACGCTGATTGGTGGATGCGGTAAGGTTAGCAGGTTATCGGGACACTGATTGGTTGATGCGGTAAGGTTTGCGGGTTATCAGGACACTGGTGAACTGGCCACCACAGAGGGGTGAGGACAGAGCAGTGAAAAAAGCTCAGTGAGAAGTGTGCAGCAGAGACCCAGTGCAGCAAGGGCTGTACAGGAGATGAGGTGTACTGCGCAGGGCTAACCATGCAAGGGCTGTACTGGAGATGAGGTGTACTGCGCAGGACTAACCATGCAAGGGCTGTACTGGAGATGAGGTGTACTGCGCAGGGAAGACCATGCAAGGGCTGTACAGGAGATGAGGTGTAGTGCGCAGGGCTAACCATGCAAGGGCTGTACAGGAGATGAGGTGCACTGTGCAGGGAACCATGCAACCACAGGAGATGAGGTGTGTACAGGGGATAACCATGCAAGGGCTGTACTGGAGATGAGGTGTACTGCGCAGGGATAACCATGCAAGGGCTGTACTGGAGATGAGGTGTACTGCGCAGGGCTAACCATGCAAGGGCTGTACAAGAGATGAGGTGTACTGCGCAGGGATAACCATGCAAGGGCTGTACAGGAGATGAGGTGTACTGCGCAGGGATAACCATGCAAGGGCTGCACTGGAGATGAGGTGTACTGGGCATGGGCTAACCATGTAAGGGCTGTACAGGAGATGAGGTGCACTGCGCAGGGAAGACCATGCAAGGGCTGCACTGGAGATGAGGTGTACTGCGCAGGGCTAACCATGCAAGGGCTGTACAGGAGATGAGGTGCACTGTGCAGGGATAACCATGCAAGGGCTGTACAGGAGATGAGGTGTACTGCGCAGGGATAACCATGCAAGGGCTGTACAAGAGATGAGGTGTACTGCGCAGGGATAACCATGCAAGGGCTGTACAGGAGATGAGGTGTACTGCGCAGGGATAACCATGCAAGGGCTGCACTGGAGATGAGGTGTACTGGGCATGGGCTAACCATGTAAGGGCTGTACAGGAGATGAGGTGTACTGTGCAGGGATAACCATGCAAGGGCTGTACAGGAGATGAGGTGTACTGCGCAGGGATAACCATGCAAGGGCTGTACTGGAGATGAGGTGTACTGGGCATGGGCTAACAGGGTCAGGGCCGTACAGGGGATGAGGTGCACTGGGCATGGGTTAACAGTGTAAGGGCCGTACAGGGGATGAGGTGTGCTGGGCATGGGCTAACAGGGTCAGGGCCGTACAGGAGATGAGGTGTACTGGGCATGGGCTAACAGTGTAAGGGGTGTACTGGAGGTGAGGTGTACTGGGCATGGGTTAACAGGGTCAGGGCTGTACAGGAGATGAGGTGTACTGGGCATGGATTAACAGCGCATGGTAATGAGGCTCTGACAACTGAGAGATATAAGCTTAATGACCCAATAAACCGTTAAGACACTTTCAATAAGAAGCAAAGGAAACGCACAGCGAGAGAGTGAATTGTGCACATGTGTGTATACATGCTCTGGTAAGCGTGTATGGGTACATTCATGTACGTGTGTGTGTTAACATTTGCAAGTGCACCCCAGCTGTGCATTAAGGACCGGAGAAGAGCCCGAGGTCCTTGCTCTACGGAAACAGCCTCTATGTAAAAGGCAGAGTCATTATGAGATGCACGTTCATTTAGATCCAAAATGGCTGCATTCCGGGCCTGATTGCAGCGCAGTTGTACATCTCCCTGCCTGTCTCCAGTGACGGAGGGAAGCGATGGCCGCAGTCAGGCAGACAGAGCGCAGGGTTCGTACAGGATGGGATGGACTCTCCTCGATTACCGGCTGCACCAGGGCGGGCGAGATTCAGATAAGGCTCTGGCGAGAGGGCAAACAGGAGCTCTGCAGAAACTACACTACTGGATACAGAACTAGGGCGGGGCCTGGAGCGCAGGGCGTGGTCACAGGAGGAAAGGCGGGTTATTCTTCAGCTGGAGGAACTGGAGGCGGGGTTTCCTCAGTGGAAGGAGCTGGAGGAGGGGTTTCCTCAATGGGAGGGGCTGGAGGAGGGGTTTCCTCAGTCGGGCCCTCTCGTGCTCCCTTACTGTCCTGCTCTGACTCCGCCTCCTTCCCATCTGCCTCACCCCTGTGCTCCGCCCCCTCTTCCGATTGGGCGGCCTCTCCGAAGCCCGCTCCCCCCTCCTGCGGCCCCTCCCCGTCGTACACTATATCCTCTGGGTTGGGGGCAGGGGGGCAGAACTCCTCGTCCGGGAGGATCTGCTGGAACACGGCCTCGGCCTGCGGGGGTCACACACGGTACAGAAACACTCAGTACACACATGTCCTTGCGTATCCAAACTCACTTAACACTCAGTACACACATGTCCCTGCGTGTCCAAACTCACTTTACACCTGTAGCACTTTTTACAGAGATGTTACTCAGATTCACAGAAGACCCTCGTCTAAGCCAAACGCAGTAGCAAGCCTAAGGCAAAAATGGCGGGAAAAACTCAGATTACTGATTGGAGGACGGCTTCGGAAGAACCAACCGGACTGTACGGTGGGGGTGGGGCTTCTATCACTGGCTGGCTTGGGGTATAAAATCAGGTGAAAGTGTGCAGACTTTACAAGCAAAAATGGTTAAAATGCATTATGCAGTGCCAGCTAGCGTTAGCACTCCAAACTCCCAAACTCCACTGAGGGCTCGAACCTGCAGCTCCACAGTTCCCAGTAAAGCAAACCTGCCACAGTGTGGTCCCGTGTGTTAACACAGGATAGGTAAAGCGCATCAGTGTGTGGAGCTGATTTAGGTTTAGAGCGCGCGGGGAAACGCACCATGGCGATGGTGTGGTCGCTGCCCAGGGCGGGGTCGGGGCTGGTGCAGGGGTACACGTTAGCAGGCAGGCTGTAGCAGCTCCGGTCCACAGCCGACGAGTCCCTCATGTTGAAATAAAGCGCCCACAACAGCACAGGCTTCCCAGGGTCCTGCTGTCCTGCTAACACACACAGCGTACACGACCGTCAGGAGCGAGGCTCCTACACTTTCTCCAGAGTCAAACTCAAGCTCTTTTTAACCATTTTCAATCAGCCTTTTCAAGCGCCTTACAGATGTACTAAATAACATATTTATCAACCCACTACTTAGCGATTTATTGTGAAAGTAAAGCAATTAGCATTACAATTTCAAAAAACTTTCCAGCTCTTCCAACGTGTAAGCACTTTTCAAACCTTGAGAACACCACATTGAAATTAAAGCATTTCAAAGGTCTCCAGCATCTGTAGGGACCGGACAGGAGACCATGTGACCCAGCAGAACACAGCTGCAGAACCACAGTCCAATCACCCAAACCCAACTACAGCCAGGGACGGTGGGAAGATTATGGGCCGGGTCAGCGCGATAATCAGCCCCTGAGTTTCGCCGAGCTCGGTGGCCAGAGTTTCAGCACAAGGAAGCGCAGTTTTTGAGCAGCACTGTGTTGTACAACTTGAGCCAGAGCAATTAGTTCAGAACAGCTGCCAAGCCAGCATCGTCCAATCAGCACGCTAAATGCAGAGACACAATCTGCTCCTGATTGGTCCACTAAGTTTCTCTCTGTTGCCCAAATATCAACCTTAACAAAAAGGCCAGCTGGGAGAGCATTACGCGAGGAGAAAGTGTATATTCAGTGCGCATTTTCTTAGGGGAAAAATGACTGACTCAGCATTTTGCGTAAAAGTTGCCAAAAGACTTGGATGGAGACGAAGATCTCGAAGACCTACACCAGAAACAACCACAGTGGTGCAACAGAGTGACCTCCCTCAACAAGACCAGGAAATTAGCACAGGGCACCAGGGTCCATTACAGCGACGTGACTATTACACACCAGCTGCTATAGTAGCAGTACATACGGATTTGGTCATACATAGTTCTACCATTTGGCCGAACCACTATGAACTACGAGTATAGTACGCGATTGCAAATGCGGTCTGTATCTAACTCACCTGAACTAAAACACAACCTCATCTGATTCAGAACTGACCCAGATAACTGAAGGTGCAATGCTACCTGCTCACTCCTGTTATCTGACTGTGGGCTAGTGACCGATGCAGGGGTGTGACTGTGTTCTTTACCGAAGCATTTAGCACTATGCCAGCACACGGCTATAAAATGTGATGAAATGCAGATGCACTATAGTGTAAGACTAAGCAACTACTGTATATCCTAATTCAATCGTCAGCAATGGGGTCAAACATATGCCGTGATTCATGATTTCAATTACAGTAAATGAACAGGCCGCTCTCTCACTGCACACAGTTCACATTAAAAACTTATAAAGTACGACATCGCCAGACCACCTCATTTCTTCGTACAAATTTTTCATTAGGCTCATTGAGGAACCACAACACTAACGGTGATGTCACTTAATCTCATTTACAGCTCGTTTCAGTAACGAGTGACGCACAAATGGAAGACGGCCGCTTCCCCTCTGATCACACAGAGTCGCGACATTAGAGGAAACGGCTCTCTGCAGCCGACACTGACTCGATTATATCATCGATTCTGTGAGCAGAGGATAGAAACGCACAGTTTTCATACAGTCTGTTTTGTGCTTTAATAACACAGAGCTAGAAATGCACTCCACTTATTCAGCCACTGAACTTCATTCTTTGACCGTAACTGTTCGTTTTTCCAAGTTCTACACGAAGTTGGGAGAAATCCCAGAAAACATGCCTTAAGGAGGAGAGAAATACATTCGAAAACAGATTTTCTTAAGTGGAGGTCGCTCGGGTAATGGAAAACAGGATTAGCCTTCCCTAATTGAATACATGCAAAATGTCTGGTTTTAAGTTTGTTTTTTTTTTTTTTTCTTATTACAGACACTTTTTGGAAAGTCAGCTTATCTCCGACCCCAGCACTGCATCCTAACATCACGCTATTATCACAAATGACGTAATTCTGCTAAAAACAGCTGTTTTTACTTGCAAAACCGGTATGAGCATGCAAGGGCTTTTCAAAACACATCCATAAATTTGAATACTTAATACACTTAATAATGAATACTAAAGCCGAATATTCCCAGAATTAATGACCTCAAAAAAAAAAAAAAAAAAAAATTCAAATTTTGCTGCTTTCAAAAAAGTTAGAACACACCTAAATACATTCAAATAATAAAATGGCTTTTATCTGGAAGTACTGCATTTGCCAAAACTTTTCTGAAAAAGTCGCAGTGGTGCAGAAGTATGTAGTTTTTAATGCGACGGGACATTAATGAGGATTTATTGATATGTTAATGAGGGGCCGCACATTACGGGGGAAGGGACAGGATATTCATTGTGAGAGGAAGTGATGAGTTTATCCTAAAGGTAACATGATTCTCACTGATAGCTGACATTTAGTTTGTGTGTTTTGCGCTGCTCTTTGATGGGAGCGCGCGCTGCATTTGCCGCGGCCGCCAATAAACGGCGGCGGAGGATCTGAAGCTGAGAACAGGCCGCGGGTTTAGAACAGTAAAGCTGTCACTCCGTGTCATTACCCTTTAAAATGCAAGGGACCAAAACAGACAGCAGGGAAAAAAGGTGTCAGTCTGAAATGTCAGAACGGTCATTATCAAAATGTCACACAATTATAATATGTGTTACTTCTCCAGCCCGGGGTTGCGGACAGATTCTGTTCATTTGGGGAGAGGGTGCTGCTCCACTCGAACCGAAACTGAGCACAGCGCATCTCGCACACTTTCGGGAGTGATGCTGAAGCAGTGTTCAGTTACTCAGAGGCGGGGCAGTGTGGGGGTTTAGGTTCTGTGCATTAAAGGTGCGCTATGCAAGTTTGTTTACTTTCTGCGCGATTATATTTTTGTCTCAATTCGCCGACATCTCTCCACGATCCGCTAGCTGACTGCCCCTAAATTCACTGTAAAAAAAAAAAAAACCGGGCTCTGGAGACCCGCAGGCGTCACAAACTGCAAATAAACACAAGGGCACAGGCTGTGCCCCATAACATAACAAACCGTCCCGGCCAATCACAGACAAGAGTTGACAGTTACGGAAGCATGGGAGGGAGGGGCGGGCTACCTCTGTTTTGTTTGAATTCGAATGTCAACGGAAGTGAAAATAAACAGACTTGCATAGTGCACCTTTAATGCAGGACTAGTGTTTTTGTTTTCTGTGTGCATACTGTTAGAGTTCAGGTTCCCTGTACCGCTGCAGTGTTAGAGGAGAGGGCTTCAGGTTTAAAGGTTATATCCTATATACCATTTAGGCTTGCTGTATTACTGTAGTGTTAGTGTTTAGGCTTGCTGTTTTACTGTAGAGTTAGTGTTTAGGCTCGCTGTATTGCTGTAGTGTTAGTGTTTAGGCTTGCTGTATTACTGTAGTTTTAGTGTTTAGGCTTGCTGTATTACTGTAGTGTTAGTGTTTAGGCATGCTGTATTACTGTAGTGTTAGTGTTTAGGCTTGCTGTATTGCTGTAGTGTTAGTGTTTAGGCTCGCTGTATTGCTGTAGTGTTAGTGTTTAGGCTTGCTGTATTACTGAAGTTTTAGTGTTTAGGCTTGCTGTATTACTGTAGTGTTAGTGTTTAGGCTTGCTGTATTACTGTAGTGTTAGTGTTTAGGCTTGCTGTATTACTGTAGTGTTAGTGTTAAGGCTTGCTGTATTACTGTAGTGTTAGTGTTTAGGCTTGCTGTATTACTGTAGTTTTAGTGTTTAGGCTTGCTGTATTGCTGTAGTGTTAGTGTTTAGGCTTGCTGTATTACTGTAGAGTTAGTGTTTAGGCTCGCTGTATTGCTGTAGTGTTAGTGTTTAGGCTTGCTGTATTACTGTAGTTTTAGTGTTTAGGCTTGCTGTATTGCTGTAGTGTTAGTGTTTAGGCTTGCTGTATTACTGTAGTTTTAGTGTTTAGGCTTGCTGTATTACTGTAGTGTTAGTGTTTAGGCTTGCTGTATTACTGTAGTGTTAGTGTTTAGGCTTGCTGTATTGCTGTAGTTTTAGTGTTTAGGCTTGCTGTATTGCTGTAGTGTTAGTGTTTAGGCTTGCTGTATTACTGTAGTGTTAGTGTTTAGGCTTGCTGTATTGCTGTAGTGTTAGTGTTTAGGCTTGCTGTATTACTGTAGTTTTAGTGTTTAGGCTTGCTGTATTACTGTAGTGTTAGTGTTTAGGCTTGCTGTATTACTGTAGTTTTAGTGTTTAGGCTTGCTGTATTACTGTAGTGTTAGTGTTTAGGCTTGCTGTATTACTGTAGTTTTAGTGTTTAGGCTTGCTGTATTACTGTAGTGTTAGTGTTTAGGCTTGCTGTATTACTGTAGTGTTAGTGTTTAGGCTTGCTGTATTACTGTAGTTTTAGTGTTTAGGCTTGCTGTATTACTGTAGTTTTAGTGTTTAGGCTTGCTGTATTACTGTAGTGTTAGTGTTTAGGCTTGCTGTATTACTGTAGTGTTAGTGTTTATTACTGTAGTGTTAGTGTTTAGGCTTGCTGTATTACTGTAGTGTTAGTGTTTAGGCTTGCTGTATTACTGTAGTGTTAGTGTTTAGGCTTGCTGTATTGCTGTAGTGTTAGTGTTTAGGCTTGCTGTATTACTGTAGTTTTAGTGTTTAGGCTTGCTGTATTGCTGTAGTGTTAGTGTTTAGGCTTGCTGTATTACTGTAGTTTTAGTGTTTAGGCTTGCTGTATTGCTGTAGTGTTAGTGTTTAGGCTTGCTGTATTACTGTAGTTTTAGTGTTTAGGCTTGCTGTATTGCTGTAGTGTTAGTGTTTAGGCTTGCTGTATTACTGTAGTGTTAGTGTTTAGGCTTGCTGTATTACTGTAGTTTTAGTGTTTAGGCTTGCTGTATTACTGTAGTGTTAGTGTTTAGGCTTGCTGTATTACTGTAGTTTTAGTGTTTAGGCTTGCTGTATTACTGTAGTGTTAGTGTTTAGGCTTGCTGTATTACTGTAGTTTTAGTGTTTAGGCTTGCTGTATTGCTGTAGTGTTAGTGTTTAGGCTTGCTGTATTACTGTAGTTTTAGTGTTTAGGCTTGCTGTATTACTGTAGTGTTAGTGTTTAGGCTTGCTGTATTACTGTAGTGTTAGTGTTTAGGCTTGCTGTATTACTGTAGTGTTAGTGTTTAGGCTTGCTGTATTACTGTAGTGTTAGTGTTTAGGCTTGCTGTATTACTGTAGTGTTAGTGTTTAGGCTTGCTGTATTACTGTAGTGTTAGTGTTTAGGCTTGCTGTATTACTGTAGTGTTAGTGTTTAGGCTTGCTGTATTACTGTAGTGTTAGTGTTTAGGCTTGCTGTATTACTGTAGTGTTAGTGTTTAGGCTTGCTGTATTACTGTAGTGTTAGTGTTTAGGCTTGCTGTATTACTGTAGTGTTAGTGTTTAGGCTTGCTGTATTACTGTAGTGTTAGTGTTTAGGCTTGCTGTATTACTGTAGTGTTAGTGTTTAGGCTTGCTGTATTACTGTAGTGTTAGTGTTTAGGCTTGCTGTATTACTGTAGTGTTAGTGTTTAGGCTTGCTGTATTACTGTAGTGTTAGTGTTTAGGCTTGCTGTATTACTGTAGTGTTAGTGTTTAGGCTTGCTGTATTACTGTAGTGTTAGTGTTTAGGCTTGCTGTATTACTGTAGTGTTAGTGTTTAGGCTTGCTGTATTACTGTAGTGTTAGTGTTTAGGCTTGCTGTATTACTGTAGTGTTAGTGTTTAGGCTTGCTGTATTACTGTAGTGTTAGTGTTTAGGCTTGCTGTATTACTGTAGTGTTAGTGTTTAGGCTTGCTGTATTACTGTAGTGTTAGTGTTTAGGCTTGCTGTTAATTTAGTGTTTAGGCTTGCTGTATTACTGTAGTGTTAGTGTTTAGGCTTGCTGTATTACTGTAGTGTTAGTGTTTAGGCTTGCTGTATTACTGTAGTGTTAGTGTTTAGGCTTGCTGTATTACTGTAGTGTTAGTGTTTAGGCTCGCTGTATTACTGTAGTGTTAGTTTTTAGGCTTGCTGTATTACTGTAGTGTTAGTGTCCAGTTTCTCTGTATGGTAAAATTGCCATGCTAACATCACAAGCATTTTATTCATGAACATTTTCTGTGTTGTCATGGATTCCATATTTTTTTTTAAACAAAACCATCTTCTCACTTTATTTGACACAGTTTGTTTGACTGTGGGATCATCTTTAGTTTTTCCCTTTGAACATTTTCGCCCTGTTCGCACCCAGATCACATTCTCTCCTAACACCGACCAACTGCGATACCAGTTGAGCCTTTTTTACACTCAAGGGGCGGTACTTCCTAATATCTCCAAAAATCATCAATAATATGGTGACGCTAATATTGCCATGCTAACATCACAAGCATTTTGCTTCATGAACATTGTGCCTGCTTGTCAAACACGATGTTGAGCAAGACCACTATTTTTTTTGCGAAACCATGATCCATAGGTTATTTGACACAGCTAGCTTGCTAGGTACTTAGGTAGCTACCTAGGACATTGCTGCTAGTAGCAATGATGCTATTCAGAACACTGCGCTACCTTGCGCAAATTTTTCGCAAAAGAATATTTTGACATGGAGCGAAATGCGAATTTCTTGCATTCGCACTGTTTGTGCACACCATCCACGTAGCGCCGAGTCACCCACGTGTTTCATGTCGCCCTGCGCGAACCACCGTCTTTTCACGTGTATTTGCGTCTTTGCATTGACTTTGTTGAATGTAACGTGGTTGCGCAAAAAATTCGTTTCGCGTTCGGGAGAAATGCAGCATTAGCGATTAGGTGCTAAGGTATTATACAATTTGTGTTGAGGTGCTCTGTGTTAATGCAGTGTTCGGGAGTAAGCGCTCTGAGTAAATACAGTGTAAGTGTTGAGGTGCTCAGTAAAGGACAGGGTGCTGTGCTGTATGAGAGTTGGGGTGCTGTATTCGAGTTGAGCAGCTCTGTAAAGGACAGGGTGCTGTGCTGTATGAGAGTTGAGGTGCTTAGTAAAGGACAGGGCGCTGTGGTATATGAGAGTTGAGGTGCTCAGTAATGGACAGGGCGCTGTGGTATAAGAGCTGAGGTGTTCTGTAAAGGACAGGGTGCTGTGCTGTATGAGAGTTGGGGTGCTGTATTCGAGTTGAGGTGCTCTGTAAAGGACAGGGTGCTGTGCTGTATGAGAATTGAGGTGCTTAGTAAAAGACATGGTGCTGTGCTGTATGAGAGTGGAGGTGCTCAGTAAAGGACAGGGCGCTGTGCTGTATGAGAGTGGAGGTGCTCAGTGAAGGACAGGGCGCTGTGCTGTATGAGGGTTGAGATGCTCAGTAAAGGACAGGGCGCTGTGCTGTATGAGATATGAGGTGCTCTGTATAGGACAGGGCGCTGTGCTGTATGAGAGTTGAGGTGCTTAGTAAAGGACAGGGCGCTGTGCTGTATGAGAGTGGAGGTGCTCAGTAAAGGACAGGGTGCTGTGCTGTATGAGAGTTGAGGTGCTCTGTAAAGGACAGGGCGCTGTGCTGTATGAGATATGAGGTGCTCTGTATAGGACAGGGCGCTGTGCTGTATGAGAGTTGGGGTGCTCAGTAAAGGACAGGGCGCTGTGCTGTATGAGAGTGGAGGTGCTCAGTGAAGGACAGGGCGCTGTGCTGTATGAGAGTTGAGGTGCTCAGTAAACAACAGGGTGCTGTGCTGTATGAGAGTGGAGGTGCTCTGTAAAGGACAGGGCACTGTGCTGTATGAGAGTTGAGGTGCTCTGTAAAGGACAGGACGCTGTGCTGTATGAGAGTTGAGGTGCTCAGTAAAGGACAGGGCGCTGTGCTGTATGAGGGTTGAGTGCTCAGTACAGGACAGGGCGCTGTGCAGTATGAGAGTGGAGGTGCTGTATGAAAGCTGAGGTGCTGTATGAGAGTGGAGGTGCTCAGTACAGGACAGGGCGCTGTGCAGTATGAGAGTGGAGGTGCTGTATGAAAGCTGAGGTGCTGTATGAGAGTTGAGGTGCTCTGTAAAGGACAGGGCGCTGTGCTGTATGAGAGTTGAGGTGCTCTGTAAAGGACAGGGCGCTGTGCTGTATGAGAGTTGAGGTGCTCTGTAAAGGACAGGGCGCTGTGCTGTATGAGAGTTGAGGTGCTCTGTAAAGGACAGGGCGCTGTGCTGTATGAGAGTTGAGGTGCTCAGTAAAGGACAGGGCGCTGTGCTGTATGAGAGTGGAGGTGCTCTGTAAAGGACAGGGCGCTGTGCTGTATGAGAGTGGAGGTGCTCTGTAAAGGACAGGACGCTGTGCTGTATGAGAGTTGAGGTGCTCTGTAAAGGACAGGACGCTGTGCTGTATGAGAGTTGAGGTGCTCAGTAAAGGACAGAGTGTTGTGCTGTATGAGAGTTGAGGTGCTCAGTAAAGGACAGAGTGTTGTGCTGTATGAAAGCTGAGGTGCTGTATGAGGGTTGAGGTGCTCAGTAAAGGACAGGGCGCTGTGCTGTATGAGGGTTGAGTGCTCAGTACAGGACAGGGCGCTGTGCAGTATGAGAGTGGAGGTGCTGTATGAAAGCTGAGGTGCTGTATGAGAGTAGAGGTGCTCAGTACAGGACAGGGTGCTGTGCTCTGACCGCTGTCCTCACACCGCTCCTCTCCTCAGCCCCTCCGCTGCAGCGCTCCAGGTGCCTTGGCCTCTTTGACCTGTTCCGCCTCAGTGCCTCTCTTATGTAGTGATTCATCCTCAATAACTCTCACACTATTTGTTCTGACATTTTAATTAAAATACTACTACCTCATTCACATGATAAAAAGAGGCGTCGCGCTGGACTGGAGACCCCCGCACGCACCCACACACCCCAGCGGGAGGGGGGAGGTGGGGGAGAGGGGGAGGTGGGGGCCTGGAGGAGAAAGCGAAGGGGAGAAGGTCTTAATCTCACATGACAGTCCCCTGATGACGGGAGCGCTCTCGCACTGACGGATGGATGTACGGACGTGCGGATTCTGCAGCTCGCTCGCTCCCTCGCACCGAGGGGGAACATCCAGATCCCGACGGAGAAAATCATCCCCGGTTCCAATGGGTTCTCCTGCAGTATGGTCTGATAGTAGCCCACTAATGCACCTACAAAATTTGGTGAAGAAATATCGGATGGTTTCTGAGTTACAGTCCAGAAACACTTCGGGAACACCGACGCCGAAAGGGATCGAGCTTCGAGGGGGGCATAATTAGCAAAATCAGATGGCGGAGTCCAAGGGTTTCAGAAATGCGCAGCGGCAATAACAGTCTCTGCGCCTCTGAGCAGACTGCACAGAGACTCTCTGACACGTCACTGCACAGCACAGAGTTCTCTGCCACACAGCACATTCAGACGGAGAGAAAACTGTGCAGCGCTGCATTGGTCTGCAGATTATAAAAACACCACAGCTCACGCTAACTAGGTCCTTCAGTCCCCTCAAAGATACATAAAGACTCTATTTTTACCATTTATAACAACAGGAGGTCACGTCAGAGGTCGCACTCTAATTTATTACGAGGCGAGTCGACCCTGACAGTAATAGAACAGGCACCTGCCGTACATCATTATCAATCACACTTATTCCCGATGATATCTCATATTCCTCCGGAGCGAATCACGCTCAGCGCTGGTCATTATTTAATGTTACATCAATATCAATCACACTTATTCTGTCTTACATTCCCTCAAAGTCAACTGCAGTCCTTACTGATAATATTCCATCTTCCATCAATATCAATGCAAAATTCCTGATTATATCCCTTATTCCGTCAGTAACGATGACAGTTTTTACTGACGTCTCATGTTCCACGGGTTCTAATCACACTTATTACTGATTACGTATCAATAGAGTACCGACCATGCTCAGTTCTGATTGCAACCTGTTTCACTTCAATCGAAACCATAGTCTCTCATCTCAATTCAATACCAGCCATGATCAGTGCTGATAATATTCCACTATGCGCCAATATCAGTTATGGTCATCACCGATCACATCTGCAGTCACGTCAATATTGCCACATTTCAGCAATCTGTCTTCCCACATGAAAGGCTCTTGTTACTTCCTACTCTATAATTGCAACCAGTGTGCAACACAGAATTAATGATAATCTCAGTAAAAGCATTTCTGATAATTATCTGAAAAATGTCTCAGGATACCACCGGTGCTCACAAAAGGAAACTTCTGCGTTCTAAAGATGAGCACTGAGTTCTGAATGTGAGTTCTTGAATGTTTTCTCTTTGACTGAGGTGAATATGCACACTGTCCAAAGTTTGTGACCAATGACCCGGCTCTAGTGCCGTTAGCAGAGAAAGACGCCCAGAGTCTGATGATGTCTATGATTCCCAGACTTCAGGAAGTCATTAAACACAAAGGACTTACAAATAACTACATCATGCACTAATGTACCATGCACTAATACGCCATGCATTAATAAACCATGCACTAATAAACCATGCATTAATAAACCATGCACTAATACACAATGCACTAATGCACCATGCACCAATACACCATGCACTAATAAACCATGCACTAATACACCATGGACTAATAAACCATGCACTCAGGCACCATGCACTAATACACCATGCATTAATAAACCATGCACTAATACACCATGCATTAATAAACCATGCACTAATACGCCATGCACTAATGCACCATGCACTAACGCACCATGAACTAATACACCATGCACTAACGCATCATGCACTAACAACCCTCCAGACTAACTTTTGGACCTAGGAGCGCATGCGCTCCCAACCTGAAAAAGTTGGGCGCGCAGGCCAAAATTTAGGCGCGCAGGCCAAAACTGTGGTCACGCAAAGTACCATGATACTTTTCTGAATATTTTAGGGATGCACGATATTGGATTTTTGCCGATATCCGATATGCCGATATTTTAATACTCATTTTGGTCGATACCGATACCGATATTTTAATACTCATTTTGGCCATTCCATACTGTACTAGTAATTTTTAGTATTGGTAGTCTATTCTTTCGAAAAAGACAAAGGTGGGGCTGTGCCATACTCAGTTTTCAGTAACCATCCCACAAGGATTCAACACAAACAGCAGGATACCAGTGCTTTATGGAATAGTTGGTAATTACTAAACTCCAATAATAAACATCTGAGTCATTTCTGCACAAAAAGAAACAACGAACAAGATGGCGCATAGAGCACAAATGAAAGCTTTCCATTTGAAACTGAACTTAAAAACAATTAATTGACTTGCGTATTTTTATCGATAACATCTGTTGGAAAAATGTATTTTTAAAAAATCAATAACTAATTCAATTTATCTGTAAGAACGTTTCTCTTCTCTGAGCACATCTCTTTAAGTTTCATTATTTCGCTATTTTTCCTTTTCTTTGGATTATCTTATCCATGGGCAAGCAAGCTACCGAACTTGAATCAAGCTTGCTCAAACCGAAGGCAGAAGTTGGCGTGCTTTACAGAGAGGGTATAGCGAGGCAATGGCCTGCGCTTCGCATGTATTTACATCAACGACCACTTTGTCAGGCTTGGCGCACTCGATGTAAATGCAAATCACAAAGTCTGACGTGAGGTACGACCATCCTAAAGCTGCTTCCACACTGGGACTTGAAACAATTTTTTTAAGCGCAACAGATTACATTCAAGTCAATGCCAAGACGCGAATAGTATTCGCTTGTATTCAGAAACGACACTCACACTAATTTAGTGTGAGTAAGTACTAAAACTTCGTGTCAGGTTATACTAAATGAGTCAGAGGTTGCCCTAACACTTATTTCTCAGAGATGCCGTGAGTCTCTCCTCTTGGTGGCATTCACGTTCCTGTGCCGTAGTCAGTAATTATTCTATCAAAGCGCACTGAAGAAATTCACCCGCGGATTTTAAGTCATCGTGCATCAAGTTAATCAGTTTCACGTGCATTACGGTGGATTTCCCCACTAATGACAGGGAAATCGATTAAGACTCGGGAATTCTCGGGCTTGTCGTTACTGAGGGACTGCAAGCAATGGAATTGCTTAAAGACGTTTCAAATGGTCTTATTTCATTAAAACTATTTAAACGATCATGAACACATGCATTGTTTCCAATCCCTGAGTAAAGAGAAGCACGGGAAGTCCGGAGTCATCATCGCTCTCCATGTTGCTTGTGGTGAGGTTAACGCAAGTGAAATTGAAACTTCAGTGCACAAGGATTTTAATACCGCATGAGAATCTCATTAAGCGTTCAATGAATAATTACGGACTACGGTAAATAAGCCTAAAAAAATGCGTGAGACCTACGCCGAACGCGTGAGACTTGGCGTCTCTCATTTCCTTTCAAAGATCTCACTCACACCGAAAATAGTGTCCCTTTCTGAGTGAAGGTTGAGTGCAGAGAACACCTCCCTTGAGCCGCACTAATTGCGCCGGTATTTCATTGGCATGGCTTTCAGGTGGTTACGAACATTGGAAACTCTGGATCATTTGCAGCCATGTGCTCGACGCAATCGCAACTACGTGAATTTTAACTATAATGAGGATAACGATGCCGGTAACTTGCTGGCTGACCACCTGGTTTCGGTGTTTATGAACTGCACTGTGGTGAACTGGAGATCAGCAGTGGCTACTGGTGAACTGGCAATAGGGGAAGCTCAAAACCATCCCTTAAAAATAATGATTGGACAAGACCTGTTTTCAATCATTTAATAAAATTGAGTTTACTTGAACTCCAAAAATCCTAAGGATTATCATGAGTCACCAGTTCTACTTGTTAAGTTAGAATGAGCACTAATAATTATTGCCCTGTTTTCAATTATTCATTTAAATTACCATTGCAGAAACTCCGAAAACTCTCAACATTATCAGGTGTGGCCAGTTTTCATTAATGACGCAAGCCAGTCAACTCTCACGCATTCAGATTTCTTGCGCTTTTCTTTACTTGTGGATTGGAAAATTCTGTGCTCAACTGGCTTGTGGGGCGCCGTGTGGATTGGTCTGCGAGGCTCATTTAGCTGTAAGTCACGAGAATCCATTCTTTTCTACATTCTTAATTACTTCACCCCACCGAGTGGGCGTGAAGCACTGTTTTCAGCGGCTCCGTGTGTTTGTCTGTTTGTGTCCGCACTTGCGTGAATGGGTGAAGTCTGCCATCTAGTGGCTCTGCGTGTTTGTTCGCGTTTCCGCACTTGCAAATGTTTGCGTGAATGGAGTGAAGTCTGCCATCTCTGATCGCCTTGTTGCTGAATGTGGAAGGCAGTGTTTGGCACGTTTCACTGCTTGTTGCTTAGTGAGCCTCGCGGGCTGTTTTGCGCCTCTCGAGCAGAATTTACGAAGACACGCTGATAATTTACGACGTCATTTATTTATGTGCGAAAGAATTTTGTGAAGCAATGTATAACAACGTTATCAAAAATACATTTGATTGTCCTTCAACCAATTGGTTTGAGAAACTTTCTAATAAAGAAAAGTAAACTGCGACAGGTTTAGGTCATTCAGCACTGAAGGGTGAGGATTGAGCGTCCCTTTGCAGCAGCTGACGCACCGCCTCTGTTACCCACTACTGTCAGTTATGCTCGAGTGGCGTTTGTGAATAGCAACTGGCGAGGCGATATTACTATCTTACCCCAGCAACGGTACTTTATTGGTTACTCGTCTCTGCTTCACGTGCTAGTTTTCCACAATTCCACTGAACGTATTTTTTTCATATTTCATACAATATACGATATTGTTAAGTTAAAATCAATTAAAATGAATAATTAATATTAGTAATCATCTGTAATGTTTGTAATCATCTGTTAATTATTTTTTAAACACAAATAATGAAAAATTAAAACACTCCCCACAAGGGGGGGGGGGCGGCGGCTCTAGCGCCCTCTACTGGCCAGCCGCCACTGTGTCACACTATCGGCCGTACATATCGGCGTAAATTTTAACATCGGCCGATACCGATAATTAACTTTTTAAGCTATTATCGGCCGATACCGATATACTACCGATAATATCGTGCATCCCTAGAATATTTACAAGCCCGAATAAAGATACCTGAACAGACTATCAGTTGTTGCTGCATTTATTTAAGAAACATTATCAGAAAGCACTCTGTGAACTGAAAAGGAGATACTGATGTTCACAAGAATGTTTGAAAAATGTATAAATGCAGTTATCATTTTGGAGAGTTATCATACAAGTCTACATGTACGTACAAGTCTCCATTTCTCCAAGGGACAACTTTTCATTAAACCCTCCCCAGTACATAAACTGAATCATTCATAGAAAAAGTATGGCCAAATTTAGATGAGCCCCCCCCTAAAACTGACCTTTGGGGATAAATCAATGAATAACTCCCAATTATCACAGTGCTAGTTCTAAAATTTATAACTGTTCTTGTTGCTGCCATCCCAAGGAACAATTTGACACAAAACATGGCTGAATTGCTTTGAAAATATGAGACTTAGGAAGAATTGAAGCCGTAAAAAGCATAATTTGGCTACATTTTTTCATCACAAATTTAAAGTTTAACATTAAAATTAATATAGTTCCCAAAGTGATCCACCCTAAATATTTGGTAAAAAGTAGGTGCAGTTTGCCAAGTTCGTTAGCACAAAGTTTCAAGAAATTCTTTCACCGGTAACAGTGTAGTAGGACTGCTTATTATAACAATAATTATTATTTACCAGTTTTTTTATTATTGCGTTATTTAGATTTTGCACATTTTGAAGGGTAACGGAAACGCACACAGAGTGAGGACGATGTCCGACGTTATTGGCCCCAAAAAAAAAAAACAGTCTGCTTCGTGACCGTACACTGTTCGTGACACAGACTCATATTTGAGGCATTGCGCTGATAAGCCTATGGTCGTCGCAGGAGTACATTGGACAGGCGTCACCAGTTAGTTTTTGAAACAGTTCTGAACATTTTTTGCAATCGACAAAATACTATTCCTCTGACAGCTGGCAAATTATCGGACTCCCAAAGAAAACGGACTATAAATCTATAAGAACCGCAGCTTTTCCCATCTTTATCGTTCTCCAAAGAAATAAATAATCTTGCACTCCGACCAACCAGTCACCGATTTCATACATACTGCATGAATAATCATGTACATGCGGAACTTCAGATCAGAGTGGAAGTGCGCATCCAACCTAATCCATCAGGATAGAAGGTTAGCGATTGATATTGAAACGCTAAATAAAACCATTCGCCACTGGACGCAAGCACCCATAGCTGGTATCAACAAGACTCAAAACTGTGTCACGAACAGTCTACGGTCACGAAGCAAACTGTGTTTTTGGGCTAATAACGTCGGACATCGTTCTCACTCTCCATTCTCAACGATGCATGAGTACAGCCGAGCTGTGATTGGCTGATGGCACCAGCCGATCTGTGATTGGCTGATGGACGTAATGGTACCAACCGACCTGCAGAAAAAAATTCGCAGCTGGCGGCTGATAATTAGGGAGTGAATCGCTGCCCAGAATAGGCGCACAGTGCATGAAGTGTTGGTTGCGCAGAGCGTGACCGATGTGAGAATGTAAGTCGCAAAACGTAAATCTTGGTCGCAAATGGTCGCAGTCTGGAGCGCTGACTAATACACCATGCATTAACAAACCATGCACTAATACACCATGAACTGATGCACCATGCACTAACGCACCATGCACTAATACACCATGCATTAATAAACCATGCACTAACGTACCATGCACTAATACACCATGCATTAATAAACCATGCACTAATACATCATGAACTGATGCACCATGCACTAACGCACCATGCACTAATACACCATGCATTAATAAACCATGCACTAATGCACCATGCACTAATAAACCATGCACTAACGCACCATGCACTAATACACCATGCACTAATAAACCATGCACTAACGCACTATGCACTAATAAACCATGCACTAACGTACCATGCACTAATAAACCATGCACTAACGTACCATGCACTAATAAACCATGCACTAATGCACCATGCACTAATACACCATGCACTAACGCACCATGCACTAATACACCATGCATTAATAAACCATGCACTAATGTACCATGCATAATAAACCATGCACTAACGCACCATGCACTAATACACCATGCACTAACGCACCATGCACCAATAAACCATGCACTAATGCACCATACGCTAATACACCATGAACTAACACACCATACACTGACACACCATGCATTAACAGACCATGCACTAGTGCACCATGCACTAATGCACCATGCGCTAATACACCATGCACGAACACACCATGAACTAATGCACCGTGCACTAATACTAACATTTTTGAGATCACTGCTGTTTTATTTTCACTTTCCTTAACCTCGTCCTGCAGTTCCATTTGTGAGCTTGTCAAATGCAGCTTCTAACCTCAAACTTTAGGCCTATTTTACATCGCAAGAGAGATAGCAGGGTTTCAAACAATTCTAAACATGTCCACTGAATTACAGACAACTGTGAATATAATTTTCTGTTAAGTCGGTTTTAAGACAGAAGAAGTGTTTTTCCATATTATAAGACAATTTCTCATACATATTCTGTCTCTGCCTGTTGCAGAGCTTCACTGAAGCTACATCACACTGATATTAAGAGAGAAACGTTCAAAGCCTGGATGCCACATTTTCGTGGCCACAGCATTGCATCAAATGGAAAATATCTAGATCTAGTACATCATTTTATACACATTTCCCTGAAATTCAGCAGGACATATTTGGGATCGTTGTAAACGTTGGGATCTCCACTACAATGTAAAATAGGCCTGTAGTTCCACAGGTTTGAATAAGCCAGACCCACATAAGGGTCAGTGGGTTTTATGTGGTTAACTTCATATTGATTATTTCCGTTCAAATCCATTGTACATGAGCAAAAACATGCATCACGGCCTCCAGACCTCACAGGCCGAGTAGGCATCACACACGTATCACACTCACCTTCCTCACACTCTTCCTCACTGCTGGGCGGCTCGGTGAAGAGTGTGGACACCACCGGCTGGAGGTCCTCCTGGGCCGTCCCAGTGGAGGGGCAGGTGAGGTGCACCAAATCTGAACGGGGGAAGAGAGAGGGGTGGGACTGAGAGAAGCTTCAGAAGAACAGCTATCTGTTTGCTGGAGGCACAAACCCATCTTCACATCCAGGCCTCCGTATCGGGAATTGGGAATCTGGGGTCCGCGGCTGGAACTCAGGGGAGACGATGGCTTCAAAGCCAGCCAATCAGGGCCGGAGGGGTGGGGGAGGGTAGAGTGCCATCCACAGGGGAGAGCAGGGGCTTCTGGGTAATCCCCAGAGCTCTCACAGCACACGTGGAGCTCTCATAGGAGGGAGGGGGTTGAAAGGAAACACTCACGGCGGTGCTGATGACCGCGTTAAGGGTTTATGGATTAAGTGGCGGCTTTGGCGCGCAGTTCTTCCCAGCCAATCATTTTTCAGAGGCATTTCTGGTTCCACCGGCCAATATCCAATCAGTGCTCAGCTGCAATCGGGATGCTAAGGATCACATTTTTACAAAACAGCTTGTGAATGTATGAGAAGATCAATCATCTTACTGAACCCAGCTGAGGCACATAAATAAAACTAACGACAGGTGCCTTGAGAACTTGCGCTAACACCTTTATTAGACGCACATAAGCATGTCTCCATAACTTGCACACGGGAATGGATATACGTTGGTGTGACAAAAGTTAATCAGTGTGTTAATGTTCTCCAAACCAAGAGGCAGGAAGCTGAACTCCGTCTACTGTGTACACCATGGCTGTCTTTCCTCGTCTTTCCCCAGGAGAATATATCACTGTGCACCTGCCCATAGTGCCACACGTTACAGCCTGCTTCTAGCTCCCTCCCGTAAGAACACGTTATCTGTACACTCGCTCCATCACGGCAGAGCTTAAGAAACATATTATACCAACACAAATCAGCACGGTACGTTCATTTGACGTGGGTCATGTGACACACGCAGAATTCCTACCACTTCTGATGGTAATATTATCGTGTAGTTGAAAACATAATGAGTGAACTGAGTTTCAGTTCCGTTTAGCCAAAGTCAGGGGAAGGGAACTGTGCGACTGAGTAGACAAATGCACACACACGCACACACGCACACACACACACACACACACAGATGTATGCATACTCATTAACCACACACACAATTAACCCATTAAAAACGGGGCCAGGCTTTGATCAACAGCAGACATACACGACGTGTTAATGGCAGGGGGGTCACCGTGGATACAGCGTAACGGCAGAGGCCTACAGCGAGGTCTGAATCCTGACGGCACGCGGGCGGGGGGGGTACAGAGCAATGACACGTCCTCATATCCGCGATGTCGCCGCGCGGTGGGGGGAGAGGGTTAGAGGGCAGGGCCGTCTGGGGCTCGGCGTATCCATCATGCACTGCTGCCCCTATTTCATCCGCGCATCGGTAATAAAAGATGGCATCATTGTCTTCGCGGCGGCGGCCGGTGCTCGCATTTCCGGGCTCCTCATCACAGTGCGCAGTGATTGCATGAGAACCCCTCAGGTAGAACTACATTACTTACGGCCGCCGCCGCCATCCATCCATCTATCTCCGGCAGGGAGAGCCAGAAATCGCCCCCCCCCCTTTCCCCTCACACGGTGGGATGCTCCCCTGATTACCCCCCAAACCCAACATCCCTCTTCATGCAGAGGGGCAACGGCCCGATCGCCTTCCCCACGGGCCAATCAGCCGCTAAATCACGGCTTCAAACGCGCTGATCGATTGTTAAAAATAGCGGGACTGCTACCGCTGCTGGAAATGATCATTCCAATAAATAACGGTAAAGGCAAACAGTACAGGCGGCTTTCAGAGGGCAGATGGTGCTGTGGGAGGCGAGAGCAGGACCGGAGGGCCCCGTGTGTCCCGGTGCCAAAACTGTCTGCTAAAACTGTATTCAGTGTGTTAGGACTGAATTCACAGGGTCTGTACCTGTGCTAAAACTGTATCTTAAGGCTCTGTACCTGTGCTAAAACTGCGTTTTCAGGGTCTGTACCTGTGCTAAAACTGTGTTGTCAGGGTCTGTACCTGTGCTAAAACTGTGTTTTCAGGGTCTGTCTGCACTAAAACTATTGACTGGGTCTGTGTCTGTGTTTAAGATGAGAGCTGAGCTCACAGGGTCTGTGAGTTAGAGCAGCGCAGGGTCTCTGCCTGCGGCACAGACTGTAGCACAGCTGGAGCGGCTCTCTGACAGCAGAACGAACCAGCAGTTGGACAACACTGCAATGTCAAACAATAAGGCGTAAAATGCAAATAACCCCTCGACAATGTAGCAGGAGATGCATAAAATCTGCTACTTTTTCATGCATTAAAACACACTACATGGCCAAAAGTAAGTGGACACTTGCTTATCTTGCATCTAATTCCAAAGTCATAAATATTGATTTTCACCCTTAATACCTGCTGTCGCTCTTCACTCTACTCAGGATTTCAACAAGGTGCCCAAACACTGTAGCAGGGACTGACTCCCAGTCAGAAAAGAGTCTGTGACGTCAGGGTGGTCGTTGGGAGGTTAAGCCTGACGTGAGGTCGAGTTTCTGAATGATTCCCGAGGCGCCTGAAGGGGGCGGTGAGATGAGGGCTCTGAGCAGGTCTGTTATGTTCTTCTTCACTGATTTTGGTGAATCTGCACATGTCCTGGTCTCTGCATGAGCACATTATCATGCTGAACCAGGACAGATTTCCCCTGACTGTGGGAAGCACCCAATCATTGGCAATGTCATTGTATGCTGTAGTGGCAAGATGTTCCTTCAGGAGAACCGGGAGGCCAGGCCCAGCGAGGAAACACCGCGACAGGCCAAGGAGTGTCCGCCTACTGCCAGCTCTGGCAGCTACAGACACAGCAGCTCTGACAGCTACAGACACAGCAGCTCCGGCAGCTACAGACACAGCAGCTCTGGCAGCTACCTACAGACACAGCAGCTCTGGCAGCTACAGAAAGCAGCTTTGGCAGCTACAGACACTGCAGCTTTGGCAGCTACAGACAGCAGCTTTGCCAGCTACCGACACAGCAGCTTAGGCAGCTACAGACACTGCAGCTCTGGCAGCTACAGACAGCAACTTTGGCAGCTACAGACACAGCAGCTTTCGCAGCTACAGACACAGCTGGTGAGGTAGATATACTAAATGCCTTTAGGAGATTTATGGTAAGGATACAGTGTCAATGACGGCAGATGTGGACAACACAAATACAATGTGTCAATGCATGTGTGACTGTGTGTGTGTGTGTGTGTGTGTGTGTGTGAGAGAGAGAGACGGTGTGCATGCATATACACACTCACAGGTCCCCGGCATGCAGGTCATACTGGAGAAGCAGAGCTCGACCACCTGTACTGCAGGACCGCCAGCCTCCTGCGGGGGCACCGTCACCAGGGAGACCTGCAGGAGGAGGGGCAGAGGGGTCACTCTCTCCGTCTCTTATCCCCCTTTCGCTCTCCCACCATCTCCCCCCATTTCTCTCCCTCTCCCTCCCTCCATCTCTCTCACTCCCTCTCCCTCTCTCCCTCCTTCTCTCTCTCCCTCCCTCCCTCCATCTCTCTCACTCTCTCTCCCTCCCTCCACCTCTCTCCTGTCCTGAGAGCCACTGTTACGGAACCACCATTACAGCTTTTAACAGCTCGTCTCAAAATAATAACGTAAACTTCGTTACCTGGTGTTCAGACTCAGAGGGAAGCAAAGATCGGTCAGTAATGAGAACAGCTCTGGAAATCTGCCTGTGAACACAAACCCGACCCCCCATTACACCCCCGTTACACATTCATTACACACCTGTTACACACCCGTTACACATTCATTACACACCCATTACATCCATTACACACTCGTTACACATATATTGCATACCTGTTACACACCCATTACACACTCGTTCCACATTCATTACACACCCGTTACACTCGTTACACACCTATTACACACTCGTTATACACCCATTACACACTCATTCCACATTCATTACACACTCGTTACACACCTGTTACACATCCATTACACACCCGTTACACTCGTTACACACCTATTACACACTCGTTACACACCCATTACACACACATTACACACCCGTTACACACCCATTACACACATCACCCTGCTCACCAAACTCCAGCGCCATTACATTAGCACAATCTAACATCACCCAACCCACCAAGAAACCCAACTCCTCCCCTTCCTGTACTCTCCCCTCCCACCAAAAAGTACACCGTCGCTGAACCGCCCGCTCGCCACTGATTCACTGACACTACCAAGCCACACCCATCGCTCCACTGTCAGGCCAACTCTCGTCGGAGTCCCCGCCTCTGAGCAGTGAACCCCACCCCTCACCTGTAGGTCACATTTCTCCGCTGCTCCTCTCTGAGGTAACCCTCCTCCACCACAAAATGGCTGCAGCTGATTCGCTGTCCATACGTGTCAATCATCGCTTTACACCTAGTAAAGGGGAATATAAAAAAAAAGGGAAGGTTTTAGCAGTAAATTAGCTGCAAGGTAAAATTAGAGTCTCATGCCAGTGGGGAAACTGGAATATGGGGCACAGGGTGGAGAGGAAGGGCAGACAGAGTTAGATATGGGGGCACCTATCAAAGTACTGGGGCAGAAGAATGGGATTGTGGGGGCAGATAACCAGATGTGGGGCAGTAGACTGTGACTGTGGGGGCAGATATCCAGTTGTGCGGCAGTAGAATGTGACTGTGGGGGCAGATATCCAGTTGTGGGGCAGTAGAATGTGACTGAGGGGGCAGATATCCAGGTGTGGGGCAGTAGAATGTGACTGAGGGGGCAGATATCCATGCATGAGGCAGTAGAATGTGACTGAGGGGGCAGATATCCAGGCATGGGGCAGTAGAATGTAACTGTGGGGGCAGATATCCAAGCATGGGGCAGTAGAATGTGACTGAGGGGGCAGATATCCAGGCATGGGGCAGTAGAATGTGACTGTGGGGGCAGATATCCAGGCATGGGGCAGTAGAATGTAACTGTGGGGGCAGATATCCAAGCATGGGGCAGTAGAATGTAACTGAGGGGGCAGATATCCAGGCATGGGGCAGTAGAATGTGACTGTGGGGGCAGATATCCAGGCATGGGGCAGTAGAATGTAACTGTGGGGGCAGATATCCAAGCATGGGGCAGTAGAATGTGACTGAGGGGGCAGATATCCAGGCATGGGGCAGTAGAATGTAACTGTGGGGGCAGATATCCAAGCATGGGGCAGTAGAATGTGACTGAGGGGGCAGATATCCATGCATGTAGGGTGACTGAGGATATCCAGGCATGGGGCAGTAGAATGTAACTGTGGGGGGCAGATATCCAAGCATGGGGCAGTAGAATGTGACTGAGGGGCAGATATCCAGGCATGGGGCAGTAGAATGTAACTGTGGGGGCAGATATCCATGCATGAGGCAGTAGAATGTGACTGAGGGGGCAGATATCCAGGCATGGGGCAGTAGAATGTGACTGTGGGGGCAGATATCCAGGTGTGGGGCAGTAGAATGTGACTGAGGGGGGCAGATATCCATGCATGAGGCAGTAGAATGCGACTGAGGGGGCAGGAATCCAGGCATGGGGCAGTAGAATGTAACTGTGGGGGCAGATATCCAAGCATGGGGCAGTAGAATGTGACTGAGGGGCAGATATCCGAGTGTGGGGCAGTAGTATGTGACTGAGGGGCAGATATCCAGTTGTGGGGCAGTAGAATGTGACTGCGGGGGCAGATATCCAGTTGTGGGGCAGTAGAATGTGACTGAGGGGCAGATATCCAGGTGTGGGGCAGTAGAATGTGACTGAGGGGCAGATATCCAGGTGTGGGGCAGTAGAATGTGACTGAGGGGGCAGATATCCAGGTGTAGGGCAGTAGAATGTGACTGAGGGGGCAGATATCCAGGTGTAGGGCAGTAGAATGTGACTGAGGGGGCAGATATCCGGGTGTAGGGCAGTAGAATGTGACGGAGGGGGCAGATATCCGGGTGCAGGGCAGTAGAATGTGACGGAGGGGGCAGACAGAGTGACCTTCCCGCACAGGCAGAGATGGAGCAGGTGAAGACTGCAGTGTGTCTGCTTGTTATGTCAAGAGTTATAAATGTGCTTTATAGGCCTCATTATCCAAACTAATGGGCTCGGGGTGACATCCTTGAAATGGACTTTCACAACACAATAAAGCGCAGAGCAGGAGCCACAGACCCCGGAATAATGCGCACCCCTCCACACCCCTCTTTATGTAAATGAAGATTTATTCACTTGTGGATCTGCAGCAGAAAACCGCACGCACAATCAATCGCAGCTCTAAACGCAGAGAGATGACACTCCGGCATCCACTGTCTGTGCGCGCACCCAGTTTCACACACACACACACACACACACACACACGCACGCAACTGCACACTCACAGGTATATATGCACACACACACACAAGAGCACAAATACCAGACACACACAGACACATGCACACATGCGGGAGTGCTTGCTCACAGATATATAAACACACACACCAGTAAATATACCCACGCACACTCACATACACTCACACGCGAATGCACAGCACACACATGTAAGCAGTGATACACTCACACATACACGCAGCACGAACGCAAGGGCAGACATACAAAGATGCGCGAACACACAGACAGCGGTCATACAATTACACACGTACACACGCAAGCACACACATGCACACGTGAGCACACATTCACAAAAATACACACACGCAAGCGCACAGTGACATGCACACACACATATGTACACACACGCAAGCACACAATCACATATAAGCATGTACACACACACACACACACGACACAGACATGCTCGCACACACAAGTGCACATAAACACAATCACATACATGTAATCACACACACACACAAACACACACACATATAACCACACTAAGCCAGACATATCTATACACGTATATACATGCAGGTACAAATAAACATGCACATAGACAAATGCACAACCACACACAGGCACAAACATATACACTCATACATGCACAGATATGCAGACGTGCACAAGCACATCTTTTGCATAAACGTGAATATGCAAAAAACACACATTTGTACACGTAAGAATGCCCTCAAACACACACACACAGACACACATAAAGCAGGTGGACACCCCCTCATATAAATGCATGGGCTGGGCGACAGCCATCAGCCACACAGATATAATGCTAACAAACAAAGCCTCCTGACACCAAGGCCACAGGCAGCTTTACAGCAGATAAGTACTATTCATAAACCCTCTTCATAAACTCTATTCATAACCCTTAACTACGCTCCGCTCGCCACATCCATCAGGGCGGGACCTTGCACAGAACTACGCCCCTCTCCACCCGTCTGACTTTCACACACTTTCAAGGCGACGTCGGCTGCATCTCCTCATACTTTATATGGATGAATCATGAAGATTCTGATGGAGAGAATAAACTACACTGTCGTAAAATGAATGGGGCCGAGCCCACCGGCACCGGCATGATGACTTTAAACCCAGGCCTATCCTGTCCGGTCCAGTGTGGGTCCCGGGGCAGGACCGAGCTGCTCTGATCTCGGAGGGCATTTGGGAAGTTATGCATTATTCATGAGCTCAGCCCATTTCATGGATTCAGAGCTGCTGGGGGTGTTTAATTACAGACGGGTAATTTATAACGGTAAGAGAATTATTATTTTATCTTCACTGGGGCTGGTGGACACCTGACTAATCTCTTTACTTCCCTTCAAACTTTTTAAAACTCCAGTGTCTTAGGGAGACGCTGAAAGTTGGTCATAGTGAGAGTGATATGGGTCAGTAGCAGAGAGAGTGATATGGGTCAGTAGCAGTGAGAGTGATGTGGGTCTGTAGCAGTGAGAGTGATGTGGGTCTGTAGCAGTGAAAGTGATGTGGGTCAGTAGCAGTGAGAGTGATGTGGGTCAGTAGCAGAGAGTGATGTGGGTCAGTAGCAGAGAGAGTGATATGGGTCAGTAGCAGTGAGAGTGTTGTGGGTCAGTAGCAGTGAGAGTGATGTGGGTCTGTAGCAGTGAGAGTGATGTGGGTCTGTAGCAGAGAGAGTGATATGGGTCAGTAGCAGTGAGAGTGATGTGGGTCAGTAGCAGTGAGAGTGATGTGGGTCTGTAGCAGTGAGAGTGATGTGGGTCTGTAGCAGTGAGAGTGATGTGGGTCTGTAGCAGAGAGAGTGATGTGGGTCTGTAGCAGAGAGAGTGATGTGGGTCTGTAGCAGAGAGTGTGATATGGGACTGTAGCAAGGACAGTGATGTGGGTCTGTAGCAGAGAGAGTGATATGGGACTGTAGCAATGACAGTGATGTGGGTCTGGAGAAGCGAGTGCGATATGGGTCTGTAACAGTGAGTGATATAGGTCTGTAGCAGTGAGAGTGATATGGGTCTGTAGCAGTGAGTGATATAGGTCTGTAGCAGTGAGAGTGATATGGGTCTGTAGCAGTGAGTGATATAGGTCTGTAGCAGTGAGAGTGATATGGGTCTGTAGCAGTAAGAGTGATGTGGGTCTGTAACAGTGAGTGATATGGGTCTGCAGCAGTGAGAGTGATATGGGTCTGTAGCAGTGAAAGCAATATGGGTCTGTAGCAGTGAGAGTGATATGGGTCTGTAGCAGTGAGTGATATGGGTCTGTAGCAGTGAGAGTGATATGGGTCTGTAGCAGTAAGAGTGATGTGGGACTGTAGCAGTGAGAGATATGGGTCTGCAGCAGTGAGAGTGATATGGGTCTGTAGCAGTGAAAGCAATATGGGTCTGTAGCAATGAGAGATATGGGTCTGCAGCAGTGAGTGATATGGGTCTGTAGCAGTGAGTGATATGGGTCTGTAGCAGTGAGAGTGATGTGGGTCTGTAGCAGTGAGTGATATGGGTCTCTAGCAGTGAGTGATGTGGGTCTGTAGCAGTGAGAGTGATATGGGACTGTAGCAATGACAGTGATGTGGGTCTGGAGAAGCGAGTGCGATATGGGTCTGTAACAGTGAGTGATATAGGTCTGTAGCAGTGAGAGTGATATGGGTCTGTAGCAGTGAGTGATATAGGTCTGTAGCAGTGAGAGTGATATGGGTCTGTAGCAGTAAGAGTGATGTGGGTCTGTAACAGTGAGTGATATGGGTCTGCAGCAGTGAGAGTGATATGGATCTGTAGCAGTGAGTGATATAGGTCTGTAGCAGTGAGAGTGATATGGGTCTGTAGCAGTGAGTGATATAGGTCTGTAGCAGTGAGAGTGATATGGGTCTGTAGCAGTAAGAGTGATGTGGGTCTGTAACAGTGAGTGATATGGGTCTGCAGCAGTGAGAGTGATATGGGTCTGTAGCAGTGAAAGCAATATGGGTCTGTAGCAATGAGAGATATGGGTCTGCAGCAGTGAGTGATATGGGTCTGTAGCAGTGAGTGATATGGGTCTGTAGCAGTGAGTGATGTGGGACTGTAGCAGTGAGAGATATGGGTCAGTAGCAGTGAGAGTGATATGGGTCTGTAGCAGTGAGAGTGATGTGGGTCTGTAGCAGTGAGTGATATGGGTCTGTAGCAGTGAGTGATGTGGGTCTGTAGCAGTGAGAGTGATATGGGACTGTAGCAATGACAGTGATGTGGGTCTGGAGAAGCGAGTGCGATATGGGTCTGTAACAGTGAGTGATATAGGTCTGTAGCAGTGAGAGTGATATGGGTCTGCAGCAGTGAGTGATATAGGTCTGTAGCAGTGAGAGTGATATGGGTCTGTAGCAGTAAGAGTGATGTGGGTCTGTAACAGTGAGTGATATGGGTCTGCAGCAGTGAGAGTGATATGGGTCTGTAGCAGTGAGTGATATAGGTCTGTAGCAGTGAGAGTGATATGGGTCTGTAGCAGTGAGTGATATAGGTCTGTAGCAGTGAGAGTGATATGGGTCTGTAGCAGTGAGAGTGATATGGGTCTGTAGCAGTAAGAGTGATGTGGGTCTGTAACAGTGAGTGATATGGGTCTGCAGCAGTGAGAGTGATATGGGTCTGTAGCAGTGAGAGCAATATGGGTCTGTAGCAGTGAGTGATGTGGGACTGTAGCAGTGAGTGATGTGAGACTGTAGCAGTGAGAGATATGGGTCAGTAGCAGTGAGAGTGATATGGGTCTGTAGCAGTGAGAGTGATGTGGGTCTGTAGCAGTGAGTGATATGGGTCTGTAGCAGTGAGTGATGTGGGTCTGTAGCAGTGAGAGTGATATGGGCCTGTAGCAATGACAGTGATATTGGTCTGTAGCAGTACATGCTACGGGTCTGTAGCAGTGAGAGTGATACGAGTCTATAGCGGTGAGTGATATGGGTCTGTAGCAGTGAGAGATATGGGTCAGTAGCAGTGAGTGATGTGGGTCTGTAGCAGTGAGAGATATGGGTCTGTTGCAGTGAGTGATATGGGTCAGTAGCAGTGTGAGTGACATGAGTCTGCAGCAGTGGGAGTGACATGGGTCTATAGCAGTGAGTGCGATATGGGTCTGTAGCAGTGAGTGCGATATGGGTCTGTAGCAGCGAGTGATATGGGTCTATAGCAGTGAGAGATGTGGCTTTGTAGCAGTGGGAGTGTCATGGGTCTATAGCAGTGAGTGCGATGTGGGTCTGTAGCAGTGGGAGTGTCATGGGTCTGTAGCAGTGAGTGATATGGGTCTGTAGCAGTGGGAGTGACATGGGTCTGTTGTCATTAGAATAATGTAGGTTTACAGCGGCAAGAGTTATGAGTCTCACATTTTAAATGAGGCAAATCCAGCAGTGAGAGTGAAGTTGGTCAGTATAAGTTAGAGAGACATTAGCATTAGTTTCGCAGTGAGGCGAGTGTAAGCCAGTGAGAACGAGGGAGGTGCTGAAGAGTCATTTGGGTTTATTACAGCCAGAGAGACCGAGCCCTAAGGTCCATCTTGCGCCTCGTTTCTCCAACATCTGAGTTAAGGTAAGACCGCGATCCCAGCTGAACGTTCAGCGAACAAAGCTCTGTCCCTCTCCCGGAGAGGGGGTACGAGGAACAGCAGTGTGAGGGGGTCTCGAGGGGCCATTTTCCCTGAGCGCTACACATCACAGCATAAAGGGTGGGGGGGGGGGGGGGACAGGTCCCCTGGTGCAGCTCAGCGCCCCCCCGGCCCGACCCGCGCAAAGATGAAAGAGTCTCAATATCGAGTCGAAAAAAGCCCCTCTCTTAATCTAACCTAGTTTATGACAACAATCTACCTTTTGAAACTCATTACGGGCCTCAGCGGCGAGACTGACGCGCATTATCAGCGCAGATTAATCAGCGGAGACTCCAGATGAACTTCATTTTTTTACACAGGCCCAGAAACACAGGGCTTTTTTGTCTTCAGATGAAAATCAATTAGTGGAGGTAAGGCCAGCAGGGAGAGCGCCATCACTCAGCCGCGGCCCCTGGCTCTCGCCGCGATCCGTCTTCCGAGCTTGGCTGATCAGGGGCCCCGAGTTCCATCTTCCCACAAAATTAATTTCGTATCTATATTCCGAGCCCACTTCGCCCTGTTTGGTGGACCCCGTACACAAATTACTTCTAATCAAGGCTGAGCTCTGATTGGGCAGTCAGAACAAAAGGGCCAGAGGAAATTGGCGCATCTTTTATCCCCAACGCGAGGTGGAGGGATGTGAGCTCAGAGAGTGGAGACAACGTTTGTGTGCGTGCGTGTGTGTGTGTGTTTATGTTGTTTTGTACATGTTGGAGTGTGTGTGTGTGTCTGGCTACATGTGTGTCTGGGTCTGTGTGAGTGTGTGTCTGTGCGCATTTGTGTTTGAGTGTGTGTGTGTGTGTGTGTGTGTGTGTATGTGACCGAGAGTGCAAGCACACATTTGTGCAGGAGTATATGCGTCAAAGTGAGTTTTTGTGTTTTGCATGTGTGTTCCAGTGCATTATTTTGAGTGTGTGTGGGGGTTTGAGTGAATATGAGTGTGTGCGCGCGAGTATGAGGGTTTGAGTAAATGCGAATGTGTGTTTTATATATGTTACAGTCAGACTGTGAAACCTGTCATTTGATGAAAGGACTAAAAATTTCAGTCTTTTCATGAAATGGCTAGCGCTAAACTTCAGTCATTTTCCAAAATTACACAAAAATTTATATAAATTTGCGGCTTAAGAACACCTGCAAGGTGAGGTGGATGAAGGTAAATTACTCACCTCCCAGACTCCTTGTCCAGAACCAGGCACTGGACGGAATGCCGCAGACAGTATATCCCTCCAAACACAGCACACATCCTGAAATTACGGACACACAAAAAACACACTCAGAAACATTCAGACACAGGTATATAAAACAGCTCAGCGACCCACACAAAGGAAATGTCCACACTCAAGTCTAAATATGCAGGGAGAGTTTTCAATGACGATGGGCAAGCGATAGAGTACTGAGGTAGCTACACGGTAGCTACATAGTTAGCTGCTGGTGTGAGAACTAAAAACTCCATGGGAATTTTTAAACAGGGTTCGGACACTTTCCATACTGGCGTGAATTATTTATCATTTTATGGCCGGTGTGGCGTCACACCAAATTTGGTGGCCCGTCAGATTCTCAGTCCAGCGATGTTAGGAGAAGTACTCATTCATTGGTATGTGTCTGATTTATTTAATAAACAATAAAATGCTGATCATGGATTGCCTCATCAATTCTATATTTTTACAAGGTTTTATCTGCAGCATTCTTACTTGTAAGGAAGTAGTTTTACATTGTGGTGTTGATAATTTTCCGCAAGTAAACAGAGTAGTACTTCTAACACTGAAGGGATCACCAAATTTGATGCAACACCGGTAAGATCCAAGATAAATCTATAGGGTATCTGGAAGCAAGTGGGCACGTCAAATTAGTATTTTATTGTTGGAAATGTCAAGATATCCCACTTAACGTCCATTTTCGAAAACTACATATTCAATACACAAACATGCGAATAGTACGTGATTCGTCCCCAGCCAATTAGCTACCTCAGTTTCAGCGAACATTGAGGACCATAACTCGACAGGGGAGGATTTGACACGGAAACTGGAGAGAACAAATTCCATGCATCCAGTTCATCACTCACTTGCTGGTGGTCATCTATGGATAACTTGCTTGTTACTAGGCTAGCTTATCTCACAGTTGACTTTGGTCGAGGAAAACAACATATTTAGCCTTAGACAGTATATTTTAATGTGACCTTCACCTTAATTGAACTTACATGAATAAAATAATACACAACAATGGAAACTCATTAAAAAAAGTCAACATTTATGCCAGTGGACATTCACACAAACAGACAGAAAGGGCAGTCTCCCAAAAACACAAGAATTCATTAACACACACGCACTAACAAACACACACACACACACACACACACACAGCCCCTAGCGCAGACATATGACGTGCAGATCGCAGGTGTTCCCTCTCCAAACACTGCAGCCGTAATCAGAAGCACGAGAGGTCATGCAGTGCTGCGGCCCAGTGAGGTCACGTCCTCTCCACAGACTCTGTCCCCGAGTGCTGAACCAAACACCCCCACAGGGGGGCAGGAGAGAGGGGGGGCACCTGGCCACACCCCATAACCAATCCCACCCCGCCCAGCCAACCTTTACCGAGCTCTTTCATACTAATTATGAGACATGACATCTTAATAAAGCAGCAGGGATAAAAATCAGCCTGCGATCGCGGACCCATCTGATGTGTTCAACAAAGCGCCGATTCAGAGAAGGGGGGAGGAGGGGGGCTTCTGATGTCATTAACCCTGACTGACAGACGCTTAAAACCGATATTACTCTAATTAACTGGCGGCCGTCCGCATCGATGATGCAATCCCGGGCCTGAAAGGCAACCGCCGACACGAGGCGCACTGCCTCGGCCCGCGACATCGCCGCGCATTACCGCTAAATTAACAGTTGTGAAAATCCAGGTCCCCTCGCTAGCGCCCTCTCTTCATGGACTCTAAATGCCATTTCGGTTCCTATCAAGGCGGGAATCTGGGATGCGAATTATTATTTTTTTTAATATGGCGGCGCAACAATAGAAGCCGTTAATAGCCGGACTGGTGACAGCGGCGCTTGGGCATGATTTATGAGTTTGTGTTTAATTTGATTATTCCATTAATTCCGCTGATTACGGCCTCGGCTAATACGGAGAAGGGCACGTCAAAAAATAAACCCTCCGTCCCTGCCAGGAATTAACCCTTTAACCCCCGCTCAAAAACATCTGCCTTACCCGCGCAAAAAAACCACCGCCTCGCAACGCCTTCCTACAATTAACAGAGGAATTAGCGGGGAGGAATAGCTCGCGATAAGCAGAAACAAGCTGTAATAAACATAAATGTGCTGAATCTGACAAGACTGAAGGGGCGTAAGTAAGCAGAACATGCCAGGAATACACTGGTGTAAGCAGAAATAATACAACATAAACAAGACTGAAAAGCAGGCAAAACAGGTTCAACGGATTTCTAGAAAAGACTTCTGAAGAACTGAGAGCCACACCCCTTACAAACTTACTTATTAAGAGTTAAACACTCTGTGTTCTCCTGCCCAGAGTCACTGTGCATACCACGCTGCGACTCACAACGCATCATTCGCACAGTCTTCATAAACGCTGGCGAACTCGCAGTGCACTCCACAAATATGCGGACAAGATGTCAAAGACCTCAATTCCCATACAATTCACTCCAAATACCCTCAAAACACTCCTAAAATTCAAGCGTGTCATGGTCCAAATACTTGCAGACTTTGAGGTCGGGCTATATTTGGAATATTACAGCTGTAATAAAATAGTAGGTGAAATTTTCTATTTTTAAAGGCAGTTCCTAAAGGGGAACATTTTCGAGGAATCCTCCTGTCCGTCCAACTCAGGCCAATCTGGCGAAGCACCTGCGAGTTTTCCGTTTTTCCAAAGCAAGATTCCCGTCCGGAGTCGTGATAAATCATCTCATTTTCCGCAGCCCAGAGCCTGGCAGGCGGCGGACGTTTCCACGTTTCCATGGGAACCCACCGCCTCTTATCGGAACGAAACCTGGCCTTCATTGTCCGCAAAAGTGAACATCCAGCGGTCAGAAACAGTCTACGCGTCATTGTTGACGATCGAGTAGACTGATGATTTACATCAATGTTTCCCAAACTTTTCCTGGAGTAACACTTGCCCAGCGTGTTTGAGATCGGTCGCGACTCCAGCACAGGTGATTCAGGGGCCTTTGAACAGCTAGATCATTTGAATCACCTGTGCTGGAGCAGGGAGAGATCTGACACATGCAGGACAACAGTTACTCCAGGAGAGGTTTGTGAAACACCGCTTGACATACTGTAAACCAGTCCATGGTCAGGTAGATATTTCAATGATGCCTGGTAATGTATCCAGCTGAATATTCTAGAAAGACCAGCTTGACTTCAAAGTTGGTTTAAGATGATCTTAGCTCTGTCTCCATTAGCTGATCGTAGCTGGATGAAGTCGGTCAAAGCTAGTTAAGCTGGAGTTAGCTGGTGACAGGCTGGTTGCCCAGTTAAAACAGTCAAGAACTCAGCTTAAACCAGTTTGACCCACTTAGGCAGGTTCAAGATAGAATTTTCAGCAGGACATTTACAGTAAAATTACCGATGTCCAAAGCAATGTAATTTCATAAGCTCCAAGTCCACATTCAAACTTGCTTCAACAACATACATTTAAACATTCTTATTCCTCTCCATAAATAACATTCACATCCTCATCAAACTCTAATGGCACCAACACCTAACCCCAGGCGATGGACCTCCCAGTACACACTGAAGTCACGCTTCTGCGGACATATCAACGTCAATCTCAGCTTCTGTTTCCAGTTCCAGAGTCTGTTCGGAGGCCAATGAAAGAGCACTTGAAATGTTGCCGTATTTTTATAGTCGTACTTTGACATTTGATTGCTATTAAGTCATAGCAATCACGTTTCATCAAAAATTTCCACAAAGCACCACCTTAGTCCTGATCTAAATCAGCTGATCACCTGAATAATCTTATCAGGACTCCAGTCAGCAACTATATGTAAAACACACCAGCCCGAGCGTTCCTATAAACTCCACTTCATTACTCCACTCTACAGAATAAAAGAAAAAAATGCAGTTGGTTGTTCAGATGTCATAAGTGCTTACATTTCATCTCATTTCAAACGGAATCAAGCAGAGCAGATCGTTTGAAGGTCCTGTGTGTTTTACAAGCGAACCCCGGAGCGCGCGATAAATCGGGCCCCAGGCTATACGCGCAAAACAAACAGCATTAGCGCACGGTCGCAGAGCCACTTCCTGTCCGTCTCATTAGCAGGAAATATGCCACTAATCTGGGGCACTGGGTGTCGGAGCAGGGGGTTAATGGTCGCCCAATAATTAAAAGAAAACAAAATGCCGCTCGTCCCGGCGAGTCGTTCACAGGAAATTAAATCCAGTTTTCATCCAAATAAATTAGACGTTTACTGCAATCCCCCCCACACCGCACCACTCTCCACAAAATATGATGAGTGACTGCGAAGGCTGGAGGAATCATCTGCATTAATGAACGAGCCTCCTGAACCTCTCAATCTGGGCATCGCAACACCGTCATAGCTCATGCAAATCACGCCGCGTCACCGACTAATGCTTCTGCTGCCGAAACAATTACCCCTCTCACCGGGTGCGAGTGCCTGAGTGTGTGTGTGCGTGCAGCGCATGTGTGTGTGTGTGTGTGCGCACGCTTGTGTGAGTGTGTGTGTCTGTGCACTTGTGAGTGTGTGTGCGCACACATGTGTGAGTGTGTGTGTGTGTGTGCGCGCACGCTTGTGTGTTTGTGTGTGGGTGGGTGTGTGTGTGAGAGAGAGTGAGTGTGTGCGTGCGCGTGCGTGCGTGCCTGCACGCATGTGTAAGTGAGTGTGTGTGTGTATATAGTACCCTCCACTAATGTTGGCACCCTTAAAGGTGCACTATGCAAGTTTGTTTACTTTCTGCGCGATTATATTTTTGTTTCAATTCACCCACATCTCTCCACGATCCGCTAGCTGACTGCCCCTAAATTCACTGTAAAAAAAATCTGGGCTCTGGAGACAGCACAGGCGTCACAAACTGCAAATAAACACAAGGGGCACAGGCTGTGCCCCATAACATAACAAACCGTCCCAGCCAATCACAGACAAGAGTTGACAGTTATGGAAGCATGGGAAGGAGGGAACTATGGGAGGGAGAGGCGGGCTACCTCTGTTTTGTTTGAATTCGAATGTCAACAGAAATGAAAATAAACAGACTTGCACAGTGCACCTTTAAATATCAGTTAAAAGGCCTACGGAAAAATGTGGTTGCCGTCAATTCTCCAAATCTTTCATTCAAAATATTAGCAAAATCCTAATCATGAATTTAAAGAAAATGATTGCAGGAGAGAAATATTTTTATCTTAAAATAAAATTTTTTTCCCCAAAAAATGCATACCACAGTTATTGGCAACCCCCAGAAAACACTTACAAGAATAATCTAGTCGAGGTACATTCACATTCATATTTTATTTTTTCAGGTTCACCATAATGATTAAGAACAAACTGAAGGCACCCATGACTTCTTATATCTCTGGAGTATAAATATGAGGTGATGAAATGGCTTTAATGAAATGGCTAAAAATGTGAAAATGCTAATTTCGACTCTCAGGGCAGTAATTAAGAAGTTAAAGGTATAATACAATGTTGAATTCTGGATGTTACCCAATGTTGACCGCCGTCGCGTGCATGCACGCAAGCTTGTAGGTGCAAATGTGTTTGTGGTATATGTGAGTAAGAGTGCATGTACGCGCGTGTACATGTGTCTGTGCATGTGAGAGTGTGTTTTTGTGTGTCTGCGCATTTGTGTGTGTGTGAGCATGTGTGCAAAATTGCATGTTCAAGGGTGAATGTATGAGTGTGTGTGCAGGTGTGCGCGTGTACATGCCTACATCTGTGCCAGGGTGTGTGTGTGTGTGTGTGTGTGTGTGTGTGTGCGCGCGTGCGCATGTGTGTATCTGTGCATGTGGGTGTGTGTGTGCGTGCGAGCAAGGGCGTGGAGCGAGAGAGAGAAAGAGACAGGGCCTGTGCGCCAAAGGTTATTTACAAATTAAAAAGTCTTTTCCTGTCAAAACTTGAGGAATAATGTGGGCGAGAACACAGGAGCATTCCATAGCTTTATTAGCAGTGCTGCTCACTGATCTGTGAATAACCTGAAAGAATGAGCATTATTGAGTTAGCTCTCCCATCTATCCATCTATCACCCGGGCAGGTATCAGCGTGATGGATTACGCTCTCTGCTCCGCTCCTCCGCACCCCCTCCGAGCAAACAACCCACCGCTACCCGACTGCAAACAAGAGCCCGTCTCGTCCCGAACACTCCACTGACCTCAACGAAACTACACAGACCAGTCTCCAACACGCCACTGACCTCAACCAAACCACACGGACCTCAAAACTACACTGACTCGCCCGACCACGCCACTGACCTCAAAGAAACCACACAGACCTAAAACTACACAGACTCGTCCCAAAAACGCCACTGATCTCGACCAAACCACACGGACCTCAAAACTACACCGACTCATCCCGAACACGCCGCTGACCTCAAATAAAACACACAAACTCGCCCCGAACACGCCACTGACCTCAAAGAAACCACACAAACTCATCCCGAACACGCCACTGACCTCAAAGAAACCACACAAACTCGCCCCGAACACGCCACTGACCTCAAAGAAACCACACGGATCTAAAACTACACAGACTCATCCCAAAAACGCCACTGACCTCAACAAAATCACACAAACTCATCCCGAACACGCCATTGACTTCAAAGAAACCACACGGACCTAAAACGACACCGACTCGCCCCGAACACACCACTGACCTCAACAAACCCACACAAACTCATCCCGAACACGCCACTGACCTCAACAAAACCACACAAACTCATCCCGAACACGCCACTGACCTCAACAAAACCACACAAACTCATCCCGAACATGCCACTGACCTCAAAGAAACCACACAAACTCATCCCGAACGCGCCACTGACCTTAAAGAAACCACACAAACTCGCCCCGAACACGCCACTGACCTCAAGAAACCACACGGATCTAAAACTACACCGACTCGCTCCGAACACACCACTGACCTCAACAAAACCACACAAACTCATCCCGAACACGTCACTGACCTCAACAAAACCACACAAACTCATCCTGAACACGCCACTGACCTTAAATAAATCACACCAACCTAAAACGACACCAACTCGCCCCAAACACACCACTGACCTCAACAAACCCACACAAACTCATCCCGAACACGCCACTGACCTCAACAAAACCACACAAACTTGTCCCGAACACGCCACTGACCTCAACAAAACCACACAAACTCATCCCGAACACGCCACTGACCTTAAAGAAACCACACGGACCTAAAACTACACGGACTCGTCCCGAACATTACATTCATGTGCATAAAAGTCATCCAATTTCCCCGGGCATAAATTACCACAATATACATATGCATGGGCAAATTTTAACTGAAAATTTCTGTGCATTTTATTCTATCTTAGCCGAGTTGTTCTTTTGCTAACATAATTTTTGCCCCTCATCGTTCTCAAATCCCAAACAGCCATCAGATGAAACCAAACTTGGTCGGCTTGTGTCGCTAGCTGAAGAGTTGGGGATCCTTTAAATTAGGAGCGTTCAGGCTTATCCTCAAGACTTCAGTGTTGGTTTTTAGTCCAACACCAAAACACTTGATTAAACTAACCAACTAATCAGGGTGTTCAGCTGAGAGCCTGATATGTAGAACGTATTAGCGTTTGGCTGGAAAAAAAAACTATCACGCATAGCAGCCCTTTTTGGGTAAGATTACACATCCCTACATTACACTGTGGAACAGATCGGACACCTTCAGGGCCCTGTCGTGCCCTTCAGAAAATGACCCACCTGGGCTACAATGCGCCACACCTTTAGCTCAGAAAGGTCCAGAAACAGAAGCCCCACAGTTCCTTCAAGGAGGACAACGGCGCAGTGAACCCCTGAAATGGGAGACCCCATAATTTACGATCAACCAGTGCTAGCACAGCTATCTGCGAGGAGATTGTTAACTTTACAGGGGCAGAAAAACAGCAAGTAAAAGTCAAGGAAGAAATGAGAAATGGTTTAGGACCAATAAGCAAGGAGATGGCCTGCTGACCAATTCCATGTTTTTATGATTGGTGCCAACAGTTGATTTCCACCACGGGAAAAATACAATGCTCCGCACTTATAAAGAGTTGATAGTCTTCTTTCATGTTTATGTATACCAGACATACCTCTTTTCACATCATTATCATTTCTCCCCAGTGAAAAGAGGGTTTGTCCTTTCCATGTAATGTTGTTCAGGTGCGTTCCATTGGTCCTAAAATATCCAAATAAGAATTTGGATGTTCCATTCGGGGCGCTGTTTGCAACTCTGAAGTTCAGATTGACAGTTCTTGTCAAAGCCTGGAGCAGAATCAATCAGAAGTGTCCTACATCCAGAGAGCGAATTTGCTTTGAGGTCAAACATCCTGACAGCTTCATAAATTTGCGAGCTGGTTGACGGAATTGATTGGGTTTCCTGTGAGCCGTCCTGCTACTTCGCCGAGGAGATATGAAACAGAGTTATGGACTGCCTGGCGATCCAAACAGGGCGTAAAACCAGGTGAAGCAAATACACCAACGGGACATTACTGTGTCAACAGAGTCTCGGCAATGTTAGTGCTTATTCGACTTACTATCTGAACCGCTATCATTTCGAGTTTTCCACAGATAAACGACCCGTGACCTGCCTTTAATCCATTTCATTTACCCTTACAGCACTACATGCAACTATTGTTACTTATTGATGCAAGATAACAAAATCAAAGCTGTTGAAAACCTATCACGTCACGACTTGTTTAATCTTTTAAACAAGTTGCCACATGATAGGTTGTAAACAGCACGAGATGATTAAATTCACATATTTAAAAAAATTTATTTCAGCGCTTGGAGGGTTAACCATGTCTGAGAGGACAAGCGAAGGTTCACGGAGCAGACGCTAGCCCAAGGCGCCCCCACGAGGACAAACGCGGAATTTCTGGCTGGAAGTACAGTCGTGTGCCCGCAGGAGATTCTCTGCTGGTCTCATTCATGAGGAATGTGAAGACAGAAATGTGAGAACGGAAAATACCACGTTTTGCTAAATAAATCCTGATGCCCTCGCTGAATGAGCTCCGAGCACCTGCAATTCCTTCTCTCTCTCTCTCTCTCTCGATCTCTCTCCATCCTTCCTTCCCTTCCTGTCTGCTTCCCTTACTAAACCCTTACTCTCCTACTCTCTCTTTCTACACCCTTTAATTCACATGGATGAACTTTATTGGTATAAAAATAGGACCAAGGGTCCTGTAGCTTACCGGCAAGCAGTCTAACAGCGATGATAAAAGTTATGAAAATTTCATGTGAAGTTTGACATTTGAATTAATGAAAATCAATGTCAAGGTCACTAAATAAAAGTTCATATACATTTATAAGACCTTCTGTAATACAATCCTAAGCTCTGAAGCAGTTTTGGTGATACAAGTCATTGAAATGTGTCAATATGTATTCAATATGTCAATTGGGAACTTTAAAGGTCACAGAATGTCAAGTTGTGGCCAGAAAATGGACTTCATATATGACTTTCTAAATGTCTCTATACAAACCTTGGCTCAATCTGTGACCATTTTGGTGATGCAAGTCATTGCAATTGAACTGTCGAGTTTGACCCTCAAAGGTCACTGACAGTCAAGTTGAACGTCACCAAGTGAAAGTTCATATGTGACTTCCTAGATGTCAGTAACACAAACTTAGGCTCCATCTGTGACCGTTTTAGCGATACAAGTCATTGAATTTTCACTAGGTCACATTTGACCTTTGAAGGTCAATACGAAGGTCACCAAATGACAGTTTATACATGACTTCCTATATGTCTCTAATACAAACCTAGACTCCATCTGTGACCGTTTTGGCAATACAAGTCATTGTAATTGTATTATGTCAAGTTTGACCTTCAAATGTCACCAACAGTCAAGTTGAATGTCACCAAATGAAAGTTCATATGTGACTTCCCATGTCCGTAACACAAACCTAGGCTCCATCTGTGACCTTTTCAGTGACAGAAGTCATTGAATTTTCTCTTGGTCAAGTTTGACCTTCGAAGGTCAATATGAAGGTCACCAAATGAAAGTTCATAGATGACTTCCTATACGTCTCCAATACAAACCTACACTCAATCTGTGATGATTTTGCTGATATAAGTCATTGAAATTTCACTGCATAGTTTGGCAATTGAAGGTCACTGAAGGTCAAGTTCAAGGCCAAACCAATGAAACTTCATACATGACTTCCTATATGCCCACAATACAAACCTAAGCTCTATCTGTAATAGTTTTGGTGATAGCAGTCATTGAAATTTCACTATGTGAAGTTTGACCTTCAAAGGGCACCGAAGGTCAAGTTCAAGGTCACCAAATGAAAGTTCATGTATGACTTCCTATATATCTCCAATACAAACCTCAACTATCTGTAATAGTTTTGGTGATAAAAGTCATTGAAATTTCACTATGTGAAGTTTGACCTTCGAAGGTCGCTGAAGGTCAAGTTCAGGGCCACCAAATGAAAGTTCATACATGACTTCATACAAGTGTTCAATGCACATATGTTCCCAATCTTCAATATTTTCAAGCCTAGAAGCTTTTGAAAATTGTAACATTTTGCTTGACCTCAAGTTTGACCTTTCAAGGTCATCTGAGGTCAACTTTAACACAGCCAAAATATAGGTCATATATAACTTCCTATATGTCTGTAATACAGACTTAATCTCCATCTGCATCCATTTAGCTTCCACAGGCGATTTGGCCCATTCTCCATAAGACCCAATGTTAAAGTACAGCGCCCCCACTAGAACCACTTCCGTCGATTCAATCAAAATGGCACTCGCACTGTTCAGAAAGTGCATCAAGGTGAGTTGATTGCCAGATTTAGAAAAAAAGGTATTGGACTGTTTTTGAGAAATAATTTTTTGAAATTTTAAGTCGTATCTTTTAACATTGGTAATATATTCCCTGACCTCGAGTTTGACCTTTCAAAGTCATCTGTGGTCAAATTTAATATTGCCAAACTATAGGTCATATATGACTTCCTATATGTCGATAATATAAACTTAATCTCTATCTTCAACCATTTGGCCTCCACAGGCCATCTTGCATATTCATAAAGTACAGCGCCCCCACTAGACACACTTCTGTCGATTCAATCAAAATGGCGCTCGTACTGTACATTGACGGTACCAAGTTAAGTTGATTGCCTGATTTAGAAAAATATTTATCACGCAGTTTTTGAGAAATAATTTTTTTATTTTCTCAGTCCTATCTTTCACATTGGGGCCAAAATTTTAAGGGCCCATAAAACGGACAAAAATGATTCAATCAAAAATCCGAGAAATAAGCCTGGCGATATGGTCTAGCAGTATGTTACTGCAAATTTACACAAAAATTCATCATGCCAAAAAAAAGATAAAAAATGTTCTGGACGACGGACAACGGACGCCACACCATGACAATAGCTTACCGGCCCATAGCTAAAAAAAAAAAAAAATGGGACTGGTTTCTTTGAACCACTTTTTCTTGGAACAGAACCAAAAATACTAAAATACTACAAATTATTGCAGATGAATATTCTGGATCGACTCCAGGGGGCGCGTAAGACCGAACCCTCCTCCTCCTCCATCACCATTTCCTCACCGTCCCAAACCAGCATCAGTTACACACAGGTGGGGGGGGTGTCACGGTCCCGAGCAGGGCTGCCCAGATTTGGCCCTCGAATCTGAATCTAGCCCTCGTTTTCTTCTCTCCTCGGATATTAAGTGAACAGTTATTGCCACTGATTGGCCAGACTGCAGTCACACTCCCAGGCAAAGGAGGGGTGGAAAACCAGCAGTTCTCAACCCACGAGGACTGATTTGTGGAGCCCTTGTCTAGAGTCTCACAGTAACATCTCGCCCCTTCCTTTCCCATATCGAAACCCATTAAACAGTGGGTGCTCTAAAGAAGGTCTGTTCAGAACTCCAACCCAGCGTTCCACAGCAGTGACAGTCACATGACCATCTGAACACTCAAATCACGCATTTTGACGTCAGTGTTAATGGCAGTATCACAACAGACAAAGACACTGAGACACAGATGTGTGTCAGTAAACCATGACAGACTAACATATTAACGTAAAGGAGCTGACTGTGGGGGGGTCTACAAGTTTCCTGCACTCTGTAATGCACAAACTTACCATAGGGGGTGCTAATGAGTACCAGCACAGAGATTCGTGACTAAATGCCAACTAAACCCGTGTGTGGAGGCTGACCAAGGGAAAAAAAATTCACCGCGTCATCATTCTTTCCTGTGGCGCCAGGTTTATTTACAAGTGTCCACAGAGAGGAAGGTAATGAAGCGGTTTAGAAGAAATGCAGTACTTAAACAAAGGATGTTGCGCTCATTAATTAATCTAACGCTTTAAATGAATGCTGATCCTGACAGGCTGATGAACAAGGATGCTCATCAATATCAACTTCCCGGCACATCCTTCTCATTTCTGAATCAAGTTCAGTATCGACACACCCAATTACCGGCACCTTTATCAAAATGCTCATAATGATGAAAAACACAGCAATTTTGAACAGCCGATTTTTTCTGACCTTATTCATGTTAATACTTAACAGGAGGCCATAAGATGGAGTTTTTCAAAGGAAACGCCACAGGAAAATCTGATTTAAACTGATATGCCTTTTACATGCTTATCTGTGATACGGAGAAGGAAATGTATCCAATTATTACAACATCCTTTACATAAATATTTCATGTTGCGGACTGAAATCTGAGAAAGAAATGGAAGACATAATCATTCTAACCGTTAAATAATTCCCAAAACATTTGAATTGGATTGATGGTATCCTATGGATCACATGACCACATTCTGGCACATGCTATGTTGAACGTGAAAACAACCAAGATGTTTGGTATTCATTGCTTTGTTGAAATTTTGACCCATTTTAAATGAATATGCCTGCCATTTTCACACTATACTTCATTCCAAAAGGATATAATTGAATTTAATGCATCTCCATAGCAGTTTTAAAATAAATAAATGTTTGGTATTATTAAAGGAATTGAAGAGTGCTTTAGCATGGAGGGGGAATAAAGCAATGACTGCCGAGGGCTCCTTACACACGCGTAAGACTGGCATTAACTCTTACCTGACGGCACCGCCTAATCCCAGCCAGATATGACTGGCGAGAAAAGTTACCAAACTTCCCATGATCGTATTTCTTATTACATCAGATTTCTTCGTATAAAACATCAAAAGAAAGCAGAGAATCAACTCCTTCCGATGCTATCCAAATATGGAAATGTTTGGCTGTTTTTGGAATAGTTCGGCTCCTCGAAGCACATGACGTCATTTTGTAGAAAAAAATCCTTTGTTTACCATTGCTCGTACATGGAAAATGTTTTGTTTTCGCTCATCATCCCTCCAAAATTGACCACAATGACCAAAATGATGAAAACTGACACCGAAATGGAATGGGTTATCAGGTAACAGATTCCGAGGAAGAATAGTTGAGAAGAGTTTCCTGGTGGAAATTCCACAGAATGGAGTGATATTTCGCCAGAGGATGAACAGCCAAGGGCATTGAAAAATAAAATATTTGCATTAAATTTTTTGGGTGGCAGTGATTTTCCTCAGACATTATGTCCTCATGTAGACCAATACGGAAAGATTTAAAAGATATGAATGTTAAGAGAAAACTTCAGTTGGATATAACTGAAATAAAATCAGTTAAATTGACGAGTGTCTCAGAGTAACGGAGGGAGGATATAGAGACACGCCGATGGTAACTCAGAGCCCTCACCCGTGTGTGAGGATGACATGAGATCTCAGGCAGGGGTCTCAGTGAGCGTGCGGCTTCTGTAACAGAGGCAGGAGCCTGCAGCCATTACCCCCTGTCCCCAGGGCACAGGGAGAGGCCTGCAGCCGCGTCTCAGCGCTGCTGTAAGTGCTGCCGTTTCACAGCCCTGTCCCTGCAGGCCTCAGGCGATAAGAGCTGCTATCCGATACTCAGGGAGCATCTCTAACCGCGCACAGTGCACACTGCACACTGCTCCCTACCCGACCGGAGACACACACAGCACACACTCCTGCAGTCTACACACACACACACACACTCCTGCAGTCTTACGTACACTCAGGTATGCAATTACCCACACTTCTGCAATTGTACATATACACAGGTATGCAAATACACATGCTTCTGCAGTCACACACACACACACACACACACACACACACACACAAAGTATGCAAATACACATGTTAACACACAGACGACACGCCTGCTCATTCACATCAGTGCACACAAAAACACACACACACACACACACACACACACACACACACACACACTCTTCTAAACACGTACAATACTTGAATGCAATCACTTGCTCATTATCATGCGCACATACACGAGCAAACACTTGAGCACTCTTACAGGCACACAAGCATGCAAAACACCCCTGCACACCCTCACACAGTCATTCTCACACACACCCTCAACGGCAGGCTCACACACACATACACATATTTATAAGTGCGATCATGTGATCACAAGCTAAACCTCATTAATAAATGCATGTACATGCACATACACACTCGGACAGAAACACTCACGCCATCGCAGAAACACCTGCGCACACACACGCCCGCTTATGAACGAAGAAATGCAGACGAGTACAAGGTGCACACAGATCTCCTTCTGAGAGGCAGCAATATCTGAAGAAAGCAAATCAAACCGAGGGAGAGGAGTGAGGGATGAGGAGAGAGGGGTGAGTGAGGGGTGAGAGAGGGATGAGTGAGGGGTGAGAGAGGGATGAGTGAGGGGTGAGAGAGGGATGAGTGAAGGGTGAGTGTGGGGTGAGTGTGGGATGAGTGAGGGATGAGAGAGGGATGAGAGAGGGATGTGATGGGTGAGAGGGGTGAGTGAAGGGTGAGTGTGGGGTGAGTGAGGGATGAGCGAGGCAGGAGAGAGGGATGAGTGAGGGATGAGTGATGGGATGAGTGCGGGGTGAGTGAGGGGTGAGAGACGGTTGAGTGAAGGGTGAGTGTGGGGTGAGTGAGGTGTGGGTGAGGCATGAGAGAGGGTTGAGTGTGGGATGAGTGCGGAGTGAGTGCGGGGTGAGGGATGAGTGAGGGGTGAGTGTGGGGTGAGTGAGGGGTGAGTGTGGGGTGAGTGAGGGATGATTGTGGGGTGAGTGAGGGATGAGTACGGGGTGAGTGAGGGTTGAGTGCGGGTTGAGGGGTGAGAGAGGGATGAGTGAGGGATGAGAGAGGGGTGAGTGTGGGGTGAGGGGTGAGAGAGGGATGAGTGAGGGGTGAGTGTGGGATGAGTGCGGAGTGAGTGCGGGGTGAGTGAGGGATGAGTGAGGGATGAATGAGGGTTAAGGGAGCGCGAATAAAGCCGTACCTGCAGAAGCACTGTGGGATCTCTCCTATGCCATACAAAGGGAAGAGGAAGGGCGTGTTTCCATAGCGACCGAGACAGCGCAGGAAGTGCTGCGTGGCCCTCAGCCCCTCCCCCGTGCGGGCCCCTGGAGTGACCATGGCGATGGAGTGCAAAACGAAGTGCTGGAGGTTCTCCGTCAGTTTCTTCGTCTGCAGGAACTCACAGAAGGGGCGCTCCGAGAAATCTGCCACGGCAACACCAATCACACGAGAGCAAACAGGAAGTCAGCCACAGGAAGTACACAGCGGACAGAGTAACAGTAAACAGGTCAGAGTGAGCAGAGACCCTTTGATAGTAATCTGTTAATGAGCGTCAGCAGTAATGCTCACTGCAATGAATGGTAGCAACAGTTGGTAAATCTACCATTCACTGTGAATGACCATGCAATGCATTATGGGTAACAATACTGCAATGGGTTACTGGCCAGAAACTGACATCATTCAAAACTACTGTCCACCGGCAAAGTGTGATGATGCACTAGGCATGATGATAAATATTAATTTATCTAAGAAGAAGAAAGAAGCCGTGTTGATCGCTCTACTTTTAGCAGGAACATTTCCACGAGAGACGACTTTGTGCACCGAAGCACAGAGCAAACGAACTGTGCAACAGTAACCCCAGTGTTGCCCCACTGCCAGCGGGGACGAGTCTCGACCCAGCAGTGTGCGCGGACGGGGCCACGGGCTCGAGAGGGTTGGGTTACCGAGGTACTCCTCCGGGTGCTGCTCGTAGTCCAGGCAGAAGGTGAGGAACTTCATTAACATTCGTTTCTCCACCACAGTGAGCTGCTTACTGCCGAACACATCCGCCCGGGAGCAGGGCACCTGGGGACGGGGGGGTAAGAGTGGGAGGGATACGGACGGTCAGCACCTGTGCAGGATAACCTGTGTGGTTGCAGATCAGGCCCCTGAAGCAGCTGCCTGGCCCTTGAGCAAGGCCCTTAAACCCATGTTGGCCCCTGGTTAGTCAAATCAGCAGAGTAGTCTAACAGTAGGGTACTTGGTAACTGCGGCGCTGCGGGTTCGAGCCCTCGGTGGGGTGTGGGATTCTGGAAGTTGGGAAGAACTCTGCTGTTGGGCCCTTGAGCAAGGCCCTTGACCCCAAAACTGCTCCAGGGGCCTGACCCCTGTTTCCCTCTATCCCTCCTCACTTTCTACTGTTCTATCAGGCCAGTCTCCCTAGGTGTTTCTGAAAAAGAGAAACATGCTCTCATTGGACCTTCCCAGGTTAAATAAAGGTTATAAAATTAGTTTTCATTTGGTTTGGAAATAAAAGTGACAGCGAAATGACAGTAATGAATGCGCCGAGAATGGTTTCACGAGATGAGGAACACCACCATCCTCTTGAACAAGCCCTTGCCAAAACCGAATGATCCTTCAGTAGGGGTGATACGGAGGCGAGGAGATCAAAACCGCCCCAACATGATGAGCACAGGGGGCCCGAGCAGTAAAGGCTCTTCTCCCGAACATACATCCATTACCCCCATTCATGAACGACACACCCCAAACGTACATCCATTACCTCTATTAATGAACGACACACCCCAAACGTACATGCATTACCCCTATTAATGAACGACACACCTCAAACGTACATCCATTACACCTATTAATGAACGACACATCCCAAACATAGATCCATTACCCCATTAATGAACGACACACCCCAAACGTACATCCATTACCCCAATTAATGAACAACACACCCCAAACGTGCATCCATTACCCCATTAATGAACGACACACCCCAAACGTACATCCATTACCCCATTAATGAACGACGCACCCCAAACGTACATCCATTACCCCAATTAATGAACGACACACCCCAAACGTACATCCATTACCCCGTTAATGAACGACACACCCCAAACGTACATCCATTACCCCGTTAATGAACGACACACCCCAAACGTGCATCCATTACCCCATTAATGAACGACACACCCCAAACGTACATCCATTACCCCATTAATGAACGACACACCTCAAACGTACATCCATTACCCCGTTAATGAACGACACACCTCAAACGTACATCCATTACCCCATTAATGAACGACACACCCCAAACGTACATCCATTACCCCTATTAATGAACGACGCACCCCAAACGTGCATCCATTACCCCAATTAATGAACGACACACCCCAAACGTACATCCATTACCCCAATTAATGAACGACACACCCCAAACGTACATCCATTACCCCTATTAATGAACGACACACCCCAAACGTACATCCATTACCCCATTAATGAACGACGCACCCCAAACGTGCATCCATTACCCCATTAATGAACGACACACCCCAAAAATCCGTACCCCATTAACATCCATTACCCCATCCATTAATGAACGACACACCCCAAAATGCATCCACACCCCATTAAAACGACACATCCATTATCCCCCATTAATGAACGACACACCTCAAACACATCCACCCCAAACGACACATCCATTATCCCCATTAATGAACGACACACCCCAAACGTGCATCCATTACCCCATTAATGAACGACATCCACCCCAAACGAGCACATCCATTGCATCCATTAATTAATGAACACACCCCAAAAGCGTGCATCCATTACCCCAATTAATGAACGACACACCCCAAAACATCCATTACCCCATTAATGAACCCACCCCAAACGAATCCATTACCCCATTAATGAACGCAAACCCAAACGTGCATCCATTACCCCAATTAATGAACGACACCCCAAACGCGTGCATCCATTCCGTGCATCCATTACCCCATTAATGAACGACACACCTCAAACGTGCATCCATTACCCCATTAATGAACGACACACCCCACCGTACATCCATTACCCCATTAATGAACGACACACCCCATCCATTACATCCATTACCCCTATTAATGAACGACACACAAACGCACATCCATTACCCCCCACACCCCAAATTAATGAACCATTAACACACCCCAAACGTACATCCATTACCCCATTAATGAACGACACACCCCAAACGTACATCCATTACCCCTATTAATGAACGACACACCCCAAACGTACATCCATTACCCCAATTAATGAACGACACACCCCAAACGTGCATCCATTACCCCATTAATGAACGACACACCCCAAACGTACATCCATTACCCCATTAATGAACGACACACCCCAAACGTACATCCATTACCCCATTAATGAACGACATCCACACCCCAAACGACACATCCATTACCCCATTAATGAACGACGACACCCCAAACGTACATCCATTACCCATTAATGAACGAATGAAACGACATCACCGACACACCCCAAACGCACATCCACACCCAAACGCGTGCATCCATTACCCATTAATGAACGACACACCCCAAACGTGCATCCATTACCCCAATTAATGAACGACACACCCCAAACGTGCATCCATTACCCCATTAATGAACGACACACCCCAATCCATTACATCCATTACCCCATTAATGAATCCATTACCCCATTAATGAACGCAAACCCAAACATCCATTACCCCATTAATGAGCGACACACCCCAAACGTACATCCATTACCCCCATTAATGAACGACACACCCCAAACGTACATCCATTACCCCCCATTAATGAACGACACAAACCATCCAAACGTACATCCATTACATCCATTAATGAACGACACACCCCAAACGTACATCCATTACCCCATTAATGAACGACACACCCAAACGTACATCCATTACCCCAATTAATGAACGACACACCCCAAACGTACATCCATTACCCCATTAATGAACGACACACCCCAAACGTGCATCCATCCATTACCCCCATTAATGAATCCACACACCTCAAAACATCCACATCCATTACCCCTATTAATGAACGACACACCCCAAACGTACATCCATTACCCCATTAATGAACGACATCCACCCCAAACGTGCATCCATTACCCCCCCACCCCAAACGTACATCCATTACCCCATTAATGAACGACACACCCCAAACGTACATCCATTACCCCATTAATGAACGACACACCTCAAACGTACATCCATTCCATTAATGAACGACACACCCCAAACGTGCATCCATTACCCCATTAATGAACGACACACCCCAAACGTACATCCATTACCCTATTAATGAACGACACACCCCAAACGTGCATCCATTACCCCAATTAATGAACGACATCCATTACCCCCCAAACACCTCAAACGTACATCCATTACCCCATTAATGAACGACACACCCCAAACGTACATCCATTACCCCATTAATGAACGACGCACCCCAAACGTACATCCATTACCCCAATTAATGAACGACACACCCCAAACGTACATCCATTACCCCTATTAATGAACGACACACCCAAACGTACATCCATTACCCCATTAATGAACGACACACCCCAAACGTGAACGACACACCCCAACATCCATTACCCCCATTAATGAACCCCAAACGCACATCCATTACCCCAAACGTACATCCATTACCCCAATTAATGAACGACACACCCCAAACGTACATCCATTACCCTATTAATGAACGACACACCCCAAACGTACATCCATTACCCCATTAATGAACGACACACCCCAAACGTACATCCATTACCCCATTAATGAACGACACACCTCAAACGTACATCCATTACCCCATTAATGAACGACACACCTCAAACGTACATCCATTACCCCTATTAATGAACGACACACCTCAAACGTACATCCATTACCCCTATTAATGAACGACACACCTCAAACGTACATCCATTACCCTATTAATGAACGACACACCCCAAACGTACATCCATTACCCCTATTAATGAACGACACACCCCAAACGTACATCCATTACCCCATTAATGAACAACACACCCCAAATGTACATCCATTACCCCTATTAATGAACGACACACCCCAAACGTACATCCATTACCCCTATTAATGAACGACACACCCCAAACGTACATCCATTACCCCTATTAATGAACAACACACCCCAAACGTACATCCATTACCCCTATTAATGAACGACACACCCCAAACGTACATCCATTACCCCATTAATGAACAACACACCCCAAACGTACATCCATTACCCCTATTAATGAACGACACACCCCAAACGTGCATCCATTACCCCTACTAATGAACGACACACCCCAAACGTACATCCATTACCCCTACTAATGAACGACACACCCCAAATGTACATCCATTACCCCATTAATGAACGACACACCCCAAACGTACATCCATTACCCCTATTAATGAACGACACACCCCAAACGTACATCCATTACCCCATTAATGAACGACACACCCCAAACGTACATCCATTACCCCCTATTAATGAACGACACACCCCAAACATACATCCATTACCCCTATTAATGAACGACACAACCCAAACGTACATCCATTACCCCTATTAATGAACGACACACCCCAAACGTACATCCATTACCCCATTAATGAACGACACACCCCAAACGTACATCCATTACCCCTGTTAATGAACGACACACCCCAAACGTACATCCATTACCCCTATTAATGAAAGACACACAGGTCTGTCAGAGGAAGAAAATGTCTTCTGTACAAAGCGTGAACCACAAGCAGAGGTGGCCTACATCACACTTCCTAAACAGGAAAACTGGTCACCAGGTCAAAGGTCACAGTAGAAGTACAACAGTCAATAATCTGCAGCGGACTGTGGGGCATGACCCAATCACAGCCACGAGAACTTTCTGGGGAGGAGCTTCATGGCCTGGAGAGGTGGAGCTTAGACAAGTGAGGGGGCGGGGTTTTGGGAAAGGAGTGCTCGAGGGATTGTTTGGTTCATTCCAAACGCTTATTTTACATTTCCTTTATTCCTTTGCCTTGTCTAAGCTCTGCCCACCGGTGGGGCACAGAGAAGTAAAGGTGGGGACATCGAAGAAAGGATTTTAATCCCTCTGCTGCATCAAACTTCACTTAGAGGTGTAGTAAATGAGGAGAGGTAAATGCGTCTGACTTTATGGGTCAGAGGGGAGGGGTTTCAGGGGAGGAGTATACAAATGACCTTATGTGACCTTGACTCTTGACCTGTTGACCTCCAGAACCAAATCAGTTCAGTTACCATCAGTGGAGAGTTACCACCTCTGATCAGGAGGAGCAAATCTCTTCGTTCCTTGAGATATATTGCAGAGGAGATGCTTGGGACGGACAGTGTGACGCTCACACACAAGGACACCCGCTGGGCAGAGTTATAATATGATGGAGTCACACTAAAAACTCAGCAACACAAAGGGATTACAGACTCCCCGTCAGACTGGAACAGGCTCCAATGCCGACTCTCAGTGCCGTCTACCAACTAATCCCAGACAGTCGGAAATCATCGTCTCTGATCTCTCTTAATTCAAATATGGAATGAAAAGAAATAATCTGTTCATGACGGCTCAGCGCGTCAGCTCTGTCTGTAAATCCCATTCGCTAGATGAAGAGCTGAGAGGAGCTTTCTGAAGCCCGCGTCTGGATTACAGACGCTACACACAGTCAGCAATGTGTTTAGCATCATGAGAGCAGTGCGGAGTGGATACTGTGTGTGTGTGTGTGTGTGTGTGCGTGCGCTCACGTTACCTATTGGGTATACACACTGACATTGTCGGGACCAGTAGTCTTAATGGGGACCAAAGCCTGGTCCTAATACGGCAAAACTTAATTTCTGAGGTCATGCTTGAGGTCAGGGGTCAGGTGTGAATTGAGGTTCAGCTTAGGTTAAGGTCAGGTATGATTTGGTTAAGGTTAGGGTAAGGGCATCCACAATCAATAGAAGTTAATGCAATGTCCTAACAAGGATTAGCTGTGCAAATTTTAGTGAGAGAGTGCGTGTGTGTGTGTGCGTGTGTGTGTGAGACAGAGAGAGAGAGGGTTTTGTGTGTGTGTGTGTGAGAGAGAGAGAGAGAGAGTGAGAGAGTGTGCGTGTGTGTGTGAGAGAGTGTGTGTGTGTGTGTGTGTGTGTGTGTGTGTGTGTGTGTGTGTGAGAGAGAGAGAGAGAGTGTGTGTGTGTGTGAGAGATAGAGAGACAGAGTGAGAGTGTGTGTGTGAGTGAGTGAGTGAGTGAGAGAGAGAGAGAGTGTGTGTCGCGTGTGTGAGAGAGAGAGAGTGTGAGAGAGTGTGTGTGTGTGTGTGTGTGTGTGTGTGAGAGAGAGAGAGAGAGAGGGTTGTGTGTGAAGTGTATTCAAGTGGGAGTGGGGTTTGCAGTGTAAGTTGCAGAGTGTTATATTAAGCGGTACACCAGTGAAATTTGACGGAGGTAAGCGTGGAGTACATTAGGGAGGAGCCATGTGAAAGGGGCGCGGTCTCATTACCTGCTCCACCCTCCCGTTGCGGTAGGTCAGGATGCGGCTGACGTTCTTGAACTCGGCGTAGCGGCTGACGTTGGACTTGATGAGCAGGTTGACCAGCGCGCCGCGTGAGTACAGGAGCTGAGAAGGGACACACAGCGCCATGGTGATGAAGGTTATTAAGACTGCAAAGCCTCATGGGAAGTGATTCTGTCAATCGCGCACTCATCCACACCCAGCCCCACCTTGGACACCAGGTCGATGTTGAACCTGCGGCCCTCCTTCAGGATTCTGGCGTAGGTGATTTTCTTCTTTGGTTCTGCGGCGCTCGAGGGGGCAGGTTCCTCAGAGGGGGCGGAGTCTCCCTCCTTGGGCGTAGCCTGGTCCTCCCTTTGGGCGGGCTGTTCTGGGTCCTCATTGGTCTGAGATTCCAGGAGTGGGGCTTGGCTTTGGGGAGTGCGCTCCTCAGTGGGCGTGGCTTGGCTTTGTGCCTCTTCCTCTGTGGTGGGCGGAGGGCTGATCTGTGCGTCACTCTCCTCAGTGGGCGTAGCTTCACACTGTTCATCTGCAGAAGGTGGGGCTTCACTCTCACCCTCTGCCACGTCATTAGCTACAGCCTGGCTCTGATCCAGAGGAGCCCCAGTGGGTGTGGCTGGGCCCTCTGTAGTGGGCGTGGCTACAGCAGCGGCGACCTCCTCCTCTTCTTCTTCTTCCTCGCTGCCAACAAGACATGATATTACACTGCAGTCATTTAGCGAACACTCTTTTTCGCTCATAAGCAGGGGCCAATATCCCCTCGCACAGTGCATAGTGAAGGGTCATTCTCAAGAACCCAGGAGTCACTCAAACGCCTTCGACACTAGACTGTACGCTTCCCCATGACAATGAAGCAATGAAGACATCATTACCCCTCCTACCCTTCCAAAATTATCATGCCCCACCCCCCTCTTACAATGCCCCGCCCTATCCTTACCAAACTCTGCCCCATTCTTGCAATGCCCCGCCCTACCCTACCCGTACCAAGCTCCAACCCACTCTTACATGCCCCGCCCCATTCTTACCAGGCTCCGCCCTACTCTTACCAAGCTCTGCCTCACTCTTACATGCCACACCCCATTATTACATTGCCCCGCCCTATCCTTACCAAGCTCCAACTCACCTACTTGCCCCTCTCCATTCTTACCAAGATCCACCCCCTCTGACAAATCTTTCCCCACCCCTCTCTGCCTAGTCTTTCACTACCATTCCCACACTCCACCGTTTCCATATCCCAAGCTCCGCCCGACACTTCTATGCTCCGCCCCACCCCAACATGTGACCGCTGAAAGATGACAGGAAGGAGAGACTCATTGTAACTCTAATTCAGTGTTTTTCTGTAACAGTCCCCAGGTCTAAAACTAAACAGCACATAAACTTCAGGACAACATCGCCCCTGATTTCACACAGAACACACAACTAACTCATCTGTGTGTTGGTGGAGCGGAGGGCTTTTCTGCTTTTTAATTACAGCTCAAAACATAATTTATGATTTACAAAGTGGGGCAGCTTGAAGCTAGAAATTTTCTTGTCTTCAGTTTTCATCGCAGTCTTTCTGCACTCGAACCTCAAGCAAAGACATCAATCACGCTGCCAGCACTACTGTCATTCGGGTAGTCACTCTTGTGTGTGTTTTGTGCGCACACGGGTGCGAATGCGTGTGTGTGTATGAGGGAGCAACTGTCTGTGAATGAGTGCGTGCCTGCATGTGTGTGAGCATATGAACTCGTGCTTTTATGTATGTGCGTATAAGTGTGTGTGTGTGTGTGTGTGTGTGTGTGTGTGTGTGTGTGTGTGTGTGCGTGTGTGTGAGTGTGCATGTGTGTGTGAGAAAGTATGCGCATATGTATGAGTGTGTGTGTGTACATGATATGAGTGTGTGTGCGTGCGTGTGCGTGTATGATATGCGTGTGGATGAGTGAGTGCGGATCTGTGTGTGCATGCGTGCATGCGTGTGCGCGAGTGTGAGTGCATGCGTGCATGTGAGTGCGCGTGTGTGTATGAGTGTGTGTGTGTATGGTATGAGTGTGTGTGTTTGTGCGTGCGCGCAGAGCAGCAGCAGAAGGCGGGGCTGAGGCGCAGCTCCGAGTCAGTGATCCGCTGTAACTGTGATTAACCGAAGCGCGGGAGATTAATGGCAGGCTGCAGGAGCGCCGCCCTGAGGTAACACACACACAGTAACGCACACTCTCTCCTCACACACACACTCCGCACTCTTAATAAGCACTCATTAGAGCGAGGGCTCAGTGCGGGTCACACAGGCTCTGCCACAGGCCCGAGTGACCTTAAGAGTTCTGTGCAACTTTACAGGAGGGTCCAGAGACGGGATGGATTTATCCCAGCTTTACTCTTCTCCACACGCCCTGCTGGTACACTAACGCGAGATGGGCCGGGGCTGCAGAAGAGCTGCGGGGATTCTGATCCTGAAAGGAGCGGATCCGAACGATGTGACCCATCAGCCATGGGTCACATCCGCACCCAGCAAGCCAAAGACGATCGAGTCACATCCTGTTCCAGAGGTCAATCAAGTGTTGTGTTCATTTTAACAGTAGGAAAACTGTGTCAAACTAAAACCAGCAACGTGTGCCTAAAGTGATGTGTGTGTGTGTGTGTGTGTGTGTGTGCATGCGTCCGTGCGTGCGTGCGTGTGTGTGTATGCGTACTGACACGTTCTGCACACCAGTCTTTTTTTAACTTCAGAAACTTCCTAGCTCCTTGAGAATGACCAGGAAGTATTAACATAGGTGTGTTGCAATTCTCTAAATGTAAAGGAAATATTTTTCTGTGCTTCCTAATTCATCACCCCTTTAGCACAGGGTGCACCGTTACCATCCTTTACAAAAAGAAAGGAGATAACTCCGTTGCACATTCCTTGTGGCAGCAATATTTAAAATGATGCACCATCCATCTGGCTGTCCAAGAAAACAAAGGAATGATGTCATCACCCGTTGCGAAGGGCGTCCGATTCTCTGAGCACCGTGGCTGTCTTTCCACGTCCTTACGAGTTCCCCTTAACATCTTTCCTTAACCTTTTGACATTTTCCCCACCAAGCTCAAATTAAAATGGTTAGGAATTTGATAACAGGACGTCATTCTGAAAATTCGACTGCAGCCATTTTCCCCTCTCACTGTGTGACCCCGTGACCTGTGCCCCTGACCCTGGGGGTTACCTAGCGTAGCGGAAGACCTGCAGGTTGGTGATGGATGTGTCCACAGCGCCTAGCAACAAAGGCTCCTCCCCCTCCTCCAGCTTGTCCCTCCAGCTCTCGCCAGAGTCGCCATCCCTCAGCTGCTCCTGCTGCAGACGAGCGTAACACACACACACACACACGTTTATAAAGCTATATTTATGAAGACATTGTATAGCCCAATATTCATTCCATACAGCCTTTCCTGAACCCGAACCATGACCAAATTATTCCTCAGCGCTGACCGTACCTGTAACCCTAAATTTCACCAGTTAGCCGTAATCCTCCACAATCCTCCAAGAGTACCGCCCAAAACGTTCTCACGACCCTAAATGTCCTCAGAACATCTGTGGTTACTCATGAGTTGGTTCTCACAAGGTTAGCCATACAAGCCCACAGTCTTACACTCTTGGGCTGCAGAATTAAGCCGCTTTCACACCGGACGCGAAACAAATTTTTCGCATGACAGATTACATTCGAAGTCAATGCAAAGACGCGAATACATATGGAGTCAAATTAGGGCCAAAAGTTTTGTGCGTGTGCAAAAAGGTTTTGAACTTGTAGAAATATTTTGTGTGCGTAAAAAAGTTTTGAGCTTTTGAAATAGTTTTGTCCGTGCGCAAAAAAGTTTTGAGCTCGTAAAATGGTTTTGTGCGTGTGCAAAAAAGTTTTGAGCTTGTAAAATGGTTTTGTGCGTGTGCAAAAAAGTATTGAGCTTGTAAATAGTTTTGTGCATGTGTGAGAATTTCCTACCTTCCTGTGTGACAGTGAAGTTGCGGATACGCTCAAATTCCTTCCTTCGCGTGCGACACTTTTTTTTACAAGCACGAACCTCGAGTTGCAAACCTCAAGTTACGAACTTATGGCCCTATTTTTACTCCTGTGGTGGACTAGCCAATCAGCACGTTGCCCACTGAATAGCCAATTAGAATGTTACTCACTGTCACAGTAAGTCAAACTGTCCAATCAGTGGCCAAATGGTTCTGACGGTATTTCTCCCTAATGTCTATGGCCAAATCCATCGCTCATTGTTTTCCGTTTTTATTATACAGCAATGTCAATACTCATATATTCTCGCCAGGAATAGCCAGATGTGGAAACAGTGATGTGTCTCGGGCAGTTGATGTGTGCGCTTTTAACCAACACGGTTCGATTGACTCACGTTACAATAATTAGCTGGTTAGCAAGCTAAGTAGCTACTCTCCTGCAAGCTGGCGAACATTACGAACAACCACTGTATAAAACTTGATTCCACTTCATTAAACCTGATAGATTGCGATCGGTCACCAGAAACTACCAGTCAAGTGTCTTTTACATGGTTTGTAACGGTTATTAACCTTGTGTTACATCGGAGTCAATCGTAATAACAGACTGTTTCTCAGTCTGCACAAATAGTGCAAGGAACAATTCGCTGTTCAAGAAACGCTGTAGAATAAAAACGGAAAACAATGAGCGATGGATTTGGCCATAGACATTAGGGAGAAATACCGTCAGAACCGCATGGCCACTGATTGGACAGTATGACTTACTGTGACGGTGAGTAACATTCTGATTGGCTATTCAGTGGGCAACGTGCTGATTGGCTAGTCCACCACAGGAGTAAAAATAGGGCCATAAGTTCGTAATTTGAGGTTTGTAACTCGAGGTTCGTGCTTGTAAAAAAAAAAAAAGTGTTGCACGCGAAGGAAGGAATTTGAGCGTATCCGCAACTTCACTGTCACACAGGAAGGTAGGAAATTTTCACACATGCACGAAACTATTTCACAAGCTCAAAACTTTTTTTGCGGACGCACAAAACTATTTACTAGCTCAATACTTTTTTGCACACGCACAAAACTATTTACAAGTTCAATACTTTTTTTGCACACGCACAAAACTATTTCACAAGCTCAAAACATTTTTGCGTGTGCACAAATCTATTTTACAAGCTCAAAACTTTTTTGCGCACGGACAAAACTATTTCACAAGCTCAAAACTTTTTCATGCGCACAAAATATTTCTACAAGTTCAAAACTTTTTTGCACGCACACAAAACTTTTGGCCCTAATTTGACTCCATAAATACACGCGTTTCGCGTGTATTCGCGTCTTCGCATTGACTTCGAATGTAATCTGTCGTGTGAAAAATTCATTTCGCGTCCGGTGTGAAAGCAGCTTTAATCGTTAAAAGATGGCCATCTCAGACACATCGCAATCCCTTTCCCAAACAGCATGATTCTGCTGCACTTGCATTAGAGAGTTTCATTAAAACATGAGCTCCTAATTTCTCCCTGTACACTGCTGTGCAAGCACAAACGGCACATTTACCTTCAACAAGGCTGTGTGACAGACTCCCTCTAGACCCGCCTCTAACCAAACCCTCAGCCAATCAAATTACACCATTTAGCATTCAGTGTTCGGCCCGGAGAAAGGACAACAGCTAGCCACCAGCCTACCATGTACAAGCTAACGTCAAATACTTCAAACGCTAAATGCTCCACTCCACTTCCATCGGAGTTTCCAATACAATACAGCAGGTATTTCAAATAGTTCAAAAATGAAAATGAAAATTGTACAACATTTACGTCAGCTTTGTTCGAGAGAATAAAGCACAACAAACTACTGTGAAAAATACCAACAAGAAATATGGACCGAATAAGCCTAGAAATAAACAAGACAAGTGCTGCTTCAATCTCTGCTTTCAATCCAATACTGTGCTTTTCCTATGAATGAGGTCAAGCAATAATTTTAAGATCTTCCTTGGAAGTCTGGTACCAGCCAGTTTGAGCCATGATTCCTATCCACGTCTGTAATAGAGGCGTTTGGGCAGTGACATGATCGTACTTAATTCAAATTACATTTTTACCCGAGGAAAATCCTTCTATTGTAATTAGTCACACGTCGTATCAAACAAAACGTATCCACCTCAAAATGTTGAATTGCTCTTGTTCTTGGCCAAGAACAAGAAGTTCCGCATCTTCTGTACTTGTTTCAGATTTTATTTAATTATGTTTTTGTTTTTTTATTTGCCAGAGAATTGAGAGTGGAGGTGTGTAAAACGGAGAGATTTCGGTTACATTTTCACGCAAAAGAGTTCGAAAGAGATGATATTCATAATGGTTTCCAGGTACAACATTTTTGTAAGTTTGTATATGTATTAATGAAATAAACATTTTCCAACAGAAAAAAACTGCAATCTCAATTCCAGACAAAACACACACACACACGCACACACACACACACACACACACAATCTCGATTCTCATCTAGTCTAGAATTAGCCCCATTGCACAAGTAAAACAAATGCACACATTACTCACAAAACACAACCATAAAAAAATGTAAAGACTCCATCCTAACCAACACAAAATGTTCTCACAATGTTCACGGAATGTTCTGTCAGTCACAAAGATTGCTAAAACAGGACATCCACGCTGTACGAATGTTTTGTGAGCATAAATGTAAGTAATTTTCATTCAGGAGACACAAAGACATTCATATTACCACCAAAGAAGGTTTTCAATTCTTTTGCCACCAATAATGAAAGTCTAATGACCAAGGAAAAATTATGACATTTAACCTAAAGGTTAAAACTGTAATTTAGCCTAATGAAGCTCCGTTGCATATAAATGGCCGTAATAAGCGCAGAAAGAGACAAATATGAGCCTAAAAACTGATGCAGTTGCTACAGTTATTCAGCCATTTTCCTCCAAAAAAAAAAAAAAACCCACTTACACCAGATTAGGGGCAATCCTTCACAAAGCAACATGGGGTTCAGTGACTAGGGCTAAAGGTCACATTATGGCCACACTGGGACGAGAATGACCGACCTTCTGATTCACAGCCACAAACGCTAGCCTCTAGGCTAACCCACGTTAAAAACACTCACCTTGTACTCCTCCATCCATGACAGCAGCCCATTGAAGGTAAAACTCGCCCAGTTTCCAGCGTAGTAGTTTCTCCTGCGGAACCACAATACCTCGTGTGAAACGTCACTCCTGTACACAGATACCCTCCCCACAATACCATATAACACAGCTGCACCACACCCCAATATACAAATACATATACCATAAATCCCCCCCCCATACGGACTCTCAATTTTACAAACCCCGCCCACACAATGGAATCATATGGTGACAACCCTCACATAGACATCATAACGCAACGTAACAGAGTGAGCGCTGCAAACAGGCTCACCCAACCAAGCTCACCGTTTTCCCGCCACTAAAGTTTACCCAACACTTGACATACTCAAGAGCTAGATGGTAATTACAATCATAATAGGCCTAAACTCAGGGGAAACCAACCATGTTCCTGTTTAGCAACTTACACGGTTCGTCCATTTTTACCCGAATATGGCACACCTGACTCAAGCCATTAGCAGCTAAATGCAGATTTTAGCTGGTGGATGAAGTTTAGTTTACTACAACTAGAGTGAAAACCAACAGGTCAATCTCCAGGGAAAAGGCTGGTTACCGTGACATTACAACTTCTGCCTAGACTACATGACCCACAAGTCATGCATCAGAGATATGACCCACCATCGCATGTCCCACCCCCCCACCAATCAGATGTGTTTTATGGCATTCAGCGATGACACCAAGGGACCTCCCACCCCTACAGTATACAGGGACAAATCCTCCCTCCATACACCATGTACATAGGCTCCACCCACTGGGACAGTTGAGTGACGGTGATGTCACTGCACATCCTGAGGGTGGCAGCGCACCCACCTGTCGAGATGCAGCACTCTCTGGCCCACGCGGGAACACGCTGCAGCGATAACCGACTCCGCTAGTCCTGCAGCAAACACAGACAAGGGAGAGCAGCAGGTCAGAGGACACACCAGCACTGAGATCAACACAGACTGAAGTGAGACAGACACAGACGGCGCCGAAATCAACACTGACATCAACTCAGTGCTGACATTAACGAAAACTGCACTGAGACCAACACAGACGGCACCGAGATCAACACTGTTGGAACCGAGATCAACACACAGCACAGAAATCAGCAAAGACAGCTCCTAAATCAACACAGTGCAGTGAGATCGGCACAGAGGACTGAGATCAACACCGACTGCAGTTAGATCACAAACTGCACAGAGATCACAAGCAGCACAGAGATCAACGTAGACAGCACTATAATCCACTGAGATTAACGCAGAGCGCAGAGATCCACACACCAGCACAGACACCACAGACTGCACACAGATCAGCACAGACAATAGCGGCAGATGAGACTGCACCTAAACTGCAGCAGTAGTAGGTAATGTAACTCTTCACCGGGCCTTTGTTACACCGTCTAAAATCCAGGGGAACGTCAAAAGGAGCCCGACTAAACTATAAAATATATTTCAGCTTTGTGGAAAGGAAATAAAAATAAGCAAGGGGAAAGAGTCCTTGGTTGGTATGAAGCGAGAGGCGTTTAACAGCTTTTCCGTGACTGCTCCCAGACTGGAGACCATATTTTCAGTGACAAACATCCAGCCTTTGGCACAAGAGACAAAATAACGAAATAAAATAAAGCTTAAGGAAACATGGGACATTTTCTGCCCGAGTGCCTCATGATTTCACAGGCATTTCACCAAATATAAGAGCACTTTCCCCCCCTTTGCCCCCTGAATGTCCCACCCTCACCACCACCAACACAGAGAATTAAAACATGCATCCCAGCACAGGCCAGGCCTGAGATATTCCCTCACTTCACTCTGCCTGTTTTAACAGGAGCTACATACAGCCGCCCTGCCAATTTTAACTTGCGAAACACTTTACAGTCATGCAGTGAAATAAAAGCATTAGTCATTTAACTGCACTGAGGATTACAAGTTAGTCAAAATGTGGGCGTACGCTAACTGGCACCCATCCACACACACGGACGAGCGCGAACAGATGAATGATACGATATAAGATATTGGTCAAATATGGACTGAGAAAGTCAAATCGGGTATCGGTAAGAACAGACGGATCTGGTATCAGATATCATAATTTCAGTAAATAAGAATTCAAAACATATGTATTTATTATTTTATTTGCTATATTTTAACAAATAAAAAGTGGCATTTTTGTTTTCAAAGTTAGGAAAGCAACGTTTAAGTCAAGACTGATGTTGGCTTACACATAAAATGATGATCCCAGTGTTTATCACGGATTATTTATTAAACACTAGAATCGGATCAGTACTCTGTATCCACCAAAACCCACAGCCCAGGTATCGGTACTGGTAATGATATCAGGACTGAAAAAGTCAGATCAGTGTGACCCTAGTCTGAGTGACAGCCATTGAAAGCAGTTAAAAAAACAAAGACTCCATTAAACCGTACCCTCAAACTACAGCCCGGTAGGGACCGCCCAGCACGGGACGACCACATGATTCAACGTCCGCCAAACACGTGCTGGAGGTCCCTCCTCCCGTCTCCACACCCTTCCTGTCCAGCAGCATGACCTCATCGATGTGCGACAGGGTCAGGCGGCAGGAGAACGCGAACACAGGCAACAGGAAGCAGCACCCCCTCCGCAGCGCTCAGGTTAGGCCAGCCCCCGAGAGGCTTTAATTAATAATTGACCGGCTGCAACTCTGTCTCAATTCAATGCCCCCGCCCCTCCCCCCGGAGAAAACGGTGTATCAGGTTATTACTCTTCTCCAGACGGTCCAGAAGATGTTTTTAAAAAGTGTAAATAACCCCCATCGCCATCTTTTAATGCCATTTATCTGTTCTGCTATTGATTTTTCCCCCATCATGTTTGCTAAAGACAAACATTACCTGCCATAAAGCACAGGGCGGTACAGACATTCTGCTCCATAAATAATAGATTGGGGGGGGGGGGTAGGACGTTGATGACGGAGCAAAGCCCTGGATGTTTTCAGCAGGAATTGTATGAAATCATAAATCACTCTTCATTTCACAGAACATTCCAGAATGGATTCTATCTCTCCACCTTGAAAGTCATTTTGCCGGTTATTTATAGCAGGGGCGGAGGGCGCTTGGACGGCTGCGAGAGGGGAGGAAAAAAAAAAAAATAAGCTCGGGCCTTCAGAACAAGAGCATGCTGGGAAGGGGGAACAGTCAGCGTCTTGCATCGCTTCACCGCTGCATTAGCGTGTGAGGACCAGGGTTCAACACACACTGAACAATGACAGTAACGCAGCACATGCACGGTCCCGCGTACCGTGTTGCTCAGGAGAGCAGCGTTCAGTCCGAACGGCATCCGCTCAACACTGCAGAGGCCAGAGATTACTGAGATGCTGCGATGTGAACTGGTCAATCAAGCGCAAACACAGATAACTTTGCACATATAAGCACACGATATTCAAACTGTTATATTTAGCTATGAAAGGATTGCGGGTGGGGATGAGCCACCTGGCAGCTACAGAAATGATAAAAGAATATTTCAACAGAGATAACACACCATAAATTGAGACTTTACTCGCCGTGAGAACAGGTCCGTAATTTCTGCCCAACTCTGGTTGCTCTGTAATTGTATATATTTAGTGCATGCAAGATGCTGGAGAATAAACACCAACCAGCTATAATGTTAAAAGCGCCTGCCTAACATTGTGTGGATCTCGCTCGTGCCACCAAAAGTGCTCAGTCACGCTGCTGAAGAACTCTCAGACCCAGGGTTTCCCAGCAGAACATTTCCCAGAATATCACACTCCCTCCGCCAGCCTCTCTTCTTCCCACAGTGCATCCTGGTGCCATCTCTTCAGCAGGTAAATGGTTCATACATACCCAGCCCAAGCACATGATGTAAACAAAATATGGGACTCACTGGACCGAATGGCCCTCTACAATTGCTCCAAACACCAGTTTTAGATGATATGGTGCCCATTGAAGGCACTTTTGGTGTTGGAACAAGGTCATAATGGACACTTCAAGCACTAGACGCAATAAAATTTTTGGCAACTAGTGCCACAGTAGCCCTTCTGTCGGTTTGGACCAGATGGGATTTCCTTCGTTGCCCATGAACATCAATCAGCCTTGGGCATCCAAGTCCTGCTGGAGGTCCGCCCCTCCTTGGACCCCCGTCGGTCGGGAGCACCACTGCTTACTGGGACACTTCGGAGATGATCTGCCTCACTTATCAGGCCATAACAATTTGGGTTCAACGACGTCGCTCAGGATCCATTTCTCTCACACGCAACATGGCGACTATGAGAAGCAGCTGATCCCTTACCGTCCAAGATCTGTCTGCAGACTTTAACATGCGCTGTTGCTACGAAATGATAAACGTATTTTGCTTCATCTGTGTGTGATCTCAATGTTTTGACTTACTGGTGTAAAAATTCATAAATCGCCAGATTCAGCAGTTCAAAGTTGCCTGAGTCCTTTGGAGTGGAAGTGGAGTTGCCGTCACCATTTTAGGTTCAAGGTGAGGATGCCTCAAACTCAGCCAATCATGCGATTTGTCCGGCCCAGGCCATTAATAAAACCACGCACTCCTGCTCAGAACGAACTCTTTGCGACTGAGCGAATTCACATCAGCGCGACATTCACGGCTGTTTTCTCCCGCGTCTATGATTTAGCTTCTCCCTTGAGCACGCCTCCCAACCGTGAATTCCCTGACTGTAAATATCGTAATGTGACAAACGGGTTAGATGGCAGGATACTAGCTCATCCCCTATGCCATTTTTGTGTTATTTTTTTTCTGTTCAGGCATCTGATTGTGCCAGTGCCAATATGACACAGTTGGACAGAGGGGTGTCCATCGAATGCTCATTACGGCTTAGCCCATAGAGTCTGTGGGAAGGCTCTGATGAGTCTATTCAGCTAATTTTGTCTACTTATTGCATTTGCATGCAGTTTTTTTCACTCTAACTCTGGAAGATGCTTTGGGGGATTATGAAGTCAATCAGTCATCAATGGTGAAGATTGATTCTGTGTTTCGGGGGAATTCAGGTGATCTGAACAGGTCTAAATGGCTGATGTTTCAGCGAAAACATCTCTAGCTCAAGCACGATGCTCCTACTTTGTCAACTCACTGATCTGCAGCAAACCTTAGGTCAGGTGGTTAGCTTGTGAACAACAAAATATTCACATATCTAAAATTCAGGGGTTTTTGTATTATTTGTTTTAATTGTTTTGGGTTTAATCACATGTTGACTGTATATCATTAGACACTTTTCCCCTGTAAATCAGATGGGACTGAAGACATAAGTATGTGTTTTCAGACTGCAGAACTGGCACGTGGGCAGCAGACGTTAGCACGAAATGCTCTGCTTTTAGAACTGCCAAAACTCTGACCTTTCTCATTTCAAACACAACGCGGCAGCGGCAGGAATGAAGGAAAAATCTGCAACCGAGGCAAAATTTAGGGCAACGCAGGAGCATTCATCAAAATTACTCGCTCAAAGACTTGAAAACAGTGCGGAGGAGTCTCACCAACTCATTCACTGCTAATATTCGAAAGCGGTAACACACAGAACAATGCAGGCGATTTCTGACCATTAACGCTGGTTTCCTTCAGTGAAATTCAGCCACAAATAGAAACATAGTTCACATACATGCACAAATACCATTTTATAACTGTCAAATTACAGATGCCCTGATTTCTAATACCCGTCACTAAACACACCATTTCTTACGATGGCCTACGATGCTCAAAGCCAGAAAGCTAACTCACTAGGCAACACTTCCAAATATTTCTGTCTCAACTAGTGTTTTAGTCTGAATGAGACGTTATGGAAAAATATCAGCCGGTGTCGTCAGCCGCTGGACAGATGTAAAATTATCACATATTTTAAGTCAGGAAGGTCCAATGTTAGGACTGGTGGGTGCACGCAGTCTATTGCATTAGGCGAGCATTTTGATGCCCGATTTAACCAGGAGTTGTCAATCAAGTACAATCAGGTGTCTTGGCACTGAAATAAAGCAGAAACCCTGAACCCTTTTCAAAAAACAGTGGACACCAGTGCTTTGAATAAATCTTGAAATTAGTAAAACAGACTCAGACTCGCCTCACTGGAAAGGTTTCTGCCTTAAAATGAAATGTTGAGCCCAGATAAAGGACTAACCAGCAGTACTCACAAAGCGCAAAACTTCTGAGGCATTTGGAACTTTACTACCATCTAGTGGATTTTATGATGTATGGCATTTATTATTCCAATCTTGCAATCCCACAATGGTGAAGAATCCTTTACAAAATTCCTGGACCCGGAATTTGATTCAGATCACTCCCAAAATGAAATCACCTAGAGTATTTGCCAAGGCACATTTCTGGTAAAAATGTAATAAAAACCCGTCAATTTGTGTGATGATGCAGACAAAGAAACAAACATACCCACAAACCAAAGGTAAAACACAACTTCCCTGGCAGAGGTAAATTTTTTTTTTTTAGGAAAAACGATGCAAAGCACACCACCTCCACCGCTTTGATTGGCTACTTCCAGTTTAAGAATGAATAGGGCACATGTGTGTAAGGTTATGATCATGTGGCTGAGTGTGTGCTTTTCTCTGTGTCTGCATGTGTGCTTGTATCCTGTGTTCATGCAGGTCTATATGCCTGTGACTCTGCCTAAAGTGAGTTTATACACTCTCTAACATCAGTTGCTAGTCACCCGCTAAATCAAATTCACGTCAACACAACGTTATTCTAGCAGTACACAAAATCAAGAGCCCTTCAGAAAAAACAAACACGTCTGATACTTCTGTAAAACTGCAGGCTTTGTAAGACAGAGGAAATTATTATGAAACATTTCAGAAGAAACGGAGAGAAAACATAAATGTGAAGTGAACAGGAAACTTTACAGTAACCAGCTCCTGTATCGGGGGGATGCGAGTGGCACATGTAGGTGTGTATCAGGTGAGTTACCTGTTCCTGGAACAGGAGATCGCCGCTGCTGTCCAACATAGTAAAATGCCTCAAAATAGGAAATGTAATTGCAAACCGTAATCGAGTGCAGCTATGGGGATAGTGTGATTGTAAGGACTCCTTAAAGGCCAGTCACTCGATTCACCCTCTCCAGCGCATATGGAGTGACCCGCTGCCCCCTATAGCTCAGTTTAGCGAGGGATGACTCCACGCTTGCATCAGAGCTGTGAAGCCTGATGTTCATCGATTCAAATGAGCGCTAGAGACCATCTGGGACTGCACAGGCCGCGACAGTGATGCTAGTGTCGTTTTCAGTATAGCAATCCTCATTATAACCTGTGCAGTAAGAGTGTACTCAGGTCACGGCCATCTTCAAACTCCGCCTTCCTTTTTATCCAAACTTACCAACCATGTGGCCAGTTTTCATTTATAACGCATACCTATTACGACTCCAGACTTCTCACGCTTTTCTTTACTCAGGGATTGGAAGCAATGCATGCGTTTCATGATTGTTTAAATGAAATAAGATCATTTGAAACGTCTTTATGCAATTCCATTGCTTCCAACCCCTCCAGTGCACAAGGACTTCAGTTCCACACGAGAATCTCTTAGATAGCATACGCGTTGATTGAATAATTGCTGACTACAGCAGAGGAACGTAAATACGCCACTTAAACTCACACCGAATGCGTGAGAGTTGACAGGTATGCGTTATTAATTGAAACTGACCACACCTGATTATGTTGAGAGTTTTCGGAGTTTCTGTCATGGTAATTTAAATGAATGATTGAAAACAGGTCACGACCAATCATTATTTTAAGGGATTGTTTTGAGCCTCCCCTATCGCCAGTTCACCAGCTGCCACTGGTATATAGTGCTCATGAAGCAGAGCTGAGAATGCAGCCTACAGTGCTTGTAGGTCTGTGCTCAGAACATAGTACACAGACCTCAGAAGCAGTGTGGCGTACTTGAAGGGTTGTGCTCAGAATGCAGTGATGCATCAGCTATGGTCAGGGTGCACAATGCAGTGCACTCAAACTGTGCTCAAAGTTGTCTACGAAATGTAGTATGAAGTGTGCAGCGAGCAGAAAACTGGACTCAGTCAGAGCACAGTACAGTACTAGGTAGTGCTGCTCTCCACAAAGTGTGCAGAGCGCAATGCTCAGTGTGCAGTGTTCCCAGTGAGTGTGCAGAAATAGAGCTTGTAGTGCCGTACTCAAAGTGCATCACTCTGGTGTAAAACCTAAGCAGAGCTTAGATCAAAGTTTACTGCTTCAGTACACAGTCATCAGAGTGCAGTGCACAGTGCACAGTTCTCGCACTGCTTTCCTGAGTGTGCAGTATGCAGAGCTTGTTGTACTGTACTCAAAGTACATCTATCCAGTCTACAGTCTCAGCAGTGCTCTGATCAAAGTTCAGTGCTTCAGTACGCAGTAGTCAGTGTGCAGTGCGCGCGGTTGAGTGTGCAGTATCCTGCTCCCGAGCACACAGGCACAGAGACGGGCGCTCTCATGTAATTAAAGGACAGGGATAAATCAGAGCCGCAGCATATTCTGTGCTCGACTTCAGGCCCATAAACACTTAATAAAACACACATCGCTGCACCCATAACCCAACACATCCCCTATATTACCGCTGTCGACCGAGGCCCATCCGCACTGACAGCAGCTGAAACCTTGACATTGAAGTGGTCATTCTGCAAGTGGGAGGGGCTGACTACTCAACTCCTCCCACCTAACAACAGCAGGGCGGGGCCTCAGACCTCCAGCTCAAAAGCAGCAGGAAAGAGCCCCCGAGCAAACACAAGCGCCTGCATTCAGGAACTTTAAATCAACCTTCTGCCTGTTAGAGAATGACAAAATAAAGGTTGATTTTGATTTATGCACTTTAAGTCCATTACGTTAGGGTAATTACTATTTAATAGCTTATTAGCCAGAATTAGAGAAGGCTTTCAGGCTAAATACCATGTTTACGACTGAAGCACATTCAGATCACAGGCAAATTCTGAACACGCTTGTGTAACGGGGAAAGTCGAGTTACCTCCGCCAACCAACAAAGTTTGGCAGTGGTGATGTCTGTCTGTCTGTCTAGGCGATATCTCTCAAAAGGTCCCAATCAATGTCAATGACACTTTAAAGTGTTGCCCGTAGGCTAAGTAAAAATTGCTGAAATTTTGGGATGGATTTGAATTCAAATATGAACACAGCAGCCATATGCGTTAGCGGAGGTTTGTGCTCTCGGAGTGCTCACTTAGCTGAAAAATATTAGACTCAAAGACATAAAATACAGTCATAAGCATTGTAAAATGTTTAAAAGACTTAATTCATACACAGTTCACTCTATAAGCTCACTGTGAAAAATCAGGTGTTCACTCTTTGACTGAGCCACATCCTGTGTATGTAAAGAGTCAAGTTTATCACTTCTCTTTACATTCACAGAACTTAACATTGCTAGAGTGTGAAGATGGCGGAGCTAATGATCTTATACAGTGAGTAAAAACCCTGAAGAGCAGACCGGCAGCTGTTTTTCCTGTAGGACTCAATTAAAAACCTCAGCAGCACTCAGGTGGCGTTTCAGCGCGTTCAGCCCAGATGAAGCCCAACGCGAAATAAAACATGGAGGACATAGTGAGACTTTTCCTAAGGATGCGCCAAGTAATCAGGATGGGTCAAAAATGATAGAACAAGGAAAAATTGCAGGATTACACTTTTTTACACAAGTGAGAGTCAGTATTTTTTTCCCAGGTTGACGCCCTTCACTCATGAAGGTGCCAGCAATGGTATCCAGTCAGGTACGATTTTGCTTACTTTGGCAAACTCACCAGATTAACCAGCTAATGTCATGTAGCTTGCTTGACAAAGACAGAAAATCACGTCATATCAGCTGAAAGACAGCACTTTTAACACAAACAGACTGAATCGCTTCAAACACACTGCGGGATGAAAAATGTGTCACTGTACAAGGGTCAGTAATGTGACATGCAGATTTTTGTGTCCGAGTGCACTACTTTAGTTTAAAATCATTTTAAGTGATTCATAATAAGCATCATTTTATTCTATAAAACCTGTTTAATTTGAACATATTTCCAGTTTATCATAAAAATAATATATATTTTATGTTTTGCCATCTCAAACCCTCAAAATGTCAGGTGGCGCAACCGTCCGAGCAAGTTAACACTATGTGAAATGTATTAAATATGTCATTTAAAATAAATATAATTAATATGGGGGCATAATTTTATATTGAAAACCTTTCAAATAAACAAAGTTTAATAGCTTAATTGTTCTTAAATTGTTTGGAAAACCAAAATACCCGCGCCCTACAATAAAGAATCCATAAGTTACACTTAACAAAAATATAAACGCCCCGTTTGACACTTTTAAACTTTAATTAGCATTAAGGGTTTTACAATATATTAAGTCATGCATAATTCATTTTATTGTTCAATATGCAACAGATTACTGTGCATTAATGCAAGATAGTGGCATATGGCAATCAGGGATACTCGTAGACACGGTTGGGATCACGATGAGGACGACGAGCGTGTAGGTTCGCTTCTCTCAGGCGGTTCCGGACAGTTTGAGGTGTGATACGTCTGTTGTGCAGACCAACTGTCTCATCTGCTGTGCGTGTTGCAGGTCTGAGGCGATCACGCAAGTGGAAAAGCCAGATGTGACAGTCTTGTGCTCGTGTGGTCACACGTGGACGACGAGGGTGAGGTCGATTTGCTGTACTGCCAGTCTGTCTAAAACGAACTCTTAAACGCCCAATTGTTCAATAGTGAACATTCATCTGTGCAGCAACCGCTCTGGTGGACGTTCCTGCATCCAGCATTTCTTTGGCGCGTTCCTGGATGATTTGCGACATTTGTGGCATGGTTGCTTTTGATGAAATTTGACATTTTGGGGTGGCCTTTTATTGTCCCCAGTTTTAGGGAGTGTCTGAGTTCTGTTCATGCTGTTTGAGCAGCGTCTGCACATGCCACACCTGTGTTGTGGGTGGAATCAATGCATCACTGAGCAAGTGCTCACTGGCAGAGATTAAGACAAATGTTGTATACAAATCAAGACAAATAACCATTTTGCACAATTAAGACATTATCAGCTCATTTGAGGTAACACATTTCATGTTACATAAATAATTTACATGGGGCATTTATATTTTTGTTAAGTGTACTTTTAATACCCAGCTCAACTACAAAATAGTAATGTTTTAGGCAGAGTAGACACTCTCAGGTATACTTACTTAAAAAATCACTTAGAAAAAAAAGAGGGAAGTGTGTTTTTTTCCAAGAAACTTTTGGTAGCGCCACCTGACAATTTTTGGCCAGTGAAATTGCAAATACAGTCTAAAACTGTACTAAAACCCTGTAAATGTTGTGCAACCATTAAGACTTGTTTAAACACACTCTTCCAACTGCAAATAAATTTATTCTGTACATTTTTAAAGCTTTATAAAAAAAAAAAAAAAACCTTTTTAAAAGGCTTATTTGTCATTGACCCACAAACACACACGGATCCGATGGCAAGAACCTGGGTGCCACTTTGCGCTTGAGTGCATGCAGATAGATGCCAGGTGGGTTACATGGATCAGAAGTCACCTGGAAGACTACATCCAGCCCCCAGGGACAATCCAAAGTGTGGTGTGGCGTGGCGACGGAGTTTGACAGGGCCAGCGACCAGCGACCCCCCTTCAAACACGCCCCCAGTAAACATGGGTCAGGACCCAGCAGATGGCCCAAAGCTGCCATCAAGACCTTTTATATTCATAAACAACTGCTCCCTGTCCGTGAAACAGCCCCTTATATTCATACACAACTGTTCGATGCCCAGGCTGTCTGTTAGCACTCGCGAGCCGCGAGCCACGGTGAATGTAAAGCATTTGTATCCGTGGCAGCGAACGTCGTTACGCAAGACAGAAACGCAGGGGGGGAGCGTGTCTGCATACGCTATCGAAGCGCAGCGAGACCGGGGAAGCACACTCGTATTGCAGCTTTAGCATGAGGGCAGGCACAGGAAGTCCAGCGAAACGCTGACGCATGCCAGGGCCACGTGCACATGTGCAGCGACAGGAGGAGTCAATGTCGCTGAACTTTGGGGGCTCGTCCACAACCCAGCCGCCACCAGAGGCCACCCAGCCAACATGAAGCGTTCTCGCAATATTTCTGCACCGTACTGACATGGACCAAACATTTCCAGAACACTGAGAGAAGATCCTCGTGCTCCCTTGAGTGACGCGCGTCACAGCAAAGGCAGCAGATTCCTTATGGAACCCAGCTGTTTGTTGACCCCTCACTGTATACAACCATAAAAGCCCAGAGTTACTAAAAGACATGCTTATCCGATTGGGTAAACTTAAGGGCACTTGCCTAAGGACAAAAGGCACTGTGCCCACTTAGCTAAGCAAAGATAGATGTTGGGCTAAAGGGAAATTCACCACAAGAGGTTTAATGAAGGATACACTGATCAACTAAAACACTTAATCACCTGCCATGTTGTGTCGGCCCCCCTTGTGTCGCCATAACAGCACTGACCCGTCGAGGCACAGACTCCACGAGACCTCTGAAGGTGTGCAGAGCGGTGGTTAGGTAGGTGGTGCGTGTCAAAGTAACATCCACATGAATGGCAGGACCCAAGGTCTCCCAGCAGAACATTGTCCAAAGCATCACACTGCCTCCGCTGGCCTGCCGTCCTCCCATAGTGCATCCTGGTGCCATGTCTTCCTCAGGTAAGTAATGCACACCCGCCAGAAAACGTGATTCATCAGACCAGGCCACTCTCTTCCATTGCTCCATGGCCCAGTTCTGAAGCTCATGTGCCCAGTGTAGGCGCTTTTGCTGGTGGACAGGGGTCGGCATGGGCACCTTGAGCAGTCCGCTGCAATGCACTGAATGTTCTGACACCTTTTTAACCACAGCCAGCATTAACTTTTACAGCAGTTTAACCCATTTAAACCAGGACAGCATAAAGCATTTAAGAACGTGTCGTTGCCGACACAGATATCTTGGCGTAATTTTGAAAGTACCGTAATTACTGTAAGATTTGCGCAATAGAAAAAAATTCCAACTGTTCCTGGAAGCTGAGAAGCTGTGCTTCAGCCCAAATACAGGTTACTATGGTAAACATGGCAGCATGATTCTCTGCTGGGATTTTTGCATTAGGCCTTAAAGGGTTAAGGTGCAGTTGCTCTTCTAGAGCATCAGTGAGTCTTTAGCATCCATGACCCTGTCGCCGGTTCACCGCTTGTCCTTTGAATCACTTTCGGTTGGTACTAACCTCTGCAGACTGGGAGCAACCCACAAGACCAGCCATTTTACAGGTCTGCATCTAAACATCACGATCTGACCCTTGTCAAAGACAATCACATCCTTCCACCGGCCCAATTTTTCCTGGTTCCAGCGCATCAACGTCGAGGACAAAATACTCCCTCGCTGCCTAATAAATCTCACATCATGACAGGTGCCATTTAAAAGAGATAATCAATGTCAATCACTTCACCCGTCAGTGGTTTTAAGGTTATAGCTGATCAGTGTACACACAAATCATTGAATACACTGGTATACATACCAGCATTATGAGCCTCCACTTGGTTCTGTCGAGACCAGCTAATATACGAGTGGATTCGACCGCACTGTGACTGTTTTAGAGCAATTTATACAAATCATCTGATAAGATCCACTTGTGAGACAGGTTCAGAAATTTAGAAGTAAAAGCCATTTCTCATGGCTGCTCACAATATTTGGTCCAGCCCTGCACATACCGCAGACCTTGAATGACGTGACAATGTCCCTCTTTATCTCTAACATACATCCGGTTCCGAAAGAAATTCAATTTAGCTGCATTTGATGACTGGAGCTACAATGCAAAATAAGAGTCGGATTCGCACAATCCGATTTCTGCTGAAAGTGTAAGGTATCTTGATTTGCATCGAAGAGGAATCGATCAGCATGTAAAAGTGCATCCATCAAAAACACTCCACAGACACACAACATCCCATAATAGGCATGCAGGAGTCAGGAGACGCCCCGTCGCAGAGCGAGTCATCAGGTCGACTGGAACACTGAGGACAGCGACAGAGAAACATGATCTCCCTATACATGCATCTGAGCAAATGCCATGTTCAGGAAAAAAAAGGCTTTTAGCCAAATCTATGCTCTTAAGTGCATTTCATACAGTAAGCAAACACTGCAAAAACACACAGCAACCTGCAATTAAATGAGTTCCCCAGTGAAACCAAAATAAAGACGACCACGTTTATCAGACAAACAGGAATCCGGTTTGCCATCTTTATCAGATGAGTCTTAACAGCAAAACAGAAGGTCATATAAACCAAGCAAATGTGTGTGCAGCAATTCCAAGATGGTGACTGATGGGAAAGCTCATTCAGAGGTCACTTTACAAGCTTTAAAACAGAGCAAGCATGGTTAAACATAAGGCGGGCTGTACTAGAATGATCCGGAAAATAATTCTACCCCATGACAGAACAGCAGCGGAGCAGTAATTACAAGTCAGCGGAAGTTTTGAGCAGTGTTGCTGAGGTAGACACTAGTACAGCATTGCGACTAAGCGACAGAGCACTGAAATTACACAGCTCCAGTTTTCCAAAAAGGGTCAGACAAGGTCAATGAAAAATCTTACTGGGATAGAGGTACCTTAATCTGTCCCTAAAAACTCACACCGCAGCAGTTTTACAAAGTGATCGTAACTAGAGCAGATTTAGTACAGGGACAAACCACACGAACTAAAGCAGCCATTTTGATAAGGCAACATCAATCAGACTTTAGTTCATTCATCTCATCTTTAGAAGATTACCAGAGAAAAAAAACAGAAACCTAAAGCATTAACCAAATTCATTTGAGGCAACAGAAAGACATCAAGAGTGCAACCCATGGTACAAAATGAAATCACTGTCCCCAACCCTCGGCAAATGAGGAAACAATCTCACCACACTAGGCCCTAATACAAGTAGGGTTGAAACATCACATCGCAACTAGTTCCATAAAGAGGTAGGGGCTGCAGCAAGGGCCCCTGAAATAAACAGGTATGACACCGCACATTAGAGGTGGGACCCCTTGTGGAAACAGACATGACACTACAAATGAGAGACAGATGTTTAAAGAAGCATGTATGACACAGCACATCACAGCCGGCGGCCCTTGCAGAAGCAGGGATGATCCGGTACATCATAGCTACACGCCTTTATAGAAGACAGCACCGGGACAATACATCACTCACAGTTAAAGGATTTATTTACTAAAGTGGCTGGAGACAGAACCAACATGAGTCTGAACGGATGTGAGCGACAGCATCGCAGCAGTGCTTGTTGGACGGTCACTAAAACGCAGGGTTCCTAAAGAGATCAGTGTCATTTGTAGTTCTTCAAACGGAATCACTTCTTAGAAAAAAACATGTCGTAGTTGACAGTCTGGGATGTCTCTGCTGTGAGCGCAGCGATTTTTCTCGTATTCAAGCGTAACTTCTTTCGTAAGCTACTGAAGAACGAATACCGACTAGTATCCAAATATAAAACTAACTTTGCCCCCATAGACTCGCGTCATTCTCAAACCACTGTACACATGAACCAAGTCACTGAAAGCAAGAGGGGATCGAACTGTGGCGTGATGAATATGCAAGATCACAATCGCGAAGATATTAATATTCGTAAAGTCTACAGCTGCTTTCACACTGGACGCGAAACGAATTTTTCGCACGACAGATTACATTCAAAGTCAATGCAAAAAAACGCGAAAACGTTCGCGTTTTTGCATTGACTTTGAATGTAATCTGTCGTGCGAAAAATTCGTTTCGCGTCCGGTGTGAAAGCAGCTTCATACACACGTTAAATATGGGAAGATGGAAAGCGAACTGCGCCTCCCATCACACGCATCGCGATCACTAGCCAGAAATATCGGCATCGCGCAGAGGTTTTCATTAGAAAAGGCGGCCCTCATTTGTGTTTCTCGTCAATCTGTGCGTGTTCATCATTTTGTCGAGAAAAGACAATGTCAACCAACAGATTCTGAGGTTAATCTCACCTGTGCCAAGTACCACAACATCAAATTCGGTGGGTAAGTTGTCCGCAGCCATCTTGAATTGTTAGTCCTCGTCACGTGAGGCGGGCTGAATATATGACGCGGCTCTGATCTTGGATCAGTGACCAAATGGCCAACATTTTTTGCTAACATTACGATTGGGAGATGTGATTCTGGAAATGTGCAAGAGGCAGACCCTGCTCGACCAAACGCAAAACTGCCCGTTTCTGTAGCATCAGCTGTGATAAACGCCATATTGAAACATTTCAATCCGAGGTTCCCAAAATAGGTCCTAGGGCCTCCGTGTGTTTGCTGGTTTTCGTTCAAACCATGCCATCATAGGATTTCAATAAGCTGTTAATTTGTCCTATTTAGGCGCATTTTGAGTTTAAATAAGTTATTTATTGTCTCAAGCCAAATTTTAGTTGAAATATCCGCGTGTGCCATGAAGAATCAAAGACCCCTGAACATAATGGGTTTTTTTTTTTTCTTCTATGTAGCGAGCAATTTCAGGTGACAACATTTTTAGACAGATCAAATTAGACACTTAGAAAATCAGTAAGCTCCAAATCAGGTTGGCGAGCACAAGTGTTTCGGAGTTCTTTCAAAATAATTTGCTAGTACTTAATAACAAAAACATTACACTAAACAGATCTGACTCTGTCATTTGCTTGTCTGGTAAATAGTTCAGTTTTTGCAAACATGTGTCAACAGTTTCAGCAGTTAAGAACCTATTGATTGCTTACTTTGATTGGGTAATTTTTTTCTTTTTTATGCAGTCGTTACTCATATCACATGCATGCACATTTGTTAAAATATGTTTTACGAGGATAAATTACTGCTTTAAAATAAATTCACCTAATTAAAACAAATTTACAGCATGTTAAAATCCTACGATTGAAATTGTGGTTGGAACAAAAATCAGAATACAAAGGGAGGCCCCGGGACTGATTTTGAGAACCACTGATTTACAATAATGGGTTATTTGCTCAACAGAAAATCACCCAATTCTTTCTAGAGATTGAATTCTTGATTCAACTAAATGAATGTGACATTTTTCAACATGCACCTTTATGAGCAATGTCTAAAATTTTCATATTGGTTGTACAATTGACACATCAACCCAGCAAATTTTTAATACCTTAATGCCAGAACTACAGTGGATCGATTCACTTTTGTGACAAACAAAGGTTTGTGTTTGCAGCAAAACCACCAACTCTTCCAACCTCTGCTAAATGCTGGAGGATACAGTGGGGTGCAAAAATTTGGGCACCCCTGGTTTAAATGTCTGTTACAATTAATCGCCAAGTGATTGAAAGCAAACCTGAACACAAAATGCAATAAAGTTAAACATGACACCTTTCTGCAAATTTAAAAGCAAGGTTTATTTTTATTTTAATTTTTCTGAGTTTTTAAATGATAAGAAAGGAAAAAGGGCCCTGTGCAAAAGTTTGGGAACCCTTTTGGATTATTCTTTGTTACCTTTTAAGAAGAGGATTACTAAGGCCCAGACCCAGGTGATTTACTTGTTAGGGCTTCAGTGAGTCGGGTGAATACAAAACCCAAAACCAGTGAAGTTGGCACGTTATGTAAATCGTAGATAAAAACAGAATACAATGATTTGCAAATCCTTTTCAACTTATATTCAATTGAATGCACTGCAAAGACAAGATGTTTAATGTTCAAACTGAGAAACTTTTTTTTTTTTTTTGCAAATAATCATTAACTTAGAATTTAAAGGCAGCAACACATTGCAAAAAAAAAGTTGGCACAGGGGCCTTTTTACCACTGTGTTACATCACCTTTCCTTTTAACGACACTCAGTAAACGTTTGGGAACTGAGGAGACCAATTTTTGAAGCTTTTCAGGTGGAACTCTTTCCCATTCTTGCTTGATGTACAGCTTAAGTTGTTCAACAGTCCGGGGTCTCCGTTGTCGTATTTTACGCTTCATAATGCGCCACACATTTTCAATGGGAGACAGGTCTGGACTACAGGCAGGCCAGTCTAGTACCCGCACTCTTTTACTACGGAGCCATGCTGTTGTAACACGTGCAGAATGTGGCTTGGCATTGTCTTGCTGAAATAAGCAGGGGCGTCCATGAAAAAAGACGTTGCTTGGATGGCAACATATGTTGCTCCAAAACCTGTATGTACCTTTCAGCATTAATGGTGCTTTCACATATGTGTAAGTTGCCCATGCCTTGGGCACTAATGCACCCCATACCATCACAGATGCTGGCTTTTGAACTTTGCGCCTATAACAGTCCGGATGGTTCTTTTCCTCTTTGGTCCGGAGGACACGACGTCCACAGTTTCCAAAAACAATTTGAAATGTGGACTCGTCAGACCACAGAACACTTTTTCCACTTTGCATCAGTCCATCTTAGATGAGCTTGGGCCCAGCGAAGCCGGGCGGCGTTTCTGGGTGCTGTTGATAAATGGCTTTCGCTTTGCATTGTAGAGTTTTAACTTGCACTTGCAGATGTAGCGACGAACTGTAGTTACTGACAGTGGTTTTCTGAAGTGTTCCTGAGCCCATGTGGTGATGTCCTTTACACACTGATGTCGGTTTTGATGCAGTACCGCCTGAGGGATCGAAGGTCACGGGCATTCAATGTTGGTTTTCGGCCTTGTCGCTACGGCAGTGATTTCTCCAGATTCTCTGACCCTTTTGACGATATTACGGACTGTAGATGATGAAATCCCTAAATTTCTTGCAATGGCTCGTTGAGGAATGTTGTTTTTAAACTGTTCGACAATCAGCTCACGCATTTGTTCACTAAGTGGTGACCCTCGCCCCATCCTTGTTTGTGAATGACTGAGCATTTCAGGAAGCTGCTTTTATACCCAATCATGGCACCCACCTGTTCCCAATTAGCCCGCTCACCTGTGGGATGTTCCAAATAAGTGTTTGATGAGCATTCCTCAACTCTCTCAGTCTTTTTTGCCACTTGTGCCAGCTTTTTTGAAACATGTTGCAGGCATCAAATTCCAAATGAGCTAATATTTGCAAAAATTACAAAAGTTTACCTGTTCGAACATTAAGTAACTTGTCTTTGCAGTGTATTCAATTGAATATAGGTTGAAAAGGATTTGCAAATCATTGTATTCTGTTTTTATTTACGATTTACACAACGTGCCAACTTCACTGGTTTTGGGTTTTGTATAATTCCAGGGTTGAGCTATATACTCTGAAGTAACTCCATGCCTTCTAAAGTATCCGGCTGTGGTGTCTGGTGTTAAAAACCATGTGTTCCTCTACACAGTTGTCCAAGGATGTCAAAATCAAGATAATTTACTTCCACCAACAAGGAGAGGGCTGCAAAAAACTCTTGCAACGTTTCAAACTACCCATTTCTAATGTCAGAAACATCGTAAGAAAATGGAAAATAAATGGAACAATTGAAGTCAACGCAAGATCTGGAAGACCAAGAAAAATTTCAGATAGAATAGCTCGAGATCTGGCGAGAAATGCTCAGAAGAACCCACGCATCACAGCAAAAGAGCTGCAAAAAAGAGTAGCAGACACAGGTCTAGTTGTTCACAGGACAACAATACAGCGTACCGCAAACAACAAAGACCTACATGGCAGAGTTGCAAGAAAGAAGCCTTTCCTAAGACCTCAACACAAAATTAAGCGTCTGAGGTATGCAAAAGAGAACCTTGAGAAACCTCAAGCCTATTGGAACAATGTGCTTTGGACTGACAAAACCAAAATTGAACTTTTTGGCCACAATCAAAGAAGGTATGTTTGGAGAGAAAAGGGTGAAGCATTTATAGAGAAGAACACATTGCCAACTGTTAAGCATGGAGGTGGATCCATTATGCTTTGGGGTTGTGTAGCTGCTGGGGGCACAGGCAATAGTGTGCGGGTGGAAGGAAGAATGGATTCCACCAAATATCAAGACATCCTAGAGGCTAATGTTCAAAGCTCAGTCCAGAAATTGAAGTTGAAGAGACGTTGGGTATTCCAGCAAGACTATGACCTGAAGCATACCTCAAAATTCACCTTGAAGTACCTCCAGGAAAGACTGGATGAAGGTTTAGGAATGGCCATCACAGTCCCCAGACTTCAATATTATTGAAAATCTGTGTATTGAAAATTTATGTCTGCGCAGGCAAGAAGGCCGAAGAATATTTCTGAGCTAGAGGTGTTCTGTCAGGAAGAATGGGGAAAAATTCCAAAGACAAGAAGTTAAAGACTCTTAGCTGGCTACAGGAAGCGTTTGCAAGCTGTTATAGCTGCCCGAGGAGGAGTTACAAAGTACTAGCTGACAGGGTTCCCAAACTCTTGCACAAGGCCTTTTTCATTGTTTTATTATTTTGAATCTGTAAGAAGTTTAAAAATAAAAATTATTCTTGCTTTAAAATGTGATGAAATGTGTCATGTTTAACTTTTTAGCATTTAGTGTTCAGGTTTGCTTTCAATCACTTGGAGATTAATTGTAACAGACATTGAAACCAGGGGTGCCCAAATTTTTGCACCCCACTGTACTTGTAGATGTGGCTTGGTTGGTACATGGATGAGAGACGTCTAGGGAAAGTTAATTTCTGCTAAAAGTGTTGTTCGAGTACCAGCACAGAAAGACAAATGAACCCAGAGAACCAAGTATAGTGAATGGGATGCAGTGCTACAGGAGATCTTCTAAAACATTAACATACATGATGACTTCCTGTGATCATTGAATATCCCGCTCAAGTGACTCATTAGTTTTTCTCCTTCTCCACTTCAGCAAAATTATTGGGTGCATTCGTCAGCAAGTAAGCCGGCTGCGCGAGATTCACGAAAAATTACGCGAGAATCTTGCCGAAGTTGCGCGGTCGCAATTTTTCGGGAATCTCGCACAGCCGACTTACTTGCTGACGCGCTCGAACGCACCCATTATGTTCGTGTCTGCCCTGTTTCCTCTGCTTGCCTTTGGACAAAAAGACAGAACTGCTTCATGACAGCCTCATTTGTTTAAAGTATGGTGAAGTCTATACCCGTGATTTAAGCCAGACATTATGTTTGTGAAATTGGGATGCATGTGCAGTGGTATTGAATTTGTAATACAGGGGTTGAGTGTTTGATTCCCACACAGATGCACAAAGATACCAATATTCTTCAACATAAATTATGCCACTTCCAGAAGGATGAGATGCCTTCTTTTAGTATGAGCTTAGAATACTTCCTCCTCGATTAACAATGAAGAAATTACATATTAAATATGCATTTCATGTCATTTTTTGTATTAAACTTTATGACAAGTACCATTTTGCCTTCTTCGTGAATCTGCATTGTTCAAAATATTCCAAATCTCCCCAGTAAACTTTTGAATCCTCAGTGCCTCAGTCTGGTATGCTGTCCTTGGCTCAGTTCAGTTGGGTTCAATTGCCTTTTTGGTGAAATTATGACAAAGTTTAATTCCGGAAATGATTGCTATTCATTTTACGTGAAATGTGTGGAAATTTCCATTTTCAATTTACTTCAAATGAAAGGATTGTATCTATTACTCTATCCACCAAGGTACCGTCTACTGTCTCTAATCTGTACCAACAATGTCATAGCTACTTCTTTTATTATTTTGTATCTTTATATTTTGCATAAATTGTATCATCTATTTTGTATGGCCTGGACTATGAAGAGACATTTAAAGTTCATAAAAATAGCTGCTCATTTTATTATGCTTTATTAAACTTGCAGTTTTACAGAAATATAAAAATATTGAAATAAGAAAATACAGAAATACTGCATCTTCCACAGCTTATCAGAATGCATCAACAGTAATAATGTTCATGCATGTAAGTCCAAAGGTACAATAATATGCACTGCGCACCTCCATTGATGTAAACACATTCTGTAACACAAAGATATAGAAATTATTTATGTCTTTCTACTGACAGATATTATGACATGTAATATATTCTTTACATTTTCACATTTGAATTTACAGTGTATGTGCATGCAGCGCATCTTCATGAGACAAACAGAGTGAAGACTGTTGGCACATAACAATAGAAAAAACTGAAAATGGAGGACACTGAATGAGAGCTGGTGAGAGAAAAGGCTTGATAATTCTGGATATTTGTACATTTTTCCTGTTTGTTTTGGGTACCAAAATTACAGAGGTGCTTGTGTAGCGTTCAGCTCATCAGTCACAGAATTTCATGCAGGCAATTCTGTATTTCAAGTCCGTATGCAACAAAGACATTCGATTGAGATTTAAAAAAAATGCACTTCACATGTACTTGAGGTTGATGCTTGTTTGCGACATAAAAAGTCAGGCGTTTGCATCTACCCCTGACCCAGGATCTGAGAGACCGGTGGCCAGTATACGTAGTTCACGGACACACAGAGTCGGTGAATGACACTGCAGACGGTGGTAGCTGCTGCCTTTATGTATCTACAGCTGTGTAAATGGAGAGCTTCTCTCCATCAGTACTGCTTTAGTATCTGTCACTAGCACTTCATTTAGCAAACAGGAAAATCTATGTGACTCATCGCACTATCGGCTGGATAAGCAGTGTATCTATATTAATGTGAAGGTGACGTGGTGCTGCTGAAAGATTTGCCTTTTCAAACAAGTCCTGCTTTTTTTCTACGTCAGTTTTACCAGGGGAAATTATGGATTCAAAAACCAACATTATTTTCATGATTTAAATTAAATGGAAAAGATCACTTTAAAGAAGTAATATGCTTTTATAAAGTAATTACAAAGACAACCAAATCAAGTGATAGATTATGGCCTCAGCTTGAGTCAACATCTGGCTGACAAGAAGTATCAATGACAACTGATTAACAATTTAATAACACCGTCTGAGCATGACAGTTGAACGGCATTTCAAAATTGTTTTCCTCAGCATACGGTGCCGTGAAAAAGTATTTGCCCCCTTCCTGATTTCTTACTTTTTTGCATATTTTTCACACTTAAAGGTTTCTAATCATCAAACAAATTTTAATATAAGACAAAGATAACCTGAGTAAATACAAAATGCAGTTTTTAAATATTAAGGGGAAAAAGCTATCCAAACCTACCTGGCCTTATGTGAAAAAGTAATTGCCCCCCGTTAAATCATTAAATAACTGTGATTCACCACATTTTTTGAGTCAAATCTCACTAGCCACACCCAGGCCTGATTACTGCCAGACCTGTTGTCGCTGAGGGTGGCACAACCAGTTATTAGGATTTAGGGGGAAATTACTTTTTCATGTAGGGCCAGGTGCGTTTGGATAGCTTTTTCCCCATAATAAATGAAATCATCATTTAAAAACCACATTTTGTATTTACTCAGGTTATCTTTGTCTAATACTAAAATTTGTTTGATGATCTGAGACATTTAAGTGTGACAAATATCAAAAAAAAAAAGAAAACAGGAAGGGGGCAAATACTTTTTCATGGCACTGTGTACCTTTCACCATCAAATCACTATTCAATTTACTGTCTCTGTGAGGCTTCTCACACACCTGAACACATAATGGAGTGAACAAATCAGAATTGACAAAGCCAACATCTGGACAAATCAACAATTTGGTTCATTAAACAGGGATGTGGTGTTTGGTTAAACTGGTGGCTTATACTGTGCAGATCTGCTGTTGTAGGTAAGAGGTCACTGTTAATACAGTCATTAGATCAAAATTTTACAAACTTACAAAGCACATATAGTAAACTGACAATATTGAATCCTTGGAGTCTTGGTTTTAAAGTCAATGTTTAGCAATTAATAAAAGAGTATTATGTATATCGCTAACATGTTCTTAAATCCATAGTGACATAATAAGGGTAAGTTATGGTAAAAATAAATGCGGTGCATGCCATGGTAACCTTAGGTCATGCATTTGGAATTTAGATCATAGGAAGAATCTTTTCTTGTCAATTTGTTTCGGAGCTGATGTTACGTTTGTAAAGGCTGTCTTTTAGTATCAGAAAAATCACATATTGGAGGCAAATTTAATTTGTTTTATATTTATTTTACTTTTTTCCCCTGTGAGAATTTTATTGTGTGTTTAATTTTATCTCTTCTGCCTACTAGAGACTATTAGAGAACTTTGTCATTTTTCACAGTTGGCCTCCATTTCGCAAAAATTATCACAGCTTCTCCATGATATCCATCTTTCATTCAGCACTCTGATGTACAATTTGAGTGATGTCTGATGTGAAGAGAGCAGTGGCATGAGGCCTTAGCAGAGGAACACAAGACCTGAAGAGAGCTGTGGCATGAGGTCTTAGCAGAGGAACACAAGACCCGAAGAGAGCTGTGGCATGAGGCCTTAGCAGAGGAACACAAGACCTGAAGAGAGCTGTGGCATGAGGTCTTAGCAGAGGAACACAAGACCTGAAGAGAGCTGTGGCATGAGGTCTTAGCAGGGGAATGCAAGACCTGAAGAGAGCTGTGGCATGAGGCCTTAGCAGAGGAACACAAGACCTGAAGAGAGCCGTGGCATGAAGCCTTAGCAGAGGAACGCAAGACCTGAAGAGAGCCGTGGCATGAGGCCTTAGCAGAGGAACACAAGACCTGAAGAGAGCTGTGGCAGGAGGTCTTAGCAGAGGAACACAAGCCCTGAAGAGAGCTGTGGCATGAGGCCTTAGCAGAGGAACACAAGACCTGAAGAGAGCTGTGGCAGGTGGTCTTAGCAGAGGAACACAAGCCCTGGAGAGAGCTGTGGCATGAGGCCTTAGCAGAGGAACACATGACCTGAAGAGAGCTGTGGCAGGTGGTCTTAGCAGAGGAACACAAGCCCTGAAGAGAGCTGTGGCATGAGGCCTTAGCAGAGGAACACAAGACCTGAAGAGAGCTGTGGCATGAGGTCTTAGCAGAGGAATACAAGACCTGAAGAGAGCTGTGGCATGAGGTCTTAGCAGAGGAACACAAGACCTGAAGAGAGCTGTGGCATGAGGTCTTAGCAGAGGAATACAAGACCTGAAGACCTGCTGTGGCATGAGGCCTTAGCAGAGGAACACAAGACCTGAAGAGAGCTGTGGCATGAGGTCTTAGCAGAGGAACACAAGACCTGAAGAGAGCTGTGGCATGAGGTCTTAGCAGAGGAACACAAGACCTGAAGAGAGCTGTGGCATGAGGTCTTAGCAGAGGAATACAAGACCTGAAGAGAGCTGTGGCATGAGGTCTTAGCAGAGGAACACAAGACCTGAAGAGAGCTGTGGCATGAGGTCTTAGCAGAGGAACACAAGACCTGAAGAGAGCTGTGGCATGAGGTCTTAGCAGAGGAACACAAGACCTGAAGAGAGCTGTGGCATGAGGTCTTAGCAGAGGAACACAAGACCTGAAGAGAGACCTGTGGCATGAGGTCTTAGCAGAGGAATACAAGACCTGAAGAGAGCTGTGGCATGAGGTCTTAGCAGAGGAACACAAGACCTGAAGAGAGCTGTGGCATGAGGCCTTAGCAGAGGAACACAAGACCTGAAGAGCTGTGGCATGAGGTCTTAGCAGAGGAACACAAGACCTGAAGAGAGCTGAGGCATGAGGTCTTAGCAGAGGAACACAAGACCTGAAGACAAGACCTGTGGCATGAGGTCTTAGCAGAGGAATACAAGACCTGAAGAGAGCTGTGGCATGAGGCCTTAGCAGAGGAACACAAGACCTGAAGAGAGCTTTGGCATGAGGTCTTAGCAGAGGAACACAAGACCTGAAGAGAGCTGTGGCATGAGGCCTTAGCAGAGGAACACAAGACCTGAAGAGAGCTGTGGCATGAGGCCTTAGCAGAGGAACACAAGACCTGAAGAGAGCTGTGGCATGAGGTCTTAGCAGAGGAACACAAGACCTGAAGAGAGCTTTGGCATGAGGCCTTAGCAGAGGAACACAAGACCTGAAGAGAGCTGTGGCATGAGGCCTTAGCAGAGGAACACACAAGACCTGAAGAGAGCTGTGGCATGCATGAGGCCTTAGCAGAGGAACACAAGACCTGAAGCATGAGCTGGCAGAGGGCATGAGGCTGGCATAGGCAGAGAGGAACACAAGACCTGAAGAGAGCTGTGGCATGAGGCCTTAGCAGAGGAACACATGACCTGAAAGAGAGCTGTGGGATGAGGCCTTAGCAGAGGAAAACAAGACCTGAAGAGAGCTGTGGCATGAGGCCTTAGCAGAGGAAACAAGACCTGAAAGACCTGAAGAGAGCTGTGGCAACACAAGACCTGAAGAGAGCTGTGGCATGAGGCCTTAGCAGAGGAACACAAGACCTGAAGAGAGCTGTGGCATGAGGCCTTTAGCAGAGGAGAGAGCTGTGGCACAAGACCTGAAGAGAGCTGTGGCATGAGGCCTTAGCAGAGGAACACATGACCTGAAGAGATAGCTGGGGCATGAAGGACCTGAAGAGCAGTGGCATGAGGCCTTAGCAGAGGAACACAAGACCTGAAGAGAGCTGTGGCAGGAGAGGCCTCTTAGCAGAGGAACATGACCTGAAGACATGAGGAAGAACACAAGAGAGCTGTGGCATGAGTGGCATGACCTGAAGAGAGCTGTGGCATGAGGTCTTAGCAGAGGAACACAAGACCTGAAGAGACATGACCAAGACCTGAAGAGAGCTGTGGCATGAGGCCTTAGCAGAGGAACACAAGACCTGAAGAGAGCTGTGGCATGAGGTCTTAGCAGAGGAACACAAGACCTGAAGAGAGCTGTGACCATGAGGTCTTAGCAGAGGAACACAAGACCTGAAGAGAGCTGTGGCATGAGGTCTTAGCAGAGGAACACAAGACCTGAAGCATGAGGCCTTAGCAGAGGAACACAAGACCTGAAGAGAGCTGTGGCATGAGGTGGCATGAAGGGACCAGCAGAACACAAGACCTGAAGAGCTGTGGCATGAGGCCTTAGCAGAGGCATGAAGAGAGCTGTGGCATGAGGCCTTAGCAGAGAACACAAGACCTGAAGAGAGCTGTGGCATGGGGCCTTAGCAGAGGAACACAAGACCTGAAGAGAGCTGTGGCATGAGGCCTTAGCAGAGGAACTGAGAATAAGACCTGAAGAGAGCTGTGGCATGAGGCCTAGCAGAGGAGACCTGAAGAGAGATGAGGAACACATGAACACAAGACCTGAAGAGAGCTGGTGGCATGAGGCCAAGACCTGAGGAACACAGAGGAAGACCTGAAGATGTGGCTGTGGCATGAGGCCATGAGGCAGAGGAACACATGACCTGAAGAGAGCTGTGGCATGAGGCCTTAGCAGAGGCCTTAGCTGTGGCATGAGGGAACACATGACCTGAAGAGAGCTGTGGCATGCATGAGGCCTTAGCAGCAGGAATGCAAGACCTGAAGAGAGCTGTGGCATGAGGGCAGCAGAGGAACACAAGACCTGAAGAGCTGTGGCATGTGGCATGAGGACCTTAGCAGCTGTGGCATGAGGAAGGAACACAAGACCTGAAGAGAGCTGTGGCATGAGGGCCTTAGCAGGAACACAAGGAGCTGTGGCAAGACCTGAAGAGAGCTGACCTGAAGGCTGGCATGAGGCCTTAGTAGAGGAACAAGATGAGGCCTTAGCAGAGGCAGAAGAGAGCTGTGGCATGAGGAGAACACAAGACCCTGAAGAGCAGAGGAACACAAGACCTGAAGAGGCATGGCAGGCCTTAGACCTGAAAGAGAGCTGTGGCATGAACAAAGAAGCTGTGGCAAGGCCCTGAAGAGAGCTGTGGCATGAGGCCTTAGCAGAGGAGCACAAGACCTGAAGAGAGCTGTGGCAGGAGGTCTTAGCAGAGGAACACAAGCCCTGAAGAGAGCTGTGGCATGAGGCCTTAGCAGAGGAACACAAGACCTGAAGAGAGCTGTGGCATGTGGTCTTAGCAGAGGAACACAAGCCCTGAAGAGAGCTGTGGCATGAGGCCTTAGCAGAGGAACACATGACCTGAAGAGAGCTGTGGCAGGTGGTCTTAGCAGAGGAACACAAGCCCTGAAGAGAGCTGTGGCATGAGGCCTTAGCAGAGGAACACATGACCTGAAGAGAGCTGTGGCATGAGGTCTTAGCAGAGGAACACAAGACCTGAAGAGAGCTGTGGCATGAGGCCTTAGCAGAGGAACACAAGACCTGAAGAGAGCTGTGGCATGAGGTCTTAGCAGAGGAATACAAGACCTGAAGAGAGCTGTGGCATGAGGTCTTAGCAGAGGAATACAAGACCTGAAGAGAGCTGTGGCATGAGGTCTTAGCAGAGGAATACAAGACCTGAAGAGAGCTGTGGCATGAGGCCTTAGCAGAGGAACACAAGACCTGAAGAGAGCTGTGGCATGAGGTCTTAGCAGAGGAACACAAGACCTGAAGAGAGCTGTGGCATGAGGCCTTAGCAGAGGAACACAAGACCTGAAGAGAGCTGTGGCATGAGGCCTTAGCAAAGGAATACAAGACCTGAAGAGAGCTGTGGCATGAGGTCTTAGCAGAGGAACACAAGACCTGAAGAGAGCTTTGGCATGAGGTCTTAGCAGAGGAACACAAGACCTGAAGAGAGCTGTGGCATGAGGCCTTAGCAGAGGAACACAAGACCTGAAGAGAGCTGTGGCATGAGGCCCTAGCAGAGGAATACAAGACCTGAAGAGAGCTGTGGCATGAGGCCTTAGCAGAGGAACACATGACCTGAAGAGAGCTGTGGCATGAGGTCTTAGCAGAGGAACACATGACCTGAAGAGAGCTGTGGCATGAGGCCTTAGCAGAGGAACACAAGACCTGAAGAGAGCTGTGGCATGAGGCCTTAGCAGAGGAACACAAGACCTGAAGAGAGCTGTGGCATGAGGCCTTAGCAGAGGAACACAAGACCTGAAGAGAGCTGTGGCATGAGGCCTTAGCAGAGGAACACAAGACCTGAAGAGAGCTGTGGCATGAGGCCTTAGCAGAGGAACACAAGACCTGAAGAGAGCTGTGGCATGAGGCCTTAGCAGAGGAACACAAGACCTGAAGAGAGCTGTGGCATGAGGCCTTAGCAGAGGAACACAAGACCTGAAGAGAGCTGTGGCATGAGGCCTTAGCAGAGGAACACAAGACCTGAAGAGAGCTGTGGCATGAGGCCTTAGCAGAGGAATACAAGACCTGAAGAGAGCTGTGGCATGAGGTCTTAGCAGAGGAACACAAGACCTGAAGAGAGCTTTGGCATGAGGCCTTAGCAGAGGAACACAAGACCTGAAGAGAGCTTTGGCATGAGGCCTTAGCAGAGGAACACAAGACCTGAAGAGAGCTGTGGCATGAGGTCTTAGCAGAGGAACACATGACCTGAAGAGATCTGTGGCATGAGGTCTTAGCAGACGAAGATAATGCTCCATCTGGTGTGTTTGTTGCTGTGTTTGGAATACAACACATACTTTGGGTCATCCCTGAATGCAGAGTATTTAGAACCAAATTGTACACATGATGACTTCATTTCAGATAATGTCAATCTCTATAATCATTTCTGGTCCTCAAAAGTTGAGGGGGTGGGGTGAGGGGATTGTATGGAAATGTCTGTAATTTGTACATGGAACATTGAACAATTGCGCTCTGAGATTAAAGGTGGCAGCACTTTCACTTCGTATTCATTGCTTAAATGCATTCATTTCAAATATTACATGATGGAGTATAGTGTATAGTCCAACAATACATACTGAGTGCTTGTCCGAGCACTAATGGACAGCACAGAATGCGTAATGAGGTCAGTTTTACATCTGAATCCACAGATCGCACAACCGCACTACAGGTCGAAACCCTGACACAAAAATTAAATATTATCCAGCCTCCTGTTCTCTTTGATCTGTCTGGTGATGGCGGCAAGCCGAATGCCTCAAAACAGGAGGGCAGGGAGACGTGTTCTCTTTGTCAATGATGAGCGAATAATGGAGTCTTCGTTTACATCTTCTGCATTACAAATAACGGAATGGATGGCTCTTACATCGGTCAGGAAAATTAAATTACATTCATCCGGATTCCCACGTAGACAGTTTTCAAAGCCGGTGCAGATGCACAGTAAGCTTTTTAGATTGTCCAGTATGATAAGCATTGAACTGGGCTCGTGCTTACATCTCATTTCCGTTTTGAACACAAGAGGCGATTATGCATCATTATGTACCGAGCGGAGGAGAGCCGGCGCGCGGCCCTGCGAGGCCCCGGCGGCTGTTCGCGTCTCGAGCTCAAGAGCGGCGCTAAAACGGGTTACTCTGATCAGATTGCTTCATTGTGAGGAAGGGCCAGCTTTTCATGCCACAAGTGGAATCTCAATGCCCTCCACTTCAATGAAGCGAAACTCGAGGGTACTCTGCTTTTGAACGCGCTGCGCTGCTCCCTTTTATTGACGAATGAGAGAAACCGTCTCCTTTTTTCCTACTTGTTTTCATGCGCGGCACGATTTCGTAATATGCTGCATTTAAATGCCCAGCGCAGTCGTCGTTTAGTACACGAAAGCACATCAAATAAGAATTCTTAAATAAATCTTAACACAATCACGGAGAGACACTCAAAGTAAATGAGCAGGCTAAATTCTGTGGCTTTAGGTTCTGGGGAATGCAGAGTGCCCCCGAGATCTACGTGATTTCGTTGAGAGAGGAAGACGGATTGGTTAATGATAAGTTAAGATGGCACAGAAGTAACGTTGTTTAATGCCAAGAACAACTTCTTAATCTGCCGGAGTGTCCTGAAATCACTCCTCCTTGCCCACAAATGAAGAATAAGCATTTTGCAGGCTGCGCGAGGCCAACTATGAACCCGGAACCCTGGCCACGTGAGTGATGAGCCGTCTCTGCCGTCGTCTCGAGCAATGTTGTGGTTGTACATCTGTTCCTGGTGCTTGTGGTAGTTGGTTTTTGCATGAATTTCCTTTCCAAACTTAGGCCGTTGATAAAGTTGGAGTTATCAGAGAAGACGGTACGGGGTCAAGGTAAAAAGAACTGAGGGCCAAAGTGGCCCAGATTTTTTTGCACATTCTTATGCTCACGAGGCTAATGAAAAGCCAGGCTGGGAAACTGAATGACCAGGTGTTTATTAGTTTGAACAAGGATACTGGTTTAACTGAGCCACTTCAATCTGCTTTTTGAAAATATTTCCTGCGCATGAAACAACAGACGGAGAAAAAAAAGGACAGATGGTTTATTGCAAGTGTGTTCTTTATTCCATCCATACTTACCCTGGTATGGTGTTTACGGAAAACATTCCTCTTAAGTTCCCTTAGAGAGGAGTGTTACAGGGTCGCTTGCTTATCCCAGCTTCATCCTGTGCCACTGTTTGGTGTCTTCTGAAGCCTGTTCCTGGCGCTCAAATAAAGGCCGCGGATGCTCCAAGTTTCTGTCTGAGAATATCGCCGCCTTTTTTTTTTTTTACCTCTTAGCCTCGAACTTCTGTGGGCTCGTTTCTTTGATAGCGGCTTCTGAAGGCTGCAGTGGACACTTTCGCGTTACGTGGCTCCGCAATGCTTTTCATCATCGGCCGGACTCCCTGAGGAGCCGGGAGGAAGGCGTGGATGCTGGGCCTTGCGCCTTACTTTTCTCATGGAGATAACATGACATCACGTACTGCAGTAGCGAAAACAGGCCGTTCAACGCAACGCAGCCCACCATTTTCCCTCCACGAAAGTGTGCTTCGATGCCTAAGTCTGTCCTTTTGAAAGTTCAGTGTTGGGGGGGGGGGGGGGTTCTGCGCTGGAATTTACAATTTTTTAGTAAACTTCCCTAATAATTAGGCTGGAAGAAGTTTGGGTGGCAGGATACATTTTTTGTATTTAGCTCTGTATCAAGTTTGGTCTTCAAAAATCCAGAAGTTTTGTGCAAAGTTTACCTTTTGCTGATTTGAAATTCTTTCCTTGAGCAAAACTCTTGGACAAGCAGTAGGTCTGAGGTGGAACAGTGCCCTGCTAAGGGCCTGGTGATGTAGGGAGCAGGGAGATGTGCTCAGTACCTTTCTGGCTGGACAGCAGACACCCTGTCCAGACAGCGACAGGGACCAGGCTTGCTGCGGTCCTGTGTTTGGGCGTTCGGATGTTTTCGGACAGGGAGCATCTTGTTTTTGGTCTTTGCTGTTCTCTTCTCTAACAGACGTTCCTTCAATCAAATTCTGCTCCTCTCACAGCACAAACAAGAGACCCACTGGAGACAGCATTTCTGTTTCATTGTTTTATATATTTATATATGTACAGTATGCATACACACACCCCAAAATTGGCATATCTTGCTTCCAGTATTGAGAATACAGTATTTAGATTCTTCTGCTCCTGTAATGATTTTCCCAATATGTCAGCAAATTTAGACTCATCAGTAATGAGCACTCGGCAGCCATTCCCAGAGTTGTAAACTTCGTAATAATTTCAGGGGACTGCATACCATGCATGCTCCTTTCCAAACTGGGAGATTTCTTTACTCTGTAATCTGCAGGTTGGGCCTTTGCAGTCGTCCAGCAGGGGCTGGTTATGAATGATAAGACACCGTCATCCATTTTTAAGGAATCTCTCCCTCCCTGGGTGACGAGTAAGGAGCCAATCATGGTGAGTAAACTTTAGATCCTGTACCACATGATACAGGAGGATGGCATAGGGTGGGGTGGTGTTACTTTGAGTGGAGTTCATGGTGCGAGTGGTGTTAGCTGTGTTGCGGTAAGGAGAGTTACATCTATGGCTCGGGTGATGTCAGCATGAACGGTTTGTATATGAGGGGCGGTGTCAATGTTTGTTAGGTCACGACCATTCAACTGATCTTGGTATCCTCGTCCATTTTGCCTCGCTCTTCAAATTAATCCACTGACATCACCAATCTGTTCCCCTTTTCCTGATGATTTCAGTCACGATTGTTAGATCTGCAGTAAGTAAATTTTAGTAGTATTTTTGCAGTCTCATTGCAATGAAATTCACAGCAGTGAAACTGTGGTGTTTCGTTACTTCTGCTAAGATTCTGGAGAGGTCTGGTCATACCATCTACACCAGTAACTGGAAATATTTAGCACTTTATCAAACCCTTTATTCACTGCGCCCAAAGTATCTGCCCTTGCTATACAAATCAGCAAACCATTCAACACTGTGGCTATGTTCTGTGTCCAGAAGACTTCCTAATATATCTGCAAAGTAACCACCAACTGGTAGAGTCTTCTTGGCCACCTAAGCTCTCATTAAACATGCTTCAGCAGTCCCCACTCTTACAAAGTCACCTGCTGTAATCATGGGCTATCAGGCATCATCACAGCCTGAGTATAAGAACCAAAGTATGCAGCAATTTTATTGGCTTTGACCATTTAATTTGTGCAATCGCAAATGTTTTATTTCAATTTTCTTCGCGCTGATTTAGCTACTGAAACTCTGTAGAGTTCTCAACTGAGTGATGACACTAGAATCTTGAAAGAATATTCTCCCCTATACTGGGAACATGACATTAACCTCATTTGCACAGACTGGTTGAGCCATTTTAACTGTGGAGTGTTGCAGACATGTTGTCCAGATGTTTATGACTGGTGCAGGCATTGTAGAATGCATCATGTTCATTTTTAACTGCACACACACCAGTTTTCAAAACCCTGGGCCCAAATGTGCACTCTTTAAAAAAGAGGTATGAGAAAGTTCAAAGCAGTTTTCACTGGAGTAGTATCCTACTGGGATCTTATCCAGGAATACAGCACATTATTCACATACACTTTTTTGCTTGTCAAAAAAATACTTATTAGTAACCCAGTCAAAAAATAATTTTTTGCTCTGAGGGTAAATATGGAAACTTGTTACTGAAAGAACTAATGTGTGTACGCACTATACCTTTATTTCTGAGTGTGTAGCCACGGCTCTATTAAGGGTACCAATAAATCAGGGCTTGAGCTTTCTCCCGCACGGCACGCTCTTTTAAAGAGCGCACTTGTCCTTGCGTAAAGATCAGAGGTAATGTCGTACTTTAAGTGAAGTGCACAGCATCTCCGGCACGCGTCCGAACTCAGAGGCATTACTCCACTCCTGATATATATGTAGCATTTCGTCTGGCAAAAGACAGGACAGAGTAATTAATTTAAAACGCCCGTAATGGGAATGAATATTTATCATGACTGACAATAAAATTAGGAAAACATTCAATTACAATCGCTGGCAATTTATTATTGTTATTGATTTGTGGAATGCGCACATTAATAAAAAGATTTCATTACAAAAAAGGGGGAGATGGTATTTTTGCTTCTGGCTCCTGTGCAATATTTTACATTACAATTACCCTGAAGAGAGGAACTAATAATGCGAAATGGGGATGAGGCCATCTTTCTCTCTCTCAGTCCATCCCTCTCTCCCCTTTTCCCTCTTCCCCCTCTTTTTATTCCTGTCTTTTCAGTTTAGTTCAGTGAATTTTATTAACGACGCAGAAGACGAGCAGAAAGGAGACCGCTGTGTTCTGACTATTCAGGCTACGTCTTCCTCCGCGTTTGAGTGGAGCGCCATTCATGTCTGATTAAGGCATTAGTAGACGAGCCAGTGCGTACATGGCTGCACATTGCTGGTGACTGGCCCATTAGGAAATCAGCATTGAGCTATTCTCTGCAAGAGAGGGAGGCTTTTCAGTCGTGAAAAAGACTCAGCCATGGGAGTGACAGCTTGCCTTCTTCAAATGTAATACCCTCCTTAATACTAATTAAACATTTAAAAAAAAAAAAAAATCGAACAGGTGGGGTTTACTGGTAATTAAATTCCCGAGTTCCAGTTCCATTTTATAATCCATTTTACCTTGCTTGATTTTAACATTTCAGTGGGTTGTTTAGCACTCCTGCTGATCTGTTTGTTCATTAAAATATGAACAGCTGCAGTTATTCATTTGGAGGCATCGCGAAGAAATTTATCAGTAACAAGAAAATCGTCATTGACCTTCACCATTGTAAACAGGCCGGAGTAATTGCGATAAGGAGAGCGTCATTTCCCCTGTAATTTCACCGGATGTCCGGGGGCACAATTAAGGAGTAGAACGCTCGCGGTCCGTCGCAATAGGTGAGCGGAGTTGCCCGGGGTTGATGCGGAGCGCGTGGTTCGCGTAGTTCGCTCAGTCCCCCTCTCTGCGCGCGGTAAGGAGATGGGAAGGCATCATTACGCACATTTACTCGGTGAGGAATGAGTTGTCGGCTCAGATATCGAGGGCACGTTGTCTCGCCACAGATGGAAGAGGGGTGGTGTGCGGAGGGAGAGAGGGAGGCATGCTAAGTAGGCAATCATTAAGATTAAATAAAAGATGAAGGGGCAAAAAGAGTGCAGAATCATGAAACAGGTGCAATGGAAACTCAGTTAAAATATGTATCTAATTTCCAGATTGCAACCTGGCTTTTAATTTAACCAGGTACTTGCAGAAATTTGCATGGCATTTAGGCACTCATTACAATATTAATCTGCCTTAAAAAGAACAAGCCCAAAGGTTAACTGTTATCCCTTCAGTAATTTTACATGCTTTTTTTTTTTAGTGATACAAAGCCTTTTCATCTAGGGTGTATGTGTGTGCGTGCGAGTGTGTGTTTGTTTTGTGTGTGTGTGTGTTTGTGTGTGTGTGTGTGTGTGTGTGTGTGCGCGTGCGCGTGTGTAATCAGTAAGGTAATTGCAAGACAGCTGGACTGAATTCAGTTGTCTGTGTTTGCAGTTGAAGTATGGAGTGCAGTGAAACTGTAGCGGCATACACGTAATATTTTTTTTTAAATTTGTTTAACGCCCATTTATTGCATATCAGGCTTTAAAGTACCAGGTGATGTTACTACTTGTGGTGATATAAGTTCTGCAATTCATTGAGGTGAATTGGTAATCTGTTTTCCTGCTATTCGCCCATTGGATGCTGGGATCGGCTCCACACCCTACCAGGAATGAGCGGGTGAGATAATAGATGGGCAGGTAGATGGGTAATTATGTGACTCGCACTGAATGGTACCTTCTTATCCTCATTGTCTTCGCTGCTTTACATGCAGTAACGGCTTCCTGCCACTAGGGGCGAAAAAGAGCACCCTGCGTCAGGCTCGGCGAAGGGTTGAGTGGACAACGGAGCTGACATAAGTTCGCACTTTACTCAGGGCTTTGAACTGCATTTGTGCAGAATTGCAGGCTATGAAAACATTCCTAAACGCCTTTACACAGTTTCTCTCGCTGTCTTTTAATTGAAACACAGAGAGAAGTGTAATTTGTTCCACAAAGCTGACGTGCCCTCTCCCAAGTAGCATTTCCATATTCCCTTGCAAATGGTTAGGAACTGATGGTCCTTTTCAAGTAAACTTTTAGCTGCAGGTATCAATGCTGTTTTGTGGTGCTGTTATCTTAAAGCTTGAAACAACTTGACGCAAAATAAACAGGCTTGCTCAACAGACAAAACGTGTAAGACCTTCCGTTTTTGTGTTAACAGCCCAGGACAAAACAACACATATGACGCCGAAATGACACTGATTTTTGCAGTGGCTTGAATAGTGGATACAGTGGAGATATTTAATGATTATGGAGTGGCATGTAAAAATGAATAAATAAATAAATAATTCATACTTTTTTCGAATAAGAATGAGAATAAGTCGGATGAAAGCGAAAAGGCTCTCCTGCATGTACCGACGATGATGTATAAGGATATTCCAAAATATATAGGCCTATTACGTAATCATTTTTTATGTTACTTTATTGAGATTCATAAGATTGTTCTTCCTATTTGGCTGAATTCCTGGTAACGCTCTCTAAGTTGCCACCTGCTTTGATCTGGAGGAACAGGTGTTAAGAGCCGCGTGAAGAAAACTGTTATGCGCACTGCAGCCTGCGCGCTGTGGCCTGGCCTGATATTTGGACACTTTTGCAAAATAAAGGGCTGTAAGGCTTAACATTCGGATGACTCAACCCAGGAGCGAAAGAGATTATCGAAAGAATAAAGCCACTTGGCCAAAGTTTCTTTTCTTTTTTTTTTTTTTTGCAAAAATACTTGTCTTTGATTTTATTCATTGCGCTTATATTAAAATTATTATATGCCCGATCGTAAATGTACTTTTTTTAATTTCTTCAATTAGGCGAAATGAGAGGAATAAAACGAGCATTAGAGCAATACTACGGGGATCCAGTAAAATGGAATTGGAATGAAATATCAAACCAACATGGGGACGCGGTCTGAATTGCCCTGGCGCAGGATACTTCGCATTATGCATACGCATTGCGCTGCTCTTCGCATTCTGAAATTATCTACTTTAAAATTGAGTGCTAAAGAAGCCAAAACCCCAGTAATAAACTGAAGATACAAATTGCTGTTTGTTTTGTATAGTCTACATTAAACAAGAAAAACATACGCTACGCAAAGGTTGACTAATTATGTCGGGAACGCTAATTGTTTGCCTACGATACTATAGGACAGCTAAAGATGCAAATATAACAAGTAGGCCTAGGCCCGCAATTGCTAAGATAGTAAAACAAAACATAAAATTTCACGTATGAATCTTAATGCAAAGTATAGCGATGTATTTAGGCAAGACTGGGCAACGAGGAAAATTGATAGCCCATCTAGGCTCCATGCATATACGTATGAACTCAAACGGAAAATTTGTAGATATTTTGAAGTCCGTGGAAAGTTATTACTTTGAGCAATGAGTAGCTGTCAGTAATAACCCCGCCCTTTCATGAGAGAGGTCCAATCTGTGACCGCTGTGGTACCAATAAACTGCACTGGCCTCAACGATGATGCTGCTGATTGGACTAGCCATGTGCCAGTCTTAACGCATGGGGTTGGCCGATTGAAACAGTGAATGCAGCTCTTCTCAGTTTCACCGCCACTCTTGCGGGTAAGGTAGTAGCCTTCTGCCTACTATCCGGAGCGAGGGAGAGTGCATGTCAAACAGCAAAAGAGTGAAAAAAGGAGAGAGGTGAGAGAAAAGCGCACGCGGGAGAGAGAGAGAGAGAGAGAGTGAGTGGAAAGGAAGAAACTACAGTGACTATGGCCGTATCAGCAACTCCTCCGGTGCTCTCCCCTACATCCACTCCGGGCTCCGGCGGCTTGTTTCGCTCCGATCCCCTGTACACGAGTCCGGCAGAGTCGCCGAGGCTGACCACCAGCATGATCAACACTTACATCAGCAGCGGCGGAGGCGGCGGGGGAAATGGGAACGGCTCCAGCGGCAATAACGAGTGTAAAATGGTGGAGGTCCACGGGGTCAAAGTGGCCTCGTTTAGTGTGGACGGACAGGAGCTGATCTGCCTCCCGCAGGTTTTCGACCTCTTTCTGAAACATCTGGTCGGTGGGCTGCACACCGTGTACACCAAGCTCAAGCGCCTGGATATATGTCCCGTCGTGTGTACGGTGGAGCAGGTCCGGATTCTGCGGGGACTCGGGGCTATCCAGCCCGGGGTGAACCGCTGCAAGCTCATCACCCGAAAAGACTTCGAAGCGCTGTACAACGACTGCACCAACGCCAGGTTAGATCTGTCTGTTTACGGTCTTTTTAGTTTGTTTTCTTTTTCTTTCTTTGTTCCACAGTCTGACATGACGCTGGCCATGTTCTCGCTCGCCAGGCTCATTCAAGCGTGGGTACCATGCACGGGAACTTCGCGTCGGTAACAGCTGCGCATTAAAGTTTACAGGGAAAAGTTTCTGAACTTAGTTGTTGCCCGTCACCATCGCGAAGAACAATATAGGTCATTCATAGCATTATTTTTATCAGTATTCTTTTCACGTGGTTATCTTGGCTTCATTGTATTTTTACAGATATTAGATTTCGATTAATCTTACGAATACGCAAAAGGCACAGTAAACAGCGTTCATCTTTCTTGCACTGACAAGTTGTCCTGTTCGCCCTACTTTACTGAACTTTTCTGTCTGCTCTCCTCGTACCAAAGGCTATTACGAGAAATGCAGATGTCATGTTGATCCTTTGGTAGTAGGAAAGGCTACTGTGTCACCAATGAGCTGTAGATGATGTATTATGTTGTGGTCACAACTGAACAGACTGGGCGCATTTCTGTAGAATCTGGGTTTAACACGCTCGCGGCAATACGTCTCATCCTTTTAGAATTGACCACTAAATATTTTAGTCCGTGAATTGCTTTATATAACGTCTAGGGTCAAATACAAACTCAAATGTCATTATTTAACTTTTTACATTTAGCAATACGATGCTGTCATTGGGGAAAACAAATTCCTTGTTGTTCTGTTAACATTTTAAGTTAGTGATTGCTTGGAATTAAGGATGAGTTAACCCAACCTCGCCTAGGCGTAAAGTGCGAGCGGTTTCATTTCACAGAATCGCCATCGCTCAGCGCCACACCACGCCACGCCACGCCACAGTTAGGTTGTGTTAGAAATGAATGAATTACAATTTGACGAAACGCGGAGACCTATTGCCTGCACAATAATATTCAAAATACGATCGAAAAATTGGTTCGCAGTGGATTTTGAAACTATGCTTTGAAGCCTTTTCTTAATTTTTTTTAGTACAATGCACAGCGTATTTTAAAACGTGATCCTTTATATTTTCATGCACGCCGTACTAAATGGGAGTTGCATCTGGTGTTGGGTTACTTAATTAACGGGGTAACTGACACCGACGTTTGTCTTTAAATAATTCAGCTTCCAAATGGATCTGTTCATAAAGTTTTTTGAAGCGAGAGTCAGAAATATATTTTAGGCTAAAAGTTTTTTAAATTTTTTTGTAGAACATCGATGAAACGCCTCAGAACTGATGAAGTATTTTAAGTAATTCAGTAAAAACACCACATGGGGCCCATTGTTCTGTAGCTTGTCGGGCCGAGAATGAAATTAAATTGACATTTTTGTAATGCTTGTCTCGCGCCATTGTCGTGACACATTCTCCACTCTGATTCCGTGACAGAAGAGAAATGCAAAGGAACTATATGAAAAGTTTTCTGGGCAAATTTCCATTGCTAATGTGGACCTTTTGTTACCAAATTAGTAGTTATACATCATTATAAAATGTTACATTGTTGTAACATGTGTTGTGACTTGTTAAAAAAATTTGTAAACCCTGCCAGTTTTATGTATAACTGAATTAACATAAAATATGGGTTTCATGAAAACTCATAATTTATGCAATGCACGTTTACATTTTTAAAATTAAAACCCTTTTGTGACAGGACCCCCTTTATTCGCCGCGATCTGTAGGAGGGAAATTCTGAACATTTATGGAAAATAAGTCAGGCTGTGAAAACACATGCAAATTGTGTTGTGATTTATCTCCTTGTTCGGTTTTTTTTTTCTTTTTCCATTTGAATTGATCTTGAATGAATTCTCCCGCAGCGGTCCTGCGCGTCTGCAGATGTTGCCGCGAGTTTAATAAATCAATGGGACAGATCTGAATGCATCACTTCGGATGGATTCTCTGCTCGGTTTGATGTCTAGATGTTATTCTTAGCTTGTTATCATGACAGATGCATTAGTGTTCCCCCCGGTCTGCCAGCTCTGTCAATGGGAAGGGAACTTTAAAGAGACCGAGCCCCATTTTCCGCGGGTCATCTCGTAGCCCGAAGCTTTGGAATTGGGACTCAATTGTCTGTTTGTTCATAATTGCGGCTTTTTTCTCTCTCTCGCAGCGTTGCTGCCCGGGTTACAATGAGCCGCAGCCACAATGAGCCCTAAAAAAACCGCACAATAAACCACAAAGACGGGCTTTCTCATAGTTCAAATAAATATTAAGAAAGCGGCTTTTGCTGGACAGGTAGTGAAAGTATCCAATACGAATCAACAACAACAACAACAATAATAATAATAATAATAATAATAATAATAATAAAGAATAAATAATAATATTAATAACCTTTAACTCATTTTTTGTGCAAACAATATTAATACGGAATTTATTTGTTCCGGTTTAAACGCTCAGTCGACTGCCAAAGGTCAGATGAACATTAAAGGTCAGAGTCAGCCGCGTCCATGATAATTGAATTACAGGACAGAGCGCCAATAAAGATACAGTTTATTAGACGTCAAGCGCGCTCGAGAATTTGTACATAATGTAAATATATTAATTTATTTTACGGAAGTGCAAATAAAATTGTGCATGTATTATCTGGAGTTTTTAAATAAATAAAAAATAAGCATATAAAATGGAAAAAATAAAAACTAAAAATTAGATTTTAAAAAACCCTCCTAGGTAACTATTTAACTGTAATAAATTTAAAGCTTTTATTAAATGTGGGATTATTTGTTTTTGCACTAAGCATTTATTTAAGTATTTCCTGTTCACCAAGCTGCTTACAGAAAAGACAGGAACTGCGCCTGTGCTCGCATAAACCAACATGCACATCTTTGCAAACTCAAAAATGGGAGATTCTCTTTGTGCAGTGTAGACTACTATTGTAGACTGAAAATAAATTGAGTCAAGAGTTTTAATTAATTTTGCGCAATGTTGGAGGGATGTAGGGTTTTTTGTGCATTTGCTTGCATTAGTGTAATTTAGGCATATTTGCCATCTTTGCCTGCTGCTGGATTCACAATGAATTTGTGAGGTGGATCTATGACAGGTATAATGTAGAAAATACTATTCATTACAGCGGTGGCATCATGTTTTTACACTCAGGACACCAGTGAGAGTGTGAGTTAGGTTTACTGACTTGAGCGCGAGGTGTTTGGTGTGAGGTGTGTGTATCTGGGTGCAGATGAGGGATGCACACTGCACTGTAGCTCTGAGACACACATCTTTGTGCCGAAATACGATTTGGTTCAAATTCTTCCTTTTACCTCTGATGGACTTCATTCAACACCTTATACAGACCATCCGCACCTGCATGCTTGTGGTCTGTGTGAGCTTGTATATTCGTGCACATTTGCATGCGAAACCACCCAGGGACACGGATGCATGCGCGTAAACTGTCACGGACAGACACACACACACACGCAGTTACCGATGGGAGCGCATGTGAAGATACACACCCAAGTACAGACACGGGTGCAAATGTTGCGCATGTCGCCACAAGGGTAGTGTGACGCATGTGCTTACAGGTGCGCGTGCACAGGCGTGTGGGCAAATTTATCGCGTGCGGAGAAACAGGAGGTCAGACAGACTGGCGATTTGAAACAGTCAGACGGACACTTGTATACCCTGAAGAACACAGGCTCACATGCACTGACACAAATCACATGCAGTCTTTCACAGAAGTATTGGTTTTACTGTTGTGAGTGACAGTGCCTCCCTCACTTATAAATATGTGTTTGTAGAGCGGGACAGCAGAGGGCCTTTGCAGTGGCCAGTGGAGGCAGAACAGGATGGAGAGAGGAAAGGTGTGGAGAGAGACTTCATATGTGTGAGAGAGGGAGAGAGAGAATGAGCGAGCGAGAGAGAGAGATGTGGCCGTGTTTGTTCTAGTCCAGATGGCCAGTTCGGCAAGGAATCGGTAATTAACCTTTCAGAATCCCCGATTCTCCTCACCTGCATAATCCCAGGAAACGGGTCGGTCGTCTCACTGGCGCTGGATCAGTCTGTCACGCTCGTCTGCTCTCCTGTAAACGGCCCGCCAGTGAGCGCGCTCAGAGGGGACAGTCGTGTTGATGCGTCTTCCTTATGCAGGATTAGCAGCTAAACGGTTAATGCTGGACCAGAGTGCTGTGGGATTGGTGTGTGTGGTGTGTAAGAGTGTACACACTGGAGTGTGTGAGGTGTGTAAGGGTCTACACCAGAGTGTGGTGGGATTGGTGTGTGTAGCATGTAAGGTCATAAAGTAAGGGGTTGGGGTGGTTTGTGTGTAAGGGTGTACAGTAAGGGGTTGGTGTGTGGTGTGTAAGGTCGTACAGTAAGGAGTTTGCGTGGTGTGTAAGGTTGTACGGTAAGCAGTTGACTCCTGAAAGATTGCATGTGTTACATCTGGGTAATGAAATCGCCGTGGCCGTCGCGCCGTGGGCCAATCAGATTTGCTCCTGCGCCTCGCTGCTTTACCGCGTGTGCTGCCCCAGCGCCCATCGGCCTGAACTTAACCGTCTGAATTTGAGCATCGCCTGTGCACCCCCCCGAATCCCCCGGACCCCCTCCGCCATATGGGGATAACTAATGTGTGTAAACACAGCCTTATCTTCCTGCTTTAATTTGCCAGAGAGAGAGAGAGAGAGAGAGAGAGAGAGAGAGAGAGAATGAAAACCGTTATAACACTGGCCCCTGCATGCTCACTGGGAGCTCTGGGATCGCGATAGAGCCACTGGTAGCGGGCGATATCAGGAAAGTAATCTAAAGATTCGGACGCAGTCTTTAAAAAAACTGACGCGACCGATTTGAAGGAGAGGAAAAGCGTCGGAATCAGCAGCAGAGGGATGCGGCTCGAGGGGCCCTCCTTTTATGATTTCTCTCCTCACAATTGATCTCTGGGTTTTTATTGCATTCATTATTTATTAAAAGAATTTGCAAGCTAAACATAACGTTAAACTAGTTTGCACTTGGGGACTGCACTTAGGAAATTGAATGGAAATTGCATTAGAGATGAACATCTGCGCTGTTTTTTTCCCACCCCCCACACTTGCTGTGTTTATGGGCCGCGTTTCTCCTTTAGAAAGGTGTATTGGATTAGCAATTTTAACTATTTTAGCCCCGAATCGGGCGCGAGATGATGGGTATGAGGTTAGAGTTCCTGACAGGGAATGGCTCGAGGACAATGGTCATAATTCCTCACTCAACAGTACGGCATTACAAACGACACAGTCGGCATTATCAAAATACGATATTTGTCCATTTTTTTTTTCAATTAACTTTCCTGTGGAAAATTTACTATTGATTGAAGGAAGGTGATTTTGGTATTTCTATTTTGCGGGAAAAAAAAGATAAGAGTTCATTTCTGTTTTTATGTATAAAAGGGGCGAGGATGTATAGCGTTAAGAAAATAAGGGCGAATATTTCAGAGGCAGTCACCCATGGGTGGTAGTGTCTCGGGTCAAGAAATAAATGAACTTTAATCATTAACTAATGTAAACCCATTACGTGCTAGCAAGCGATTTTTCTCTCTCCACTTTTCCAGTTTTTAATCATTAATTTAACGGCGTAGCTTCATTCCCTCGGCTGCCCAGAGCACTGCGCTAACATCCCATAATGAGTATTAAGAGATAAACTCTGCATTTAAAAGATTAGATGTTCAAACCGCACATTTTAACACCACTTTAATTTTGTAACAGATTTTTTTTCCGGCGATTCATTAAATCTATTGATATTTTATAACGTCTAAGAACATCTATCTTTTATTTATTTAATCAAAAATAATCACTGGAAGAAGATCTGAAAAGAGTCATTATCATATTGCGGGGAATAAAAAAAAAGCTGTGCTAGCTCTTATCTAATAACAGGAAGTGAAATCGCTGTGCGCCAGCCCGCTGTCGAAGTGGAACTTTGTGCTACGCTAGCATCGCTATGGCTTACGGCCGTGCGAATAAGGACGCTGTCCTGCTCGTAATGCGGCGAGAGTGCGACTCCAAGGGGTTTTATCCCTCGTCTACCTGAGACGCCCCTTGTGACTTCCTAAAACAGCACTCAGTACCCCCTCAAATATAGGGAATATGGGGGACCCCTGCACCCCCTTAAATGGGGTCAGTGAGATAATGGGGGTGGGAGTGGGGGTTTGGATGGGGGGTTAGGAGGGCAAGTGTACCTGTGTTTATCTGGCTTGTGCGTCTGGCTGCTCGTATATGTATTTGGGCTTGTGAATAGCGCTGTGCGTGGGGGTACAGTGTTAGACTATGAGTGAGTGTAGTTTCTGTGTCTGTGTGAGTTATTGCATGTAGCCTACATATGATTTTTTGAGTTTGCCTGAGTTAGTGTGTGTGGTTTGTGTGCGTGCCAGAGCACATGTGTACGTATATGTGTGTAGATGTGCGTGTGTTTGCCTGAATGTACGTGTATGTATGTGTGTCTCTTCGAGTGTCTGCGAGTTTATGTTTGAGTGTGTATTTGTGTGTGTTCATCTGCGCGCCTGCGTGTGCTTGTCTATGCATTTAATTGCGTGCGTGTGTTTACTTGTGTGTGTGTGCTCATTTGTGTCTACTTGTGTATGCGTGTATTTATGTGCATGTGTCTGTGTGCACGTGGCATGTGTGCCTGTGTTTGTGTGTGTGTGTGTGTGTGTGTGTGTGTGTGCGCCCGTGGTTGTGTATGTGTGTATGTGTGTGTGCCTGTGGATATGTTTGCTTGTGGTTATGTACGTGCCTGTGGTGTGTGTGTGTGTGTGTGTGTGTGTGTGTGTGTGTGTGTGTGTGTAGTCTCCATATGCACAGCTGGTGTCCCGGGGCGGTGCCGGGGGCAGGTTCTCCCCGGTTGGGCCTGCAGACCTCAGACGCTCCTCTGTCGGCTCTCATCCCCTCACCTCTCCTGCGAGGCCCTCGCTCCTGCACCACGCGCTCTAATGTCACCATCAATTATACATTCTGTTTTTTTACATATGTGCATCCTCGTCGTCCTCATTTTAAATAATAAATCCACTCTACTCCTGCTTGCTGTGCAGTGCTGGGGTGGCGGTAAGGGGGGGGGGGGTTCCTCCAGCAGTTGGCATTTTGCTCCTCTCTGTGTCAACCCCCATAAAATACTCGCTGCTGTTTCTGTTTCCATAAATATTGACATTTAACAGCAGCCAATGTGCAGCTTGCTGGAAAGTCTCTGCTGCTTTTGTGCAACCTGCACATTTTTGGCACATCCCCTGACCATCCAGCAGTGTTTTGGCACATCCCCTGGCCAACAAGCTGCATTTTTGCACATCCCCTGGCCAACAAGCTGCATTTTGGCACATCCCCTGGCCATCCAGCAGTGTTTTGGCACATCCCCTGGCCAACAAGCTGCATTTTTGCACATCCCCTGGCCATCCAGCAGTGTTTTGGCACATCCCCTGGCCAACAAGCTGCATTTTGGCACATCCCCTGGCCAACAAGCTGCATTTTGGCACATCACCTGACCATCCAGCAGTGTTTTGGTTCATCCCCTGGTCAACAAGCTGCATTTTGGCACATCCCCTGGTCAACAAGCTGCATTTTGGCACATCCCCTGGCCAACGAGCTGCATTTTGGCACATCCTTTGACCAATGAGCTGCATTTTGGCACATCCCCTGGCCAACAAGCTGCATTTTGGCGCATCCCCTGGCCAACGAGCTGCATTTTGGCACATCCTTTGACTAATGAGCTGCATTTAAGCACATCCCCTGGCCAACGAGCTGCATTTTGGCACATCCCCTGGCCAACGAGCTGCATTTGGCACATCCTTTGACCAATGAGCTGCATTTTGGAACATCCCCTGACCAACAAGCTGCATTTTGGGACATCCCCTGGCTAACGAGCTGCATTTTGAAATATCCCCTGGCCAACAAGCTGCATTTTGGCACATCCTTTGACCAATGAGCTGCATTTTGGCACATCCCCTGACCAACAAGCTGCATTTTGGGACATCCCCTGGCTAACGAGCTGCATTTTGAAATATCCCCTGGCCAACAAGCTGCATTTTGACACATCCCCTGGCCAACGAGCTGCATTTTGGCACATTACCTGGCCACCGAGCTGCATTTTGGCACATCCTCTTAAAATCCAGCTGCATTTTTGCACGTCCTCTGCTCAACAAGCTGCATTTTGGCATATCCCCTGACCAATCAACTGCATTTTGACACATCCCCTGATCCATCAGCAGTATTTTGGCTCATCCCCTGTTCAACTGATTGGATTTTGACAGCTCACCTAGCCAACCAACTGCATTGCTACCAATCCTGTCCAAACAGCTGCATGTTGACACATCACCTAACCAATCAGCTGAGTTTCTGCACATCCCCTGACCAATTCACTGGATTTTTACGCATCCCCTATCCAACCAGCTACATTGCAAGCAATCCCGTCCAAGTGGCTGCATGTGATACTGTTATGAGAGTTACTGTAATATTGATTCATTTTAATTGGGTCACGTTGTTAATGGAAGTGATTAGCTGGAGATGATTGGCACATACAGTAATTAATAAAAGTCTATGGCCGGCGTGGGAAAAGTCATTAAAAGAGACTAAGAATATATGAAGAAAAACACCAGTGGGCATCTCTAATGGAACAGCATCTCAGCTTATTACTGCTGTATCCCTGAGTGACATAACAAGCTATTATAGAGGCAAAACCATTACAACTGAATGCATTGTTCATGATATCCACTCTTCCGAATGTATGTTACATATACGATGAGCAAAAACATTATGAACACCTGCGCAATATGCCATTCGTCTTCCACCAGAACTGCTCCGTTAAAATCACATCCACATGAATGCCCAGGCCTTGGGTTACCCAACGGAAAATTTCCGGAAGAATCGCTCTCCCTCCACCGGCTTGTCTTCTTCCTACAACACGTCCTGGTGCCATCTGTTCCCCAGGTAAATAGCACACAGGTACTGCAACAAAGTGCATCATTGAAAAGAAAACATCGCTCATCAGACCAGACGGCCTTTCTTCTATTTCACCGAGTTCCAGTTCCCACAGCTTTCGTGCCCATCGAAGATGCGTTCCATGGATCACTGGGGTGAGAATCAGCACTGTCTCTGTTCTGCAGCGATGAAGCTCCGTGCACAGCGGGATGCAATGCATTATGTGTAGCGACACATTCCCCTGATAACCATCATTAAAATTTTCTACAACTTGTGCTGTGGTAGCCTTTCTGTCGGTTTGGACCAGACAGAATTGCTCTGCTTCGATAACATCGAATAACATTTGGCTAACATCCTTTGGCTAGGTCATGGTTTGTCCCTCGTGATGGCTGTTGGTAGGTGCTCACCACTGCTAATTGGGAGCTCCACACAAGCCCTGCTTTTTCGGAGATGCTCCGATCCAGTCGTGCGGCCATCAACATTCGGGCCTCGTTAAAGTCACTCAGGTCCCGTTTCTCCTCTGACAGCCAATCAACTGACTGTTTGCTAACCGTGTAAGGACCACTTTCAGGCCGTGACGTGGAACTGTTACGAGATGGTGAACATCATTCACCTCATCTGTGATCTGTGGTCATAATGCTTTGGCTCATCGGTGTATAGCTGTATAACACCTGCCCCACATTTCTACTGCATTGTCACATTCACAACATGCAAAATACACAACAAACAACTATCAGTGTTTAATTATGAAAACATGTTTCCAGTAACCTTTATTACCTTTTTGAAATCTACCTCGTGCACGTTTTCTTGGATTTTCATTCAAATGAGCCTGTCACTGCAGAAATTATCCAACCAATAAAAATGATGAAGGGACTTCGGGGAACGGAATGACAGATCAATAAAGAAATGACTCAACCAATAGACAGCAATCTAATGAACAAAGTGGTAATTGAGTGACAGTTCGAGGTGCGAATCTTTTAATTTTTGTGTCTCACGTGAGAGGAGCGATCTGACGCGGCTGTAGGAAAACTGAGGCTTCGTGGAGGAAGCCGCGCAGCTCGCTGTGATTCAGGCGGCAGATTCGCTCGTGTTTGTGTTCTCTTTCGAGGAGCGACTCACCCGCTCCTGACCTTTCCCACTGGAGATTTATGGCTCTTAGCAGCTAAAGCAAAGGTTGCAGTTCTTTGATATTTTTATGACTTGGTGAAGGTGCTCTGAAATGTGTTCTCTCAGTGTGTGTGTGTGTGTCTGTCTGTGCACGGGTATGTGCTTGTGTGTGTGTGTGTGTGTGTGTACATTTACTGGGCCCAAAGTCTTAAAAATACCTGTGACCGTGTGATCTCCCATTAATGTCAATGCGGGGCTATTCCACGCGCTGCTTTTCTGACCAATGAAAGAAACCAAAGACACAGATAAGACACAGATATAGATGCTCAATTAAAGGCTGAGAGGTGCTGCTATTCTTGCGATACACTTCGCCAGTTTTTTGCTTTTAATGTGTTTCAAGCATACTTCATCATCATCTGGCTCGTACGCATACACGCATGTGTGGTTGTATTTTGTAAATTCTTGGATTTACAAGCAAGTGTTTTCCATGTGCGGCTTGTGTCCAAAGCCTTTTTTTTTTTTTTTTTTTTTAAAGTGTGGAACGTGAAACTGGACTGTGTGAAACTAACCATGCTTAATGTGTGTTTGAACAGTGCTGAATGTATGACAAACTACTGGGAACCTTTGTGTATGTGTGACTGTGGCAGTATTTATCTGAGTGTGAGAGGATGTGTGCGTACTGGTGAAGGCACACTAATACGGGGAGTGTGTGTGTGTGTGTGTGTGTGTGTGTGTGTGTGTGTGAGGATATCAGAAAAAAAAAAACAAAAGGTTTGTTGGACACTGCGAACCTCATCACGCAGGACACTGGCAATATAACAGTGTTGCAGGAGCTGTGATGTGTGCGTGTGTGTTTGTGTGTGTGGATATCAGAAAAAAAAAACAAATAAAAGGTTTGTTGGACACTGCAAACCTCATCACGCAGGACACTGGCAATATAACAGTGTTGCAGGAGCTGTGATATGTGTGTGTGTGTGTGTGTGTGTGTGTGTGTTAGCACTTGGTGTTTATGTGCACGCATGTACAGTATTCATGTGCTTGGCTGGGGGCTGGGGGTGCAAAACCTGTCAAGCATTTCAAAGATGGGAAAAATCCCCCCTCCGCTCTGAAACTAAAGTAATACGGAGGAGAAAAACGAGCCACTGGTGTCAGTTTGACTTTGGGAAAATCTTCCTCTGCTTAATGACACATCAGTAGCCGGGCTATATTTATTACAGTCATGTAGAATAAAATTGATTGTCTCCTAAAATTAATTTTTGGTTTGCCTCTAGCAGTGCTGTAATGGAGGGCGCTGGGCTCGCTGCAGAAGTATTGTTTAATCACATTAATATCACAGCCCCCAGGACAGCCCAGATAATTGTACAAACGAACATCGAAATATGTATCTCTAACTTTTATGATTGAATTATGCAAATGACTTATCTCCTGCCCTTCCAAGCACTAATCATCTAATTAGGAGTGATGTTTTAAATGGTTGTTTTTGGAAGGGGTGTATGTGCGAAGCAGGAAGCATAAAATTGAAAGTGACATGAAAATCGCCAAAGTAGTTTGTACCAGAAGAGGTGGCGTTATTCCCCCCCCCCCACCTCGCATTTTGTGCTTGCGGTCACGTGGCGTTTTTTAGCGAGATTAGCCCTAAAAGATCATTAATGTGATTTTGTTTAGCGTTTCACGAGCTCGTTAGATGAGACCCTTAATCTTCGATTTTCCGCTTTTGACAGACGGTGTTTGGGGCCTGTGACGCTGAGCTGACGGGGCTCTGAGGCGAGGTGTCGGAGGCGGTAGCTGTGAGGATCGGAGTTGGGGGGATATGCGATCCACACGGAGTGAAAGCTAACTAGCATCCTATTTGCGCTGGTTAATATTTTATGAGCTGTTTAGTCATGTGGGCTCTTTTTCCTCCGTGGCGGGCGAGTCCTGGCGGACTGCGACGGGGCGGTAAAGTGGCGTGTCAGCATTGTGTGTCCGAGAGGGGTTAGGATAACAGGCTCTCCCAACAACAGAGGAATTCGCTTTTTTTTTCTTTCTCTCTTAAGCGCTGTAATCTGGACGGGGGGAGCAGGGCTGTGCCTATCGACTCTCGGGCTGGAACAGCGAGGTCAGCTGTCTTCACCGTCTCCCCACATCTGGTGCCCATAAAGAAAATGTAATTCTTTTGGAATTAATAACTGAACAGGAGAAATAAACGCAGTATCTGTACATTTCAGTTCAGAGTTGTTTTGTTAAACATGATCATCCCACGGCCTTGTATTCACCAGTCACTAATACGGTGTGCACCTGTGCGCTCGTACGCGCGTGTGTGTGCTCTCGCCTGTGTATGTGGCATGCATGTTTGTGTGTGTGTTTGTTTGTGCGGCTGTCTTGGTAAGATGAGGCAGTGATAGTTGTTACATCATGGATAGAGGTGTGTGTTCTGACATCATTCCAGAGAGGGGTGTATTATGATACCAGTTTGCTCCTGGTCTCTCTCGGGACAGTGGAGGTATATCTCTCAACCTGCATCTAATTACTGCCCCCACCCCCCTCTCTTCCCTCTGATTGGACAGAACCATAATCTTCTAACCAGAGGTCCGATTCACCTCTGATTCGGTCTGCCCCAGCTCCGCTTATAAAAGGACAAAATATTATTCACCTATCGGGCGTCCGTCTAATTCCCACATAAAGCAGTGAGCGGCGCAGCGTGGAGACAGATGCAATTACGCTTTTATTCCCCTCTATTCTGTTTACACCGGCGTTTAGCGGAGAGAAATGCCCCTTGTACGGCGGAGCGTGACGCGTGGCGCTTAAGCGAGACCATTCGTCCTTTTAAAGAACAGTCACCGCGTTGTCGGCTCCTCTCTGCTACCTCGCCGACCTGGGCTGTTTACCGGCACTCACTCGCGCATTTTTGTGTGTGTGTGTGTGTGTGTGTGTGTGCGCGGCTTTCCATTTGCCTGCGGTAAATAGGATGTCAGGGTGTCAGAGGGGAGGCAAATATATGTGTTGGGTTTAGAAAGGAAACAGCGGACGGACAGGGCGCGAGATCGCGGCGCCGCGGGAGCGATTGATTTATCCGCCGTCCTGTAATGACTGCAGATGTGGATCTGTTATTCTGGATGAGAAATGAACGTGATAAGGTGATAACGCTGGCCGTCCAGCCTGCTTTTAATTACTGAGCTGCCTTTTATTTGTACAGGCGCTGGGTTACAGGCGCTGGGTTATACAGCTGTTCCCCCACGACTTCTTACAGGTCACCTTGACTTCTTCTTTTGTTCTGTTGAATGAGTATTTTTTTTTTTCTTGATCAAAATAAAGCCTGAAGGTGAGTGTGTATGCGAATGTAGGTGTGTGTGTGTGTGTGTGTGTGTGTTAGGCCTGATAACTCTGTATTAAGCGCATTGTAGCCCCAGGTCTTTGGAACACACACTTGCGCTCAGCGAACTATTAGGTGTGACTCTCACTGGCAGGACTGTTAGAGTCCTCTGGCCAGTAAAGTCTCTTTTATACTCACAGATGAACGTGTTTTGGGCTCACAGCGTCAGGAGCTAAATGCACAGATGTGTGTTTGAGGTGTGTAACTGTATAAGTACGTGTTCTGTGAGTGTTCTTGCATGCATGCGTTTGCGTGTTCATGTGTGCGAGTGCGGTGCCAGTGTAGCACTGTGAAATTTTGATGGGTCGTGTCGACTTTGAATTATGTTTCTTTATCTCAGCATTTAATTAGTCGTCACGCTCAGCACAGGAAGTAGCCAGTCGACACCTGCTGCAGGAAAATCAACCAATCAACATATCTCAATGAGGAATCAAACTAATCGTCAGATCCCGCAGAGAAATCAGCCAATCAGCGCGTCCTGCTGTGAAATTGTCCATTCGCAGCGTCGCACCGTGGAGTCAACCAATCAGCACATCCTGCAGATGATTCGAGCAGCGTGTCTTCTCTGCACGTGTGACCAAGACGCTCACCAAAGCACATGTGCGCTACAGACGGTGATCACAGGTGCTGCTGGGTCCCAGGCCTCTTCGGTTCGCTTTACGTGTGTACACACACACACACACGCACGCATGCGAATGCACATTCACACACCGACCAGGCCACGCGAGTCAGTCTGCGCTCAGGCTCTTACCCAGTGTTTAAAAGTTAGCACACTGCTGCATATTCACGTCATAATATCGCAGTTCAGCAGTTTAAGACCTGCGTCTCCGTGGGACTGCGTAAATTGCAGACGAAGATCGCCCGCTCGACTTTCTGCACAAAGTGCAGTTTGAGGCAGACGATGGAACTAAATAACAATGGAGCTGTTTATTATAATTTCTCGCGAAGAGAGATGTAATAAAGGCTTATCTCCTCGTATATCTCTCTGGGATCTAAGGGCAGATCGGACACTATTTTGCCGTTATGTGCTGACCAAAGGGAGACCGTACTTCTCCTGTCATTACAGTAGAGAGGCCACTATAGGCCGGAGAGGTATTCTGGAGGATTTTCCTGGAACCTTTGTTCAACAGTGTTTTTGGAAATTATTCATCTCCCAGGTAGGGTGCAAAGACAACTAAAACTGAGGGAGTGCCGTCTCATAGACACACACACACACACACACACACACGCACGTGAGCGCGCACACACACACAAACACACACATACACATACTCCACTCTCCTGCTCTCCCGATCCATACTCCCGTGGATTCCCCTCTTATCTGTATCTCTCAGCTTGGAGAGGTGTGATCTAATGGAGAGCCAATCAGATTCCCTCATGTGCCTCTCATAGGCTGCTTTGTGTTTGACTCTGCGGTAAAGTTGATTAGTCTCTGCCTGTCGTAAGCCTGAATGGAGCCCTCGGCTAATGAAAGACTGGTCACTACACTCAGGGGAAAAGGGAAGAACTAGAGGCTGATTGAAAACTGGGGAAGATGTTTGATCTGAATTGGAAACAAACGGCCCACCAGGTTATTTTTTTCTCTCCTCTGTGTCGTGATGTTCATGTCATAATGAGTTCAGAGGATGCTTGGGTCACAGACCTCTCAGCCAATCGGAGGTGGTCATTCCGGCACTCACACGACACGCCCCAATGATAGCTCACATTCTGTTTTTGCCAGCCAACTGCTATCTTAGTAATGCTGTTTCGGCCTGTATGCATGCACACGGACACACACCCCAACACACACGCATACGCACAGAAATGTTTTTTGGTTCTCACTTTGCAGCATGTACAAGAACACCCACACTCTCACACACTTGCACACACCATGTAAGTTCATAAGCACTTAACTTCACTAAAATGTAGTCAAACGGTCGCACACTTAAATCGTCTCTGAGATTCACACCATGTGACCGGACTGGACGCAGGTAGCAGGAGGGCACAGAAAATGCCCAGCACTCAGTCATATAAAAACTATCAGGATTCCGCAAGCTTTGATTGCGGGATAATATCTCAGCGAATGGTTTTCGGTGGTCGAGCGGAAATGAAGCGATTCGGAGAAACGAGGAGTCGATGGAGAAGCTTTATTGCTTTTCAGTGGCCTTCGGCTGACGGTGATGTCCTGCCCTGCTTCAGTCTGCGAGCTCTGACCGCGCGAGAGCCTGACGGACTGTGGCCGTCTGTTCTGCTGCGCTGTCTGTGATGTGTGCGTGTTTCTGTGTGTGTGTGTGTGTGTGTGTGTGTGTGAGTGTTTCTGTGAGTCTGTGTGTGTGTGTGAGAGTGTGAGTGTGTGAATGCGCGCATACATTTTTGTGTGTCTGATTTTTAGTCTGTGTTTGAGTGTCAGTGTCTGGCTGTGTGTGTGTGTGTGTGTGTGTGTGTGAGAGAGAGAGAGAGAGAGAGAGGAGAGAGAGGGTCTGAGAGTGTAATGGATCTTTGAGTGCGAGTTTGAGTCTGTGCCTGAGTGTGTGTGTGTTCGTTCGAGTGCATGAGTGTATTTCAGTGACTTCCCTTACAAAAAAGAAGTAAATTTGAATATACTACTAGTATACTTCTTTTAAACTAGAGATAGGAAAGTATACTTTGAGTTTACTTTTTATGAACTAATCAGAGATATACTAAACAAAATTATACTTGGCATAAACTGAAAAGTATATAGCTACCCTTACAAAAAATAAGTATACTTCTAGTTTAAGCAAAGTAAACTTAAAGTACACATCTAGTTTACATCTAAGTTTTATTTTGTACTGCAAGTATGCTACAAGTGAAATTTTAAGTATACTGTGACTTATCTAGTTGTATACTTCTAGCATACTAGATATGTACTGCTAGTTTATTAGTTATATACAGTGCTTAACAAATTTTGAGAAAACACAAATATTTAAGAAATTTGTAAACACTTGTTTAAAACTAAAAATTATTTTGTTATTTCTTTGGCAAGTAATGAACTGAAACCACTAAATAGTCCTTATTCACATGTAACAGCTTGCATTCTTGAATTCAACCACTAAAACTAATTTTTATGTTCAGGAATGCAAGAAAATAACTGATATTTGGCAATTTAATCAAAAAATAATAATGTGCTTAACTTTTTTTCTTCTTTTTCCAAAATGGTAAATTCAAAAATTCATGGATAACAACAATAATTATATTTTAGCATTAAAAATATTTCAGTAAAAGAGCTTGCCCATACTGGTGGATTAACCATTACAGAAACATACAAATGATTTTGGTAATTACCAACACTGTTAATTTAGGGCAGCTGTGGCATAAACCTTACATTGGGCAGTGGTCTAATACATTTGTTAAGCACTGTACTTCGAGTAAATTTTTCAGTTCATGAAAGTATACTGTGAAGTATACTGCTAGTAAACTTAAAGATGAACTATTATTTCACTAGTTATATACTTCTAGCACAATGTCTAGTTTATAAAAGTATACTTTGAAGTATACTGCAAGTAAATTCAGATAAACTACAACTTTACTAGTTATATACTGCAAGCCAACTTCTTAGTTTATGAAAGTATACTTTGAAGTATACTGCAAGTAAACTTGTAGGTATACTAGTCAACTAGTTCTATACAAGCCCTTTATAGTTTAAATTCAGTTTTAAACTTTCAGGCGTGCTAAAAGTTTTTAGTTTTTAAACTGCAAGTACACTTCAAAGTCTTCTATAAGTTAACTGAACATCATACTCACAGCGTATGATTATTGCACTCTAAAATATATTGCTGTTGCTATTCAGATATTATTTAACATAAGTAGACAAGAGGTTAACTCATGTACTCTACTGGTAGACAATACTTAAGTGCATTGTGCTTTAATTTACAGATAAAGGTACTGGTAAGAATTCACAATGAAACATACTCAGGATTGAGAACCAAATTGATTCCTTCATAAATTAAATTTTCAGACAATATTGTATTGAATGCCAAACTATAAGAACACAGCATTGACAACTCTTATCGAAATCCCAGTTCAAAACAAAAAACTGCCTCTTTCTCTCATATGGAACCAGAAATATGCATAAAATGAATTAGCAATGCCTTCAGCCTGACCAGTAGGCTGGAGAACTCGAGCAAAGGCTGCTGAAATATTCCAAATGAGTACACCGATGAGCCATTTTTTGGTTAATGGAGTTCTGTATCACAGTCAAAAATATGACCGACTAAAGAAAAGATGCAACTGTGCTGTACACTTGAAAGATGGTACATTCTATTTAATAAATGATTTAATCATTTTTAAACAGGAGTTTGGACATCAAAGCCCTGCATATTCAACCTGTGCCAAACATTGCTGTGTTTTAGTTGAGATACTAGTTAAATCTAGCTGGCCATTATGTGCAGATTCACAGATAAATGTACACAGTACTTTCATTCATGAGGTTAAGAAGACTGGAAACTTCAGTGCTATCTGGCCTGATATAATGGCAATGAAATGTGTACATACGAGTTTTACAACTGGCAGCCATACCACCACTTGATATGCACCAGTTGTGTGGCTGAAGCTAAGCAGGTGTGGGCTTAGTTAGTGCTTGGATGGGAGACCACCTGGGAAAATAAGTTGCTGCTGGAAGAGGTGTTGGCGGCCCAGTATATTGCGATCTTCCCTCTGGTGGAATAATCCCCAATGCCCCGGTGCACTGATGGGGATGCTGCTCTTCAGATGAGATGTTAAACTGAAGTCCTGACTCACTGTGGTCATTAAAGATCCTATGACACTCTTTAAGTTTACTAGCAGTATACTTTCATGAACTGAAAAGTTTACTAGAAGTATACAACTAATAAACGAGCGAATATCTAAGTTTACTTGCCGTATACTTAGAAGTATACTTTCATAAACTGAAAAGTATGCTAGAAGTATACAACTAATTCAGTCACAGTATACTTAAAAGTTCACTTGTCGTGTATCTGCACTACAAAATAAAACTTAATGTAAACTAGATGTGTACTTTAAGTTTACTTTGCTTAAACTTGAAGTATACTTAAAAGTATACTTTTATAAACTTAAAGTGGGCCAATTTAGTCCCAGGAAGTATTTAATTAGACCACTTACAAGTATACTACTAGTATATTGACACTAGTACATTTGCTACATAAAGTATACTTGGAAAATATACTTGACATTAACTGAAGTTTACTTGAAAAAAAATGAACTTGAAGTATCCTTCTTTTTTGTAAGGGTTGACTCAGAAGTGGTCTCTAGTTTCTCAGTATAGTGCTAAGCTGTGTTAGTGATGGTCAGCAGTTGCTTAGTGTTGTGCTTAACTGTGCTGAAGATGGTCAGTGCAAGAGCGTTTATCCGTGATAGAGGTGTTTGGCGAGACAGACTGCGGCGCAGCGGCGTTCCCGTGGTGCCGTGTGAGGAGCGGACCCGTGACAGATGTCCGGAGTGGCCTTGCCTTGGCCCCAGCGCGGGCTGCTGGGTAATGAATGGGCCTGTTTTTATTGAAAGATCACTCCGGCTGCGATGGCTTTTCACTGGGCCGTAAATCAGCGCTCCGTACGATACCTCTCCCGCGGTATGTCATCAACCGTCCCCTTTTTCCCTTTCTGTCTCTTACTCTCCTTCTCTCCCTGTGTCTGTCTTTCCACTCTCGTTTGGTTCAAATCAATTCAGTTATATTCAACTTGATTCAGTTTAATTCAGTTCAGTTCAATTCAACTCGATTCAATTCAATTTGGTTCAATTTAATTTAGCCCAATTCATTTCGGCGCAATTGAATTGAATTCAGCGCCGCTTACGCTGTTTCTCCAGCCAAGCAAAAAGTCCGCAGCATTTTCTTACGCTGGCATTTTCAATCGCGCGCATTGTGGATTCAGATGGATTTATTGAATGTGCAGGACATTCATGATAAATGTCAAAGTTGAGATCAGAGAGCGAGACAGCAAAAATGTAAAAAAAAAAAAAAAGTTGCCCATTATTAGAGGTACACTAACATGTAAATAAAACTGTCAGGTTAATTTGTCCTTCCTTTAAAAACATATCTTTATGTATTGCTCCCTCCATCCCTTTCCCTAATCAAACCATGTTCCGATTGGCCGATAACGCGCAGATATCTGTTCGCTGAAGTGTGTACATGCATGACTGGTGGCGTGTGCGATTGCAGTAATGTGTGTACGAGCGGGCATTTAAGCATGCTGAACGCAAGCGGGTGTGTATGAAATTTGAGTGGTAGCTTGTGTGTGTGTGTGTGTGTGTGTGTGTGTGTATGTGTGTGTGTGTGCGTGCGTGTGACTGCTATTGCTGTAGCAGAACTGCTGAAAGTGCACGTGACTGTCTCTCTCACTGCTCTCTTACAATGGCTGTTAATGACTGAGTTGATGTAGTTGAACACTTAGTTAATAAATATGTCAGGAGCTTTACCACTCCGTTTCCCCAGCTCTTCCCGCACACGCATCCCCCCCCTTCCCCGTCTCTAGTTTTTTTTTTTTTTTTTTTTTTTTGCGGCTCCGAAAAGAAATTGCAATTAGTTTGAGATTTACGCTGCGGTGACAGACAGTGGTGTATAAATAGAGGTTAAACACACAATTTACATATTAATTTCATGATTCATTTAATCAATGATTTATGTGGATATAGATTTTGCTTTTAATCTTGTCTCAGCTGCACTGTTTTACCTCTACCTCTCTCTCCTTCACCAGTGAGCATGACAAAATGAATTCATTTGCTCAAGCACTCTTTTTCTGGCCCCCTCTCTTTCTCTCTCTCCCTCTCTCTCTCTGTTTCCTGGCTGCACACCGAATTGGAGAAATATTTGAGGCGAATGAGTCCAAGCGGTATCTCTAATTGGTTTAATTTTTCAGCGCGCGTAGCGGTCTTGACACGGGCTTACGGAGCGAGCGCGATGCGGAGTGCCCGTCCTTTCTCTTGCCGCTGGCGCGTACATCACTCGTGGCGGAGATCCCGCGGCCGCCTCTGTCACAGATGAAAATCCTAATAATGACTCAGTGATAATCGTGACTGGTGCAGCGATAATGATAATGGGGGCCCTAACGATAATGACTTGTTGTAGCGCCAGTGTGTTCATCACACTCACTTTATCTCAATTCTGGGCAGTGTTTAGCTTTCGGCTACTCCAGCTGTCTGTGCAGGGAATATGCAAACTCACACTGTGAATGTGGGGGTGTTTTTTGTGTATCTTGCGGGTGAGCTGGACAAATAAATGCACGGGGACAATTCAGCCTTGTAGGAGGAGGTACTAGGCTATATTCTGACGGTTCATGTTATGTGTGGAGGTTATGTCATGGCTTGCAGCAGGGCGTGACATCCACTGTAAAAAAAAAAAGTTGTTTTAACTTAAAAAAGTTAGTGTAAGGGCTGCCTTAAAATTTGAACTGAACTTAAAATGTCAAGTCGCAATAACCCTAACTCTAACTTATCATCTCAAATTCGGTAAGCTTAAAATTTTAAAGCAGCCCAGACACAAACTTTTTAAAGTTTAAACAACTATTTTTTTATGGTGTTGTTTACATTGTGGTGTATGAGAGTTGGGTCAGTAGTCATTAAGTAGTTATTCTTAAATTGTTGCGCAATTTGTAGTACATCGGTATTTTATTCTGTATGTTTTATATTATAAGCACCTGCCTGTAAATAAATCTTTGTTAACATCCTCCACAGCGCTGGTCACGAGCCCAGCCCCTGAAGATCTATACTGAAGGTTTTTCCTCCAGCCTGGTTGAATCACACCTCATGCAAAAGCAAGAGATCCTGTTTAGCTGCTTATTAGTGGAGTCGGTGAGTCAGGATGATAGGTCTTCAGAAACAGCGTTAGTGACCACTGTTGCACAGAGGAGATAAAGAAGCACTTATTCAAAGGGTTTAAAAGTACTCTTAAAGGGACTGCTCACCCTGAAATCAAAAATACATAATTTTCTTCTTACATGTCTGCTGTTTATCCAGTTAAATTATTTTGGTGCGAGTGACTGAGTTTTGGAGATATTGACCAGTATAGATACCTGTCTTCTGTCAAAAATAATGCATTTGTCATGTGGTGCTCGAAGCGCTTAAAGATAATCCACAGAACATGAGCAGTTTAATATAAGAAGTATTTTCTTTTTACCAAATATTCCACCAAACTTTTCTTTCTGTGGAACTACACCCACCAACCCCTAATGTGATTAGAGGTAACAGGAAAAATGTATATTTTTTATTTTGAGGTGATCTGGCCCTTTTACTGTTTTTTTTTTTTTTTTTTTTTGGTTTTGAATTCAGGAATAGAACACATTGTTTTTCCAATGGGAACTGCTGTCTCATGTCAGATCATTGATTATTGGTTTGTTGAGACTTGTAGTAGCCCGTTGTCAATGGCAACCCCTGGGGAACTCTGGGTAACTGTCGGCCTCCTGTAAACAGAAGCTCCTCAGCGCCCTCTCATTCTGTCTGTTGTGAGCTGAGGATGTTTTTTGAGTGGAGTAGAGCGGGTGATCTTTGATTGGCTGGCGGAGCCTGTTGCAGGTGCGCAGGTGTGATCATGTGATGTGTCTCCGCTCGCTCTGTCGCTCGTTCTGTCGCTCCACGCTCAGAGTAACGAGGAGCTGGGCTCACGCACACCGGCCCTGTTTGACATTTGTTCCCCGGGAATTATTCAGGCTTTATCTGTGGAGTCAGGAACACTTTTATCAGGACAGTTCGGATCGTGAGGCGGGGAGAGAGGGAGGATGGTAATTGAGTATTTTATCAGACACTTTTGTAAAAAAAAAAAAAAAAAAAAAAGAAAAATCGCCGTAAATGAAGATTAAAGTTCTTGTTGGCAGTGAAGGAACAAATTAGAATGATTTATTATTGGTGACATCAATATGTCACTACTCACAACCTGCGAGGGGGAGAGAGAGAGAGAGAGAGAGAGAGAGAGAGAGGGAGTGAGAAAGAGAGGAGAGGGAGAGAGACAGAAAGAGAGAGAACAAGAGAGAGAGAGAAAAAGGACAGTGGAGGGAAAGAGAGAGTGAGGGAGAGAAGGAAGGTTTGAGGGAAAGATTGAGAGGTAGAGAGAAAAGAGAGAGTGAGGGAAGGGGAGGAGGTAGAGGGTGGGCGAGGCTGCTCTGCAGTCGCCTGTCCTTCGGAAGGTAAATAATGTTCTCTAATTATTCGCACCCAGAGCTGTAATGTGAGCGAGTCGCTGCCATTAGGCGAACACATCTGCTGCCGCGGGTCCGAGAGTAAATTAGACGGGAGGGAGGAATCGCCGGCGACAGGAAGCCGTGAATCCAGCGACGGCCGAAGGGGGACTGATGAACACGCAGACAGACAGCCATACTCCTCATCCTCCCTCTTAGCCCTGAAGAATCCATTGCTTTCTGATGGTGTTTTTTCGCTGAGGTCCCGTCAGTTACTTTAAACGCCGTCGAACAGACAGTGTAATGTGTTAACGCCACCCCACCCCTTTCAGTAAAACAACCGCCTGGCTTTACAAACCACGCCAAACAAACTTTGCTTTTCTAAAAAATGTAAAATAATAGCGTATAGCAGGTTAAAAATGTTAGCTGGCAAACATCTATTAAGTGGGAACATAATGGCTAGCAGTAACTGTTATTGTTATTGTTTTGAATTGACCGGACTGAGAGCAAAACCTGTTATCCTTCTCTGTGAGGTCCAATTCACCTCTGTGTGTGTTTTATGAGTGGATCTCATTTCGCTAGTGTTTGTTAGAATCGCATGTTGCTTGAATGCTTCCAGTCTGTCAAATATAATCCTCCTTGAACTGTTTTTGAATTGTAAGGGATTTAATTTGGGAATGATTATGTTACTGAGTGATGGTTTTATTTATTGAGTGTAATGGTGTCTCGACTGAACATAAACAGTTTCATGCCACAAAAAACAGTTGTGGAATAGGGGAGTTATCAGGGCGATGTTGTGTGGTGGGTGAAGCACGGTGTGTGTGTGTGTGTGTGTGTGTGTGTGAGGGTTGGTTGTGCTAACGGAGGCTGGGTCTCCACTGATAGCGCCCTGGGTTAAGCTGTTTCTGTGTCGACCTCCCTGCCCTATCAACGCTCCAGCAGCCTTTACTCAGCACCTCATTTCCTCTTCGCCAAACACCAGGAAATAAAGTGTTTGCCTTGGCCTTGAGAGAGCAACTGTGGACACCATAGACGTCTGTCCAGTCCTATCATAGCCCCATCATAGTTCTTTTCCCAAATTAACTATTGTCCCCCTATTGGTGTGCTCTTTGGCCCATATTCTAGAAAGGGTTTACAATAAGACTGCTGATCTGGCATCAGTTGTGCCTTTTTGCTGAGAATTTGCAAGAGTAGGTTAAGGAGCAGAGAAAGCTGATTCTAGATCAGCTCTTCACCCAGAGGTTTTGTGAATAGGCCTCAACAGTACTCCTCCTAAAGACCTGCTCCTTTAGCAGTACTCCTCCTAATGACCTGCTCCTTCAGCAGTACTCCTCCTAATGACCTGCTCCTTCAGCAGTACTCCTCCTAATGACCTGCTCCTTCAGCAGAACTCCTCCTAATGACCTGCTCCTTCAGCAGAACTCCTCCTAAAGACCTGCTCCTTCAGCAGAACTCCTCCTAAAGACCTGCTCCTTCAGCAGTACTCCTCCTAATGACCTGCTCCTTCAGCAGAACTCCTCCTAAAGACCTGCTCCTTCAGCAGAACCTGAAGAGACCAGCAGAACTCCTTCAGCAGTACTCCTCCTAAAGACCTGACCTGCTCCTTCAGCAGAACTCCCTCCTAAAGACCTGCTCCTTCCTTCAGCAGAACTCCTCCTAAAGACCTGCTTTTCCTCCTAAAGACCTGACCTCCTTCAGCAGAACTCCTCCTAAAGACCTGCTTTTTCAGCAGAACTCCTCCTAAAGACCTGCTCCTTCAGCAGAACTCCTCCTAAAGACCTGCTCCTTCAGCAGAACTCCTCCTAAAGACCTGCTCCTTCAGCAGAACTCCTCCTAAAGACCTGCTCCTTCAGCAGAACTCCTCCTAAAGACCTGCTCCTTTCAGCAGAACTCCTCCTGAAGACCTGCTCCTTCAGCAGAACTCCTCCTAAAGACCTGCTTTTTCAGCAGAACTCCTCCTAAAGACCTGCTTTTTCAGCAGAACTCCTCCTAAAGACCTGCTCCTTCAGCAGAACTCCTCCTAAAGACCTGCTCCTTCAGCAGAACTCCTCCTAAAGACCTGCTTTTTCAGCAGAACTCCTCCTAAAGACCTGCTCCTTCAGCAGAACTCCTCTTAAAGACCTGCTCTTTCAGCAGAACTCCTCCTAAAGACCTGCTTTTTCAGCAGAACTCCTCCTAAAGACCTGCTCCTTCAGCAGAACTCCTCCTTAAGACCTGCTTTTTCAGCAGAACTCCTCCTAAAAGACCTGCTCCTTCAGCAGAACTCCTCCTAAAGACCTTCAGCAGAACTCCTCCTAAAGACCTGCTCTTCAGCAGAACTCCTCCTAAAGACATGCTCTTTCAGCAGTACTCCTAATAGACCTGCGCCTTCAGCAGTTCTCCTCCTAAAGACCTGCTCCTTCAGCAGTCCTCCTCCTAATGACCTGCCCTTTCAGCAGAACTCCTCCTAAAGACCTGCTCCTTTAGCAGAACTCCTCCTAAAGACCTGCTCCTTCAGCAACTCCTCCTAAAGACATGCTCCAGCAGAACTCCTCCTAATGACCTGCTCCTCCTTCAGCAGAACTCCTCCTAAAGACCTCCTAAAGACCCTTCAGCAGTTCTAAAGACCTCCTTCAAACTCCCCCTAAAGACCTTCAGCAGCTCCTAAAGAATGCTGCCTTCAGCGGAACTCATCCTAAACACCTGCTCCTTCAGTAGAACTTCTCCTAAAGACCAGCTCCTTCAGCAGAACTCCTCCCAAAGACCTGTTCCTTCAGCAGAACTCCTCCGAAAGACCTGCTTTTTCAGCAGTACTCCTAATAGACCTGCTCCTTCAGCAGTTCTCCTCCTAAAGACCTGCTCCTTCAGCAGAACTCCTCTTAAAGACCTGCTTTTTCAGCAGAACTCCTCCTAATGACCTGCTCCTTCAGCAGAACTCCTCCCTCCTAAAGACCTGCTCCTTCAGCAGTTCTCCTCCTAAACCCCTGCTCCTTCAGCAGAACTCCTCCTAAAGACCTGCTCCTTCAGCAGAACTCCTCCTAAAGACCTGCTCCTTCAGCAGTACTCCTAATAGACCTGCTCCTTCAGCAGTTCCTTCCACCTAAAGACCTCCTCCTTCAGCAGTATTCCTCCTAAAGACCTGCTCCTTCAGCAGAGCTCCTCCTAAAGACCTGCTCCTTCAGCAGAGCTCCTCCTAAAGACCTGCTCCTTCAGCAGTTCTCCTCCTAAACACTTGTTCCTTCAGCAGAACTCCTCCTAAACACCTGCTCCTGTTGCGTTTTAAAATCCGCTCCTGGTGTACTGTAGCTCATTGGCTCTCATGAGTGGTACTGGGTCTCAGCAGCCAGAAGTTGGCAGTTAGGATCTCGTACCTTTTGCTCAAAACCTCTCTGTAAAGAAGGGCTGATCTAGAATTGGCTCCTCTTCCTGCTCCTGAACCAGTCCTTATCAATGTAAGGCAGAATTGATCCCAGATCAGTGTTTTAGAGTGTTTTTATGAATACACGCAGAGCTGCTATGAAGAGGAAGCTCCTGTCGTGAGACGTGTCTGTAAAGCTAGTAACTCCAGAAGTGTTCTGTACGGACCTGAACACGAATCACGAAACACTTTGGCGTCTCAGTGCTCGTTCCTCACATCTGACCTGCAAATCAATCAACATCCAATGTCATGAAGGGGATTGCAGTTTTTAACATGACTTAGGAAGCAGGAACTAGGAGTTTCCTAGGAGCTTCCCAAAGATTTCTCGAAGCTAAGCTTCCTGAAGTTTTGTTGATAATGCGCAGCGAAAAAAAAAAAAAAAATTTGATCGACCTCTGGATTTAGCTTTACTTGTCTATGTCACATCTTCATACCTGAGGTCATGACATACTTTCGCATAAATTTAATCAGAAAAGCTGTGATGTCAGTGATACAGTCTGAGACCTCATTATCATATGGCCCTATCTGGCACGTGTTTCTGCTGCAGACAGAACCTTATAATTCTGAGGTCACAGCTTGCATCTGATGTCACTTTGCGTCAGACTGGTGTTTGAAGGAGCCAGGACACTCTTTTTTTGCATCTTCATATTTCCTCAGTTTGCCCATCTTCTTTTCCTGCTACTTTTGCTTTCCTGCCTGGTGGGAGAACAAGGGAAGGTAGGACTCATGAAAAATAAGTGATTTGAGTCAATCCTTTGTGTAAAATAATGATCATTTCCAGTGTTTAGGCCCTGCCTCATGCAGCGAGACTCTTCCCGCCAGCACTGAAGGCATCTGTGGCAGGATTTATGAAAGCGATATACACGCGTTTTCACGCTCAGATTGTGACTTACTGGCAAAATGCATTTCACACAGCTTTATCGCCGGCGAAATAAATCTGCCCGGTCTTCAGGGTTATCTCCTGAGCGCGAGCGGTGCGGTATTTGTATTAGTTATGAAGCCAAGAAGAGCACTTAAAACGGCTCGTAGCTTTATTATGAATCATAAATGAGTTTTCCTCTCTCCTCTCCCGTTCTCTCTGCAGTGTTTGACTAGCTGTACAAGCGGCATTACAAGTGTATCACGCAAAAGCTGAAAATGCTCACGTGTGTTTAATATGTAAGTATATATGGGCTACTAGCATCCCAGAGGGAAAGAAACTAGCATGAAATACTCAGATCCTTCCCCACGGTTTTGAGTTTTCGGCCTGGAAACGGGAGAGATGGACAGCAGGAAGTATGACGGGGCACATCGACAGAATAAGATGCATCTCTATATTAGATTTCATGGAAAAATATTGAACGGTTTTGAAGTTCTGGCACGGTAAAGAAGCCTTATGGCAGAAACGCGGACAGACAAATGGACGGACACTCGGATGGAGAACATTCATTTCTGTATCCCCTTACTCTCCGTGACTTGAGATGAAAAAACCTCAGGAAGTTTTATACATTTTTAAAACTGTGTAGATTGTTTTTTGTCTGCTTTTGACCCAAACCTCTCAGTATAGTTAGAATTTTACTCGATTTACTCATATCATGTACAGACTCAGAGTGCCTTAAAAAGAACGCATATTTTGCCTGTTTAACGTTCACACATTAAGCCTAGTCCTTAAGTAAATCCTAACCTGAATTGAGACTTTCTGTTTGTGCGGTTTAGATTTAACAAAGTTTAATCAGTGTCTGTGAACTCAATTGTGGCTTGCTGGATGTGAACTGTCAGCATCGATGGCTGCATTGCGTTTTGTCGCAGAAGATCTGGTACGACCACCTGCCTGGACGTGTTCTCAATGCATGGAGTGAATTTCTGTGTTTGTGACTCTGGTGTGCACCTGTTCGCCTTTGAAAGAAAGCAGATGAGTGACAGTGATTGCTGGGCTCCGTGCACGCACTTTCCAAGATTAGTCCCTGACATGAATTTGTGATTTCTTTCTAAACGAAAAAAAAAAAAAACAGATAAAATGACAACATCCTCCAGATGTTATCCTAAGCCTCACATCTTTTAAACAAATGTGAGGCCTAAGGTCAGGTGTGTGTGTGTGTGTGTGTGTGTGTGTGTGTGTGTGTGCGTGCGCCTTGCGTGCGCGTGCACGCATGCGTGTTTGTGTGAGAGAGTGTGTGTGGGGAGGGTGATGTTATTCTAGTGGTAGCTGTGTATTACCTTCTGATGAGGTACAATAGTCAATCAGAGGGACTGATCCTCGTCATTGATATAACGGAGATGAGTTCTGTTCCTGTGTGTTTGTCTGTGCTTATATATCATTGAATCGGTGCATACGTGTGCAGGATGCCTGTTTATTGTTGTTTAAGTCCCATTTCTCCTTGTTGGATGAAGTTCGGTGTTCTTATCAGGTGAGATGTTCCTGATATTCCCTCACGAGTTCTCTCTAAAACAGCATCCCTGTGCAGTTTATTGGGCGTGGGCCCTGATCCGGGAACAGGGCAGAAGGTGCACCTCGTTTGCTTTAGCAGAAGCTGAGTAAATCTGCACTGATCCCAGGCCAGATGGGTGACTTATGTTTGTGCGAATAACAGTCCTCCTGTCTGACTACAGCCTGTGTGCTACTGCTGTCTGCTGTGTGTTGGAAATACACTCCTCATCCTAGAAGGAAGCACAGTTTGCCCTGAGCCATGAATGATCTGTGCTCGACCAGGCTGTGTTCTGGGCTGCCACAGTCTGCTATTTGCCATACAGAGACTGTGTTGTGTTTGAGTGTGTGCTGTAAATACACTGTGTTTTGCTTGCCTGTGCAAATGCAGTGCAGATCTCCCAGCAGCCTTGGCTGTGCCTGTCAGGTGACCATCGTTTCAGTCTCTGACAGGAGTTGCAGGATATCTGTGAGACACAGGCTGCCCTGCGCTCTGATAGGGCTGCAGGATATCTGTGAGGCACAGGCTGCCCTGCGCTCTGATAGGGCTGCAGGATATCTGTGAGGCACAGGCTGCCCTGCCCTAGGGCTGCAGGATATCTGCACAGGCTGCCCTGCGCTCTGGGCTGCAGGATATCTGTGCAGAGGCACAGGCTGCCCTGCGCTCTGATAGGGCTGCAGGATATCTGTGAGACACAGGCTGCCCTGCGCTCTGATAGGGCTGCAGGATATCTGTGAGGCACAGGCTGCCCTGCGCTCTGATAGGGCTGCAGGATATCTGTGAGGCACAGGCTGCCCTGCGCTCTGATAGGGCTGCAGGATATCTGTGAGGCACAGGCTGCCCTGAGACACAGGCGCTCTGATGGGGCTGCAGGATATCTGTGAGGCTCTGACTGCAGGAGGCTGCCCTGCGCTCTGATAGGGCTGCAGGATATCTGTGAGGCACAGGCTGCCCTGCGCTCTGATAGGGCTGCAGGATATCTGTGAGGCACAGGCTGCCCTGCGCTCTGATAGGGCTGCAGGATATCTGTGAGGCACAGGCTGCCCTGCGCTCTGGTAGGGCTGCAGGATATCCATGAGGCACAGGCTGCCCTGCGCTCTGATAGGGCAGCAGGATATCTGTGAGACACAGGCTGCCCTGCGCTCTGATAGGGCTGCAGGATATCTGTGAGGCACAGGCTGCCCTGCGCTCTGATAGGGCTGCAGGATATCTGTGAGACACAGGCTGCCCTGCGCTCTGATAGGGCTGCAGGATATCTGTGAGACACAGGCTGCCCTGCGCTCTGATAGGGCTGCAGGATATCTGTGAGGCACAGGCTGCCCTGTGCTCTGATAGGGCAGCAGGATATCTGTGAGGCACTGGCTGCCCTGCGCTCTGATAGGGCAGCAGGATATCTGTGAGGCACAGGCTGCCCTGCGCTCTGATGGGGGCAACAGGCTGCCCTGCGCTCAGGATATCTGCAGGATATCTGTGAGACACAGGCTGAGAGGCACAGGCTGCCCTGCAGGCGCTAGGGGCTGATAGGCTGCCCTGCGCCTGGGGCTGCAGGATATCTGTGAGGCACAGGCTGCCCTGCGCTCTGATAGGGCTGCAGGATATCTGTGAGGCACAGGCTGCCCTAGGGCTGCTCTGAGGCACAGGATAGGGCTGCAGGATATCTGTGAGACACAGGCTGCCCAGGCTGCCCTCTCTGATAGGGCTGCAGGATATCTGTGAGGCACAGGCTGCCCCTGCTCTGATAGGGCTGCAGGATATCTGTGAGACACAGGCTGCCCTGCGCTCTGATAGGGCTGCAGGATATCTGTGAGACACAGGCTGCCCTGCGCTCTGATAGGGCTGCAGGATATCTGTGAAGCACTGTCTGTCCTGGGCACTGATAGGGCTGCAGGATATCTGTGAGGAGACACAGGCTGCTCTGATAGGGCTGCAGGATATCTGTGAGACACAGGCTGCCCTGCGCTCTGATAGGGCTGCAGGATATCTGTGAGGCACAGGCTGCCCTGCGCTCTGATAGGGCTGCAGGATATCTGTGAGACACAGGCTGCCCTGCGCTCTGATAGGGCTGCAGGATATCTGTGAGACACAGGCTGCCCTGCGCTCTGATAGGGCTGCAGGATATCTGTGAGGCACAGGCTGCCCTGCGCTCTGATGGGGATAGGGGCTGCAGGATATCTGTGAGGCACAGGCTGCCCTGCACAGGCTGCCCTGATAGGGCTGCAGGATATCTGTGAGGCACAGGCTGCCCTGCGCTCTGATAGGGCTGCAGGATATCTGTGAGGGACACAGGCTGCCCCTGCTGCTCTGATGATGGGGCTGCAGGATATCTGCTCTGATGGGGCTGCAGGATATCTGTGACACAGGCTGCCCCTCTGATGGGGCTGCAGGATATGCTGATAGGCTGATAGGCTGTGCAGGATATCTGTGAGGCACAGGCTGCCCTGCGCTCTGATAGGGCTGCAGGATATCTGTGAGGCTCTGATGGGGCTGCAGGATATCTGTGAGACACAGGCTGCCCTGCGCTCTGATGGGGCTGCAGGATATGCCCTGTGATAGGGGCTGCACAGGCTGCCCTGCGCTCTGATGGGGCTGCAGGATATGAGGCACAGGCTGCCCTGTGCTCTGATAGGGCTGCAGGATATCTGTGAGGCACAGGCTGCCCTGCGCTCTGATGGGGCTGCAGGAGGCACATCTGATGGGGCTGCAGGATATCTGTGGCACAGGCTGCCCTGGCTGCTCTGATGAGGGCTGCAGGATATCTGTGAGGCACAGGCTGAGCCCAGGCTGCCCTGCGCTCTGATGGGGCTGCAGGATATCTGTGAGGCACAGGCTGCCCTGCGCTCTGATGGGGCTGGGGCTGCAGGATATCTGTGAGGCACAGGCTGCCCTGCGCTCTGGGGCTGCAGGATATGAGGCACAGGGGCTGCAGGATATCTGTGAGAGGCTCTGACAGGCTGCCCTGCGCTCTGATAGGGCTGCAGGATATCTGTGAGGCACAGGCACTGATAGGGCTGCAGGATATCCTGAGGCACAGGCTGCCCTGCGCTCTGATGGGGCTGCAGGATATCTGTGAGGCACAGGCTGCCCCACTGATAGGCTCTGATAGGGCTGCAGGATATCTGTGAGACACAGGCTGCCCTGCTCTGATAGGGCTGCAGGATATCTGTCTGAGCTCTGATAGGGCTGCATATCTGTGAGACACAGGGCTGCCCTCTGATAGGGCTGCAGGATATCTGATAGGGGGCTGCAGGATATCTGTGAGACACAGGCTGCCCTGCGCTCTGATAGGGCTGCAGGATATCTGTGAGACACAGGCTGCCCTGCGCTCTGATGGGGCTGCAGGATATCTGTGAGACACAGGCTGCCCTGGCTCTGATGGGGCTGCAGGATATCTGTGAGGCACAGGCTGCCCTGCGCTCTGATAGGGCTGCAGGATATCTGTGAGACACAGGCTGCCCTGCGCTCTGATGGGGCTGCAGGATATCTGCAGGATATCTGTGAGGCACAGGGCTGCCCTGATAGGGCTGCCTGAGGACAGGCTGGCTGCAGGATATCTGTGAGGACACAGGCTGCCCCTGCGCTCTGATAGGGGCAGGATATCAGGATAGGCTGCCCTTTGCCCTCTGATAGGGGCTGCAGGATATCTGTGAGACACAGGCTGCCCTGCGCTCTGATAGGGCTGCAGGATATCTGTGAGGCACAGGCTGCCCTGTGCTTTGATACGGCTGCAGGATATCTGTGAGACACAGGCTGCCCTGCGCTCTGATAGGGCTGCAGGATATTTTTGTGGCACAGACTGCCCTCACGCTTTGATAGGGCAACAGGATATCTGTGAGACACAGGCTGCCCCGCGCTCTGATAGGGCTGCAGGATATCTGTGTGACACAGGATGCCCTGCGCTCTGATGGGGCTGCAGGATATCTGTAGGGCTGACACAGGATGCCCTGATGGGGCTCTGATAGGGCTGCAGGATATATCTGTGAGGCACAGGCTGCCCCTGCGCTCTGATAGGGCTGCAGGATATCTGTGAGACACAGGCTGCCCTGCAGGCTCTGATAGGGCTGCATAGGGCTGCAGGATATCTGTGCACAGGCTGCACAGGGCTGCAGGATATCCTGAGGCACAGGCTGCCCTGCGCTCTGATGGGGCTGCAGGATATCTGTGAGACACAGGCTGCCCCCTGCTGATAGGGCTCTGATGGGGCTGCAGGATATCTGTGAGGCACAGGCTGCCCTGTGCTTTGATGGGGCTGCAGGATATCTGTGAGACACAGGCTGCCCACAGGCTGCGCTCTGATGGGGCTGCAGGATATTTTGCAGGCTGCCCCTCTCTAATATTTTTGTGGACGCTGATAGGGGGCTGCAGGGCAACAGGATATCTGTGAGACACAGGCTGCCCTGGGGCTCTGATAGGGCTGCAGGATATCTGTGAGACACAGGATGCCCTGTTGGCGCTCTGATAGGGCTGCAGGATATCTGTGAGACACAGGATGCCCTGCGCTCTGATAGGGCTGCAGGATATCTGTGAGACAGGCTGCCCTGCGCCTGATAGGGCAGCAGGATATCTGTGAGACACAGGATGCTGCAGGATATGCAGGATATCTATGAGACACAGGATGCCCTGCGCTCTGATAGGGCTGCAGGATATCTGTGAGACACGGGATGCCCTGCGCTCTGATAGGGCTGCAGGATATCTGTGACACAGGCTGCACTGCGCTCTGATTGGGCTGCAGGATATCTGTGAGACTCAGGCTGCCCTGCGCTCTGATTGGGCTGCAGCTGGATGCCAGGTCCTGCAGTATTTCTGGTTTTAACAGAGAAATATTTATGTCTTTTTAATCTTTTGACGTTTCTCACCTGCAAAGGTTTCCATTTTTATGTTCTCCTAGTTCCTCGACTACTGCCCTCCCCCACCCTAAACTGAGGGATGAGGGTGTGTGTGTGTGTGTGTGTGTGTGTGTGTGTGTTTGTTTGAGAGTGTGTGTGTCTTCACGTTTTTTTTTACCTAATGGGGACCTTTTCCAGTATAAACACTGACTTTGTCGGGACCAGTAGTCCTAATGGGGACGAAACGTCATTTCTGAGGTCATGGTTGAGGTTTGGGGTCAGGTCTGAATTGAGGTTTTGTTAAGGTTAAGGTCAGGTATGATTTGTTTAAGGTTAGGCTTAGGGGTAGGGTTAGGGTAATGAATAGAAGTCAATGTAATGTAAGGATAGCTGTGCGGACTTGTGTGTTTGTGTGTAAGTGTGTGTGTGTGTGTGTTTTTGAGAGAGTCTGTGTGTGTGTGTGTGTGTGTGTGAGAGAGAGAGAATGTGTGTGTGTGTTTGTGTGGGGGTGAGTGGGAAGCACAGGTATTTAAATGTCCCGGCGGGAGGGGAGGTCAGGGTTAGTGTGTACGCAAGGTCAGCTTTAAAACACACAGTTTCCGGGGGACCCTATAAATCTGCGCGCATACGCCAGGCCTCCGTCAGGCTGATGTAACACCTGCGGCCAGACCTTCCCTGTCACGCCGCCTGTTTTATTACCGCCGACGCCTCTCTCCGCGGCCGTGCAGATAGAGTTCACCTCTGAAAAACCTGCAGTAACTCTCTCTCTCGCTCTCATCGTCACTCCTGTTCTCCCTCTGTTTAACCGTTTCCTGCAGCATCCCTCTATCTCTCACTCTCTCACTCCTTACTCCATTCTGGTTCTCATGTCCCTGCTCTGTAGTTCAGGTGATAATTGGGTTTTTACTCTCACCCCTTCCGCCTGCAGAAGAACTGAAAGAGGAGATGAAGGAGTGTAACGTTCCTCTATCTGTCCCTTCCCTCTCCCTCTCTGTCCCTCCCTCTCTCCCTCCTGCCCTCTCTCCTCCTCTCGCTCTCTCCCTCCGCTGCTCTCTGTCTATCCCGTATTTCGGATTTATTTTCCTCCGAGCGCACCGTAGCACAGTTGTCGGTGGGGGGGCGACCTCACCCGCGGCGCTCTGTATTCTGGTTTGATCACGTATCGCGGTTTCGGGGAGAAAAGATGGCTTTATGCGTAGTGAATAAAAGCGGACAGTTGGTTGCTCTCTGTGGGTGTTTTCTATGTGTCTCATAAAGCGCTTTAATTAAAAAGCCTCCCTCTTCTTTGGGAACGTGTCAGAGGTCTGGACAAGCGCTGACGGACCCGAGGCATCGCACCTCCCTGGAAACCGGGGAGCGTGAAACTAATAATAACCTGCTCGAACCCGGGACCCGCAACCCCGCGTGTCCTCGCGGCGTGCTCGCGGCCAATCCCAGGCTCTCGATGAGCGCTTAAATATGTACTTCATTAATTCAAAGGTAATTTCGTCGGACGACGTCGCGTGGCTGATAAATTTCACTTTTGGAGACAAAGAAAAAAAAGGAAAAAATAATTCCCGTGTCGCTGGGTGAGTTTGTCTGTTCTGTGCTCGACAGAATCTGGGTGGAATGCCAGATTACTGTGGAGTCCCCCCAAAATTATTATACACACACACACACACAAACACACAAAAGCAAGCCCCCCTTCCAACACCCCGTCAACCCAACAAAGGAGAGATTCCATCCATGAGCAGAACTTTTGTTATCACAGAAACATGGAATTAAAGCGCTGACATTTCTCCAGGCCCGATCGCAGAAGGTGTGAATATTTTAGCGTTCCTGTCGTCCGTCGTCTCGCCGCGGAAATCAGAGGAGCGTGATTAAAGATGATGAATAATGCAGCGCGTCCGGAGGTGCCGCCCCAGGTCTTCTGTCACCTGTAATGGGCTCTTCCTGTTTCCCCGACCGGGGGCCTGGAGGGAAGGGGCCAAAGGGGTGCCGATGTGATATGTGTGGAGGGGGGGTAATTCACCGCATGGGACAGCAGTCTCGTCCTGGGCTAAATGCTCGCAGATTAATGATCATATGACTCATTTCTGATGAGAAAGGAGAAAAAAACGTCAAAAAGAAACCTGGGCAAAAAGTAGATGGATCTTTTTCTTTGCTAACGCTAAAGGTTCCCTCAATGTTTCTGCAATGTTTTCTCAGTGTTAAAAATGAGCTTGTTACCCACCTCTGATGAAGGAGAAGCAATATATCATTAAGAAGACAAAATGTTGTCGACTGTTACCCAGCTAACGTGTAACGTTCCCGCAATGTTACTGGGATGTTTTGTCAATATAATGAATGATCATGTGACTCTCCTCTGATTTTGGAGGGAAAGACCTGAAGTCGATGACTTTCAACAGACAACACGCACAACACTCTCCCAAATGTTAATAAAATGTTTTATCAATGTTATTAACATCACCACTACAATATGGCAACATTGTGGGAACTTTGTGTGTTAGCTGTAGCAAGCTTAGCATCGATAAGCAGGCCAGTCTCCCGCCTGATTCTCGTGGCTTGTGGCCCAGTTCTGGCGAAGAGCGTTTGGGCTGTTTTTCTGTCCTCGGTTGCATCACATGGTGAAGTAATTAGCTGGTATTTTTAGAAGGTCTTTCCCTCCTGGTCGGACCGGACGGGACAAGCAGTGCTGTCGCAGGCTTCGCAGGTTGTTTTACGAGCGTTGCGTGCTCGGCGAGGTACAGAGGGAGAACAGAGACTCTTCTCGAAGTTCCCGACAGCCGCGTGCGATTTTCTGAGGCAGAGCTACGGTCGGCGTTTCATCATCCTGCCATTTTTGAAAACCTTAAACTGTAAGTTTCCTGTCACCTCACTTACAGGCGCGGCGCTGCGAACAAAGACGAACTCCGCTCGAACAAAAGAATCGTCAACGGCGCATCCCTCCTCCAGCTCCCGATTTTTTAAAACAAAAAAAAAAAAAAACGGCTTTTGTGTCGGCTTCGCCGTTAATCACAGCTTTCAGCTACTCATTCAGAGCGGAAGAGGAAAATACACACTGACCACCCCGTCAGTCACAGGAAAAAGAGATGGCTGTCAGCGCAGGCCTCACCGCCTGTCGCAGCTTTTAATTATAACATAATGCCGCCGCTAAGCGTGCGCCGAGCGCCTGAGTGGCAGCTGCTGGCCCCGCCCCCTTCCAGGAGACCACAGAGCGAGAGAGTGTGGGTTTATTCGCTAAATGGCACCTCTACCGTCCCGCCATTGTTCTGGCGAACACAGAATTAGAACAGCACTGCAAAATAACCGCCGCGGGCCTCTGACAGCTCCCGAAACTTCCCGCCTTTCTTGTCAACTGTCTTTCATGTCAGAGGACGTCTTATGCAGTTTTATTATCATCGCGATTCTTTCCTCTACAATGCGCTCTGAATGAGTGCTATTATTTTTTTTTTCTAATTTCGACACATAATTGGATGGTGTCCCGATAAACCTTGTTGTTAGGCAACAGGACTGTCACAACTGTGAAAAAGTTATGATATTAATTTCCTTTGGAACATGGTAGCACTGTCAGACTGTCAGGCTCCTGCCGAGTAGTTCTTAAGGCTTAAACTTCTGCGTCCAGGAATCTGTGCGATAAAAGTGGTGGAGCCGTGTTCAGAGGGAGGTGTGCACGCACTGCATATTTACATTCACATAAGCGTATGTGTGAAAAGGGCTGTGATTCTGACGAAGCTTGTCGATATTGATGATGATGCACTCAAATTAAGCAAAGTAAAGATCAGCGTTTCATGTGCTGGAGTCCTGAAACAAAAAGTTTAATCGGCCAAATATTTACTGACTGCACTTGATTTGCCTGTTTTTGTGAAATACGTCTGTGTGTGAAAACGAGATTCAGGCAGCTTAAAGAGGCAGTGTATTGGAGAGGTGAGCTGTACATATGTGTATTTAGGGTTAACTGTATTTCAGAGAGGTGTGGGGTACGTGTGTATATGCAAGGGAGAGGAGAATATCAGTATCAGGCACCTGAATTATGCTACGACTTTGCATGTTTATGTAGCACAACTGCCCTTGAGGCTTAATGCTAGCAAAGTAGCCTCAGCGTGGCCGGATGGTCATTGGTTCCAGTCCCATGTGAAACTCTGATGTCCTTAGAGGATCTGTGAGGAACTGTCCAATCAGGATCAGTGTTTACACCGCGCTAGAACCCAGAACTCTGTTATTAATGGGCCCAGATGAGCCCAGATGGGCATAGACAGCTTAATAGCATATTAGCCAGGACAACCTGGAGCATTGTGGTGCCCTGACGATGCATTCCTCGTGCTCATCAGTGCCCCCGTCTCATTGGATGACCCCTATATGCTATTTCTGCATGTAGTGGTTATATAGCTGCTGTATAGAGCTGTGAGCATTTCTCTGACGGCTGGATGAGGAAAAGAGATTCGCAGGCTTTGACGCTCATGACAGAAAGTGTCAATACCAATGTATACCACTTTGTCCACAGAACGCTGTCTTCATTTCTTCATTGACCGAATTCAATTTAATATGGAAAAAAGCCACTTGCCACTTGGGCATGGTTTAGTAAAATGGGCTCATGGGTTTGCGTATCGACACGTATGCCCTCACCTGCGTACGCACGGAGATAAGCACACACTTAGCTAATACAAAGGTTTCAACACGGGCAGTAGTATGTTATCTAATTTTGTAAGAATGTTCTGAAGGAAAATTTGCTGCTGTGGACACATGTGCAGTTTGTTTACGCATAACTAAATATGTTCTCTTTTTTTGTCTTGTTTCATGTGGGGATCTTTTTTCTGCGCTCAAACTTCGGACACCTCAGGTAAGCGAACAGCACTGCTTCGCTTCTGTGTTTGTGTCTTGTGACTCATTTCAGAGTTGTACTGTGTTCCATGATGACGTATGTTGTCTGTCTGTGGTCCTATTCGTTGGAGTATGTTTTCGATGCACTGATTGACACAGCCAAAGTCAGGCTGCTCCTGCGTGGCACTGATCCGAAGAGACGGTATTATTATCTCTGGGGGGGGTACAGTTTCCCCTCGACAACAGATACAGGGGTGGACAAAATATTGGGGTACCCCTGAGTAAGCCCAGGCCTATAGCTTTGAAGCCTCAAAGCAAACAATTACAAGAGCATCTACACAGGTTGTTCATATTCACCCAACAATGCTCATATAAACACTACTGCAAAATCACCTGTGCATACCCTAATACTGCATAAGTATTCCCTAACATTTCTGTGACACTGCAATCTCTTTTCCCAAGTCACACATAAAGACGGGAGAATTTTAGCGTATCTCTCTGGAATATAAATGCATAAAATCACTGAGAAGTTGCAGAGGGTCTATTTGAATCATCATGCATAATACTCACAATGCAAATTATTAATGTTGTGAGGAAAAGTTAATACCACTAGACTGTTTATGCGTCTTCACACAGCTATACCTATAACTTTATTATTCTAAAAGGGAATTAAAAATATGATAAAGGGAATTAGGGGGAACCGTAATGCAGCATGAAGAGTGAAGAAGATGAATTTGATCTGGCTTGGATTCCTGGGGTGGTCTCCTGTGTGTAAAGTTCATTCCACTGGGGTCAGAACAGGCAGGAGATGTGATCTGAAAGTGTGTGATTTGGGGGTTGCGCCTCGGCAATAAAGCATCTCTGAACCAGAATATATGGTGTAGAGTGACAAGAGGAGAGGACCAAGCTCTATAACCTGGGGTACACCTGCTGAGATCTTTTGAGATCTTGAAACTGCACTGTCCATTCAACCCAAGTGGAGTGACTAATGGAGTGGAAAATCAGCCAGCAGACAGCTGAAGCTGTTTATCTCCTGTATATTAACTATATCCCGGCCCTATGCATTTGCGCAGTACCCAACACCGAGCAAACACTCTACCCAATGCAAATGTCTCAAGATTCAAGTTTATTATTTTACTTGGAAAATCATTTGAGGGCATGCCCTCTTCTTCAGTGTTACAGAGTTGTAAAACAGTGTAAAACAAAATTAAAAAGAAAAAAACAACATATCCAATTTAATTTAGAAGCGGGTAAAGTGAAGTTTTGTCACAAAAAAGTGATGGATGGAGAAAAAATGAAATAACTAAAATAACAATGTTGGGAAACTGCTTGTGCGATTTCTGGGTTAAATATGCTCACAGACTAAAGTGTAAATGAATAAAAATGGTAACATTAATAAAATTAAATGTAACAACATCCTATTGAATACTGCCTCAATGCGGGAAAAACTTATAGCTTAATTTAAATGAAATGAAATTAAATTACAATGCATTAATTATTGTAAATTAAATAGTGAATTAAAGCTCATTGTCTCTGCTCTAACCTCGCGTTTCTCTATTTCAAATCCAGTGTGCAGGAGAATTCAGGCAAATAGCATTTGTGTCCACTGTCCCGATATTTATGGAGTGGTGTTTTACATTCTGTCCCAAAGATGGGCCTGTTCTGTAGGGCTGCAGATTGTGGTTAGCAGCACACTGTGCGCATTTGCACAGACTCCGGAGTGAGGCGATAGGATGCGCGGATATCAGCCCGCCTAATGTTGGTCCAGAACGTCTGCCTATGTTTGCACAGGGATGGACTTTAACAGAGCGCCGTGTTTTAATTAAAGTAAGTGCTTCTGCTTGACAGGGGCTGATTTATTTATTTTTTTTCCCTTCATCTCAACACCACAGCGCGGGGGTCGGACGCATTCGTCCGTTCGTCCGTCCGTCTGTCTACACGCGGGCTAAATTAATTACGCGAAATCAAATTAAATTGCGCGGCCGAATCATTCTTGTCTATCTACAGATACCGACAGCCATTTCAATAAGCACTTTATTAAAGGGAGAGGAAAAAAGGCCCTGTGCGTGGAAGAGGATTTTAGGCCCTGAATGTGGCGGAGGGCCGACTTCATAAATGAATTAATTCATCCATTTTGTGTGCACATTGAGACAGGCCTCAGACCTCCCAGGGAGTGCAGCCAATCATTGTCCCCGGGGAAGATGGAGACAGGGAGGGGCAGAGGTCAAAGGTCAGGGGTCTGGCAGTCCTTTTTATCCTTGGCCTGAGAAGAGTAATCGCACCGACAGGGACGTGCAGGCTGACTGAGACGCAAATATTTACATGCACCCTATTGTTCTTTTCATCCAATAAAGAAATAAAATGGCATTCATTTCAAATAACATTGTAGTGTTTTCTGGGAAATGTAGTTGCCAAGGCTGTGAAAAACAAAAGCAAAAACATTTGGAAATTATTTACAGTGACGCATTTTTGTTGTATCCTCCCACAGAGGTTTGGGGTTCTCCAAGCAGTTAATATTGTAAATCATTGCCGTAATTAATTTCGGATTAATCTTGAAACACTTTCTCTCGACTGTGAGTGGTGTGCGGCGTTGTGCCAACATCATCTGGGCTGTGTTGTGCAGATTTAAAGGCCTAGATTGTGGAGTGTTGGGGTAATTTGGGAGTTGATCCATTTCTCTCTTTGGCTGTAAATACACTCACCCCTTCGCTTTACTTGAGCGGCAATCACTCGCTTAAACAATACCCTTTCTTTTCTTTAACAATACCTCGCAAAAAAACATCCTGTTTTTCCTTAATATGTTTTAGAACTTAATGACGCATCCCTTCCAGCTTCCTCTGTGAGCACAGGCAGAGATGAACATTCAGGACTTCTTTTGCTATGAAAGTTTGGCACTGAGATGAGAAAACCTTCTTGCTTTTTAAATTCCAGGTGTTTTGTCATGATTAGAGGTAATGTCATTTCCCATCTCTCGGTGGTAAACCCGGCCCTGTGTCGTGCCGTCCGCGAGCCAACACCCAGTGAAGTTTCACACAGTAACTTAAGGGCACGGACAATCGTCCTTACTCCCACTGGGAATTTCCTCAAAGAAATGAGGATATTAAACCAGAGGACTGCATTCAAAGCGAAGGCACAGAGTTCACTGGGTTTTATATGACTGAATTACTCTGTGTTTCACTTCTTCTTTCAGCCAACGCTGACCCACCTTATGCGTGTGAATGTTTGAGAAGGAATAGGTGTGTGTGTGTGTGTGTGTGTGTACATGTGTCAGTGTGCATGTCCCTGGGGCATCAGTCAGGCAAATGCTCTGCAGCACCTGTGTCATTCGCTGTTACAGCCTGCAGGTACCTGTGAGGGAGGGAGGGAGAGAGAGCGAGCGAGAGAGAGAGAGAAAGATAAAAAGAGAATAGAGATAAACAAGTTACTGTGCTCATAATGCACTGATGGTACTGATAGATATAAGGTATATGATATATTAGATTTTCACCTTTATACTTTTTTTCTTTTAGGTTACTAGTCTTATGGAGGCTTTAACAGCTCAATCTCACCTGATCCCTTATTCACTTTACATGAGTATTTTCTTTTATCTCTGTTAGGTGTATGTGATCTGGTATGGATGAATTTGGTTCTTAGTGTGTGTGGAGTTGGTTTCTGGTGTGTGGTGTTAGTTCCTGGTGTGTGTGGAGTTAGTTCCTGGTGTGTGGTGTTAGTTCCTCGTGTGTGTAGAAGTTTATTTCTGGTGTTTGTGATGTTGATTCCTGGTGTGGTTGGAATTGGTTCTATGTATGTGGAGTTCGTTCCAGGTGTGTATGCAGCTGGTTCCCAGTGTATGATGTTAGTTCCTGGTGTGTGGAAGTTTATTTTTGGTGTGTATGATGTTGGTTCCTAGTTTGTGTTGTATTGGTTTCTCGTGTATGTGGCATTGAGTCCTGGCATATGGTGTTGGTTCCTGGTGTGTGTGGTGTTGGTTTATGGCATATATTAGATGGTTCCTGGTGCGTATGGAGTTGGTTTATGGTTCATATATTATTGGTTCCTGGTGTGTATGAGTTTGGTTCCTGGTGTGTGTGGAGTTGGTTCCTGGTATGTCTATTATTGGTTCCTGGTATGTGTGGAGCTGGTTCCTGGTGTGTCTAATATTGGTTCCGGGTGTGTGTGGAGTTGTTCCAGGTATGTCTTTTATTGGTTCCTGCTGTGTGTGGAGTTGTTCCTGGTATGTCTATTATTGGTTCCTGGTATATGTGGAGTTGTTCCTGGTATGTCTATTATTGGTTCCTGGTGTTTGGAGCTGGTTCCTGGTATGTCTATTATTGGTTCCTGGTATATGTGGAGTTGTTCCTGGTATGTCTATGTTTGGTTCCTGGTGTGTGGAGCTGGTTCCTGGTATGTCTATTATTGGTTCCTGGTGTGTGTGGAGCTGGTTCCTGCTGTGGCTCATATTGGTTCCTGGTGTGTGTGGAGTTGTTCCTGGTATGTCTATTATTGGTTCCTGGTGTGTGTGGAGTTGTTCCTGGTATGTCTATTATTGGTTCCTGGTGTGTGTGGAGTTGTTCCATGTGTGTCTAATATTGGTTCCTGGTGTGTGTGGAGTTGTTCCTGGTATGTCTATTATTGGTTCCTGGTGTGTGTGGAGCTGGTTCCTGGTGTGTCTAATATTGGTTCCTGGTGTGTGTGGAGCTGGTTCCTGGTGTGTCTAATATTGGTTCCTGGTGTGTGTGGAGTTGGTTCCTGGTGTGTCTGTTATTGGTTCCTGGTGTGTATGAGGTTGGTTTCTGGTGTGTGGAGTTGGTTCCTGGTGTGTCTAATATTGGTTCCTGGTGTGTGTGGAGTTGGTTCCTGGTGTGTCTATTATTGGTTTCTGGTGTGTGTGGAGCTGGTTCCTGGTGTGTCTAATATTGGTTCCTCGTGTGTGTAGGGTTGGTTTCTGGTGCGTAGAGTTGTTTCCTGGTGTGTGTGCTGGGTAAAGGTGATTAGGAGCTGGATCACTGCAGTGCTGGCAGGCCTTGAAGAGCGAGCCTCAACAGTATGTGATGGATAGAGACATTCAGCTACAGAAACTAATTGTTTTTAACCTTTCTGTCCTCCCTGAAAACTCCTGTCTGTCCTGGAGACCTGCCATATGTGAGAGAGAGAGCGTGAGAGGGTAGAGAATAAGTGGAGAGATGGAGAGAGAGGGAGGAAGGGGGGAGAGAGAGAGAGAGAGAGAGAGAGAGAGAGCAATACCTTTGTTGAAAACTCCTGAACAAATACAAAGTAATTGGTTTGGGCCAGCGGGGTAATTGGCTTGTTCAAAGAAAAGAATAAAAGAGTAGGAAGGGGAAGAAGGAGAAGAAGAGGATGAGAAGAAGGGAATATGTTGATATGGCACCTTCTGGGGAAAAAAAAGAAAAAAACATGATGACATCTGCACTCTTCGGGGTTAGGAAGGTAGCAGAGGAAAAGTCCGGACACTGCACCTATGGTAAACATGCAGATTATTAACCGCTGCCATTAGCATGTACCTCTCTCTCTCTCTCTCTCTGTCTCTCTCTCTCTCTGCTTAAATATTCACAAAGAGGAGGGGGAAGTGTTTAAGCTGAAGTGTCAGTTTTACAGCAGCGTACAGGAGGAGAAAAGGGCTGAGTTATATCCAGCTGAATAAGGATTTCTGCCCTCATAGGAGGTCACTGCTCTCCCGGCGAGGGAGGGAGGGGGGTTGCTGTGAAATAATTACTTAACAGTGTGTAAACAATGGGAGAAAAGGGAGAGCGAGAGAGAGAGAGGGAGAGAGATGGAGGAGAGAGCGAGTGAAAGAGAGAGAGGAGGTAAACAGAGAGGGTTTTTCATACTTGTGTTTCTCTCTCTCTCTGTGCATCCTGAGGGAGAGACAGCACTGAAATTTGATTAAATGGAAACCCAGGGGTCGCGGCCCCATCTAAACATACCGCAGCTCTCAGCATTAATCAAATAATTCTCCAAAAATAAAAGAAAATGTTGACCTTGTCTCTGTCGGGCCTGGAGATTATCCAGGGGGAGAGACCTGTTGGGTTTCTGCCGGCTGGACGGGGAGATGGACCTCTCGCCTGCGCGTGGGGATGTTGTGCTATGACCCATGGAGCCTGGCATTAGGAGCGTGTGTGTAGATCTTGCGCCATACTTAAGGCCTTCAAGCTTTCACAAGTGTTTCTTTTTTTATGGAGAGCTACCAGTGGAAGCTTCCAGCCATTGTCATAATTATCATCTTCATTAAAATGGCGACTCCTGATGGCCTCTCAGTTGACCTCTTTTTTGGTTGTTTTGTAGACTCCTGCAGCCATCGTCATAATTATCATCTTCATCATCATTATTTATCGTCATCATTGCCGTCGTTATCATCGTCACCAGTATTATCAGTGGCCTCATATTAGAAGGGCGTAAGTGACACTTTGGTCAAAAATTACTTTTTTGGTTGTTTTGGAATAACTGAGACTAGCCCATTTCCTGACCAAGTTTGGAGTCTCAATTCCTTTCATCAAAGGGGTTCAAAAATGCCTTTTTAACATCATGGTGCGATTGTGGTCACCATCAAAATCATCATCAAGCATTATTTAATTTTTTCCGTTGACATCTTCAAAATGTGTCATCAGTCCCTCAATATTTTTACTGTAAAATTATCTCCCTATCCTGCAAACCAAACTCATTTTTTCTTTTTGAACCGTTAATTTTTTTGCATCTTGCACTGTAAAATTATCTCCCTATTTTGGGAGCTAGCGCTCTTGAAATGGGGGCATTTTTAGGCCTGGTTCTTCTGGCATGCAAACACATAAGCCGAGGCTGTGCGGGGAGCTGGGTGGAATTTGAATGGACCGAGCGGTCGCGTTATCCTCTTCCCCTGAAACGGATCTGTGTTCCGGGAAAGGCCTTTGCAGGATGCTGGGTTATGAATGGCAGAATGCGGCATTGATGCTCGGGAAATTTGTCACGGCCGTTGATGCGCAAACAAGGGTGAGTACAGCGGGCGTATTGAACCTCCAAACCTCAATTAGCGCGGGGTTCCATTGTCCCAAAGGGGGGTCCCCTCGACCCAACCGATTAGCACGGCGGTCAGCGCGCGAGCCAGATGGCCTGGCGAGTCGTACATCGGCCCAGATAGGGGCGCAGGCAGAGTCAGAAATACACGCCCCGCAAATATCGCTCTTTAATTGCCCGTCCCTATTGGATGGGGCTGTCAGAAATACAAATGGCTGCAAGCGGGAAGTCATTTCCGGAGGACAGATAAAAGCGGCTTGTACTGTCAACGCCACTGCGGCCCCGGGGCCTTTTTAAAAAGTGTTTCACAGCGGGCTTTATCTGCTGTTCCGGAAGGGGGACGTGGCGTGTTGGTGTGTTTGCTTTGAGAGAGAGGGGAAATTGGTAGATGGTAACATCTTATAAGCAGCCCAGAGGAAGAACTAGCGGCAGCAGCTAACGCGGTCTGGTCTTTTCACCCTCCGTCTGCACACAATGCGTCCCGAGCAGAGCCCCCTGGCCCTCTGACGGGGTACATAAAGCGACCCGGAGAAACCGGAGCTGTTTGCAGTGTTTCCAGGGGATTACTGTGAGTGCACTACATTCAGATCTCAGGTTTATCTCTTAATTATTACAGGCCTGCCTGTGCTCAAGCCCCTGCCCTGCACAATCACGCTCTCTCACAGGAATTTCAATGAAAAGAGAGACCACTGAAAGCTTTATTGGGTTTTCTCTCTCTGCAGCATTTGCACAATATTTGTATTTAAACGAAACAGAGAAGCCCCCCATGTATAAGATTTGGAGGGCTGTGCGCATAAACTCTCGATTCTTCTCGTCCTCTCATTACGCCACCGAGGAGCATTACAGGCGCGTAAGGATGAGGACGGCAGTGCTGATTTGCAGGGGAGTGGGAGAATAGCTTCGAGTGTAATTACACCGAGAGAAATACGACTGTTTCCCGGAGACTTCTGCTCACTAAACAGTTAATGCCTCCGGAGAGAAAGAAGTTCACAGCAATCACTGGAACAACAAGGTTATTCTTCAGGCCGTTATTATGACATCTGTGTGCTAGTTAAACAGCTTGCAAATATGCTGATAAAACCTGGGGCTAATTTATGGCGCCATAAAGCCGACTTCACCTTCAGTTATTATCTGAAAATATTTATTACGCACAGTTAAAAAGTCTGAAATTAAATGCTTTATTGCCGTTTATTCGAAAACGTTAAGTAAGCACAGCTCGGCGCTTATTACGGGGCTCGGTGTTTGTTAAAAACAAACTGAAACAATAGAGATAAGAGCGTGGCACTGGAGAGGGGAAATTTCGCCTTCTTGGGTAAACATGCCGGCCGAATCAATCCACTAATCTGTCCCTGCTCCCTGATTGAGTTCGGCACAGGAAATCCAGACTGTTTTTCCTTTTCTGTTTTGTCTTTCATTCCTCTCTCATTCTGGTTCTTCACACTAACCGTGTGGCAGTCGCTCGGCTCTAAAATGGCTGAAGTGTTCCTCTCATTTTGTTCCCCTTCCTGCTCGTCACTGCCGGGACAACGAACCACCTGGATACAGATTTTGCATTATATAGGGTGTTCAAAAAAATGTCCAAGCCAAACCAGGTAACCTGTGAATTTATATTTCCCCACATCCTGAAAGGAAATCTTCTTACTTAAAAAAAAAAAAATAGTCTTTATTTCATCAGAATCGGTGAAGCCTATCAAAAGTGATGTCATTTATTGTGCAGGTAGGTCACACGCTTCTTCACAAAGTATATCTGATTGGCGGTCACAGGCCTGAGTCAATTTCAGCCCGATTGCATAATTAATGTGTCCATGTAGGCCTTTTTACTGATGTGGGGAACTTCTTTGATAGCATTTTGTCCACATGTTTGCGAGATCAAGATGTTTGGCTGACAGTTTACAACTGAGCAGCGTGTCTTCATGGTCCAAATGAAGGAAATGACCTGTAAATAATAACTATTGCAAATTAAGCAAAGAGAAAAAAGAATAAAGAAAGAATAAAGAAAAGACTGAATGCAAAAAAAGTCACTTAGTCACTCGTAGTTGAGGGGCTGACCTTGCTGCACCAAAACTGACGTAACCTCTGATACACCGATTTTGATGAAATAAAGACAACTTTTCTCGTAGGAAGATTCCCTATTAGATCCTGGGAAACAAACAATCTGAGGTTGCCCAGTTGGCTTGGACATTTTTTTTGGGACACCCTGTGTAACTTCCAGTACCCTGCCACTGACATCAGGTTTTATCTTCACTTTCATAGGCTCAAATATATACAGAATAAAACACTAATGGTGTCTCATTTATTGATACTCAGTGAGCCTTTATCTTTTTTTTTTTTTTTTGCGTAAAATGTAACTGCATCCTGTCTCCTGTCGCATACTGTTATGTCTTGTGATGAGGTGTTTACGCGGGTTCGCCAATCAGAATGGGCCAGTTTGGTTCTTGGATCAAAAGCTGGAGTTTGACAATAGAATATTACTCGTTTTCAGTTGATTAAATGAAGGTAACCAATCGCTTATTTTACTCAGAGTATGTAAGTAGGAAAAAATGGCAGGTCTGTTTTGGTCAGTTTGTAGAAAAAGCAACAGTTATAATCATGTGAGTGCCACCGTCAACTGCTCTCATCAAGGCCTGTGAGATAGAGACAGCTTGTGAGCGAGCTTGTGTTTAGCTTGTGTTAAGTGATTTACGGGCATTTGTGGATGACTGCCAGTCATTCTCACTTTTTAACTGACTCTGGAAGGTTGCTCATTAGTGATGGAAGTGTTTTTCTCTGGGGAGCATTTCTCCAGGAGGAATATTTTGTTGGTCTTCTCAAGTTTGAGCTCCAAGTGGTGGGAGGATCTCCAGGTTGTTATATCAGCCAGTCCTGCTGAGGCGTGTGCCTGACCTTAAGTGTTGTAGGGTAAAGATGGGAAAAGGGCCTGTAGTCATCAACACAGCAATGCATGAGGTCCCAAGAGCAAAGATAACTGGACCAAGCTGTTTTGTGTTAAGAGATGAGGAGAGGACCAAACACTAAACCCTGTGGGACACCGGACAAAAGGGATGGCTGGAGGAGATTAATCCCCTCTAGGTCAGCTGGATGGAGTGGTCAGCTTGATGTGCATCTACTCAAGCAAGAACAGAGCCTGAAATTATCATCTCCATGAGGAATAAGAGCAGGGATCAGTGGTTGACAGTGTCAGATTGTAATGCAGTGGAAAAATCCAGCAGGTTGAGGACGTAGCTGAATGAGGAACGCAGTGTTCTCAGTGGAGTGTCCAGACTTGAAACCCAATTGTTTGGGGGTTGAGGAGGTTATATTTGTAGGAGATAGAGAGGCATTTGGTTGCAGACGGCACACTTGAGAATTTGAGATAAAAATGAGAGGGGAGAGACAGGTTGGTAATTGTGTACATCTGCTGGGTTCAGAGAGGGTTTTTTTAAGCAGCGGAATAACAGATGCTCTTAAGTGCGATGGGACTGCTCTGTTTGATTGAGAGCTCCGGATAAGCCGAGAGATGAAGTGCATTACAGCCTGAGAAATGGTTTGAATGAGGTGTGTGGAAAAAGATCAAGGTAACCGGTAGTCGGGTGGCGGCATTATTTGTGTCAGAGAGTTTCGGTATAAGGGAGGAGTTGAAAAGGGTGCTGGGATGTGCGAGAGTTTGTGGGGAGGGAGACTGGTATGAATATGGTTGAGAATTTACAGACGAGATTAACTGTCTACAAGAAGGCGACAAAAAATTAAACATGGCCTTCGAATTATTGTGGTGTTGGGATAATGATCCTCAAGCCATTAACAACATGCCATTCATCAGTGTATGTATACATTACTGTAGAAAACCCATTCACCTCTGTTTATGCTTCAGGTTTTTTTTTTTTTTAAGCATTTTGCCCAATTTTGAGTTTACGGGACTAATTGTTGTTATTTATTGTATTCAATTTATTTCACGGAGGATCTGGTCTATATTTACAGCATTCCTTTTGCTTTTTTGTGTTAATTTATTAATTGACACTGCCTATTTCAGATGAATAATCCTTTTTGAGAATCCTGATTTCACCATTGACAACAGGGATCTGGTTTATAGCAATCCGTTAACCCAAATATTATAAACATGGCCACCATGTTTGAAAGCCACTCCACTGTCTGCTTCCGGAGGGAGTGTCGTCACTGTACTGCGTGTCGGCCCCTATAACAATGACTGCCCAACCTCCTCTGTCACTCCTCTGCTCTCTGGCGCCTCCTACAGGAGGAGTCTTTGGGCGTTTCTCGCCGTCAGTGTCCTGGTCTCGTCCCCCCGGTGGCTTCAGAGTGTGTAGCGGGAGAGAGAGGGACGAGCGCGGGACACGAGAGATTATGTTAATCAGATTCGTATTCCCGCTCCCTCGGGGCATTCCTGTGATACTATTTACTTATCACGCCATCCGATAACTGGGTGAGATAATCCGCCCGCAATACATCACCCCATTCATCTCTGCCCTAATCCTGTTCCCACCAGTTTATAGTTCTTTTTGTTTGGGTAATGAGCTGTAAAATTTAATAAAAATTTCAGGATTTCACCGCTGCTGTTTACAAGGAACAGTTTCGGAGGACAGGATCTATAAATTAAACGAGTGGCCGACTCTCTACTTCTCTTTTCCCGTTTTTTTAAAATTCTCTGTTACTCATTACTTCAGAGTAAGATCTGCACAGTTTAACAAAAACTCCTCATAAATCAAAATGGTTTAATGACTTGACGTTAAACGAGCATGTAACATGTTGTAGGATGTAGATACCATGAAGTTTGCTAGAATTTGGACGATTACACAGTTAAAGAAACCGAGGTTAAAATCTATAATTTCCTTGTGCAATGTGGATGTATATTATTCATTGCAAGGTCCAATTCAGTGAAACACTGCAGTAATCCAATTAAACGTATTTAGTAAGGAGTGCTGGTGCTCTTTATAATGAACTGTGTACAAAAATTGATATGTGGTGAATATTCAAGACATTGGCCGAAAAAAAAGGTTAAGTAAATATGTTCCTGTCACGGGAAACACACACAATGAGTCCCATACTTTGAGGATCTCTGTTTCAGATATAGGAGGTTATAGGTTCTGTTTCAGAAATAGGAGGTTATAGGCTCTGTTTCAGATATAGGAAGTTATAGGTTCTGTTTCAGATATAGGAGGTTTTAGGTTCTGTTTCAGCTATAGAAGGTTATAGGTTCTGTTTCAGATACAGGAGGTTATAGGTTCTGTTTCAGATATAGGAAGTTATAGGTTCTGTTTCAGATATAGCAGGTTATAGGTTCTGTTTCAGATAAAGGAGATTATAGGTTCTGTTTCAGATATAGGAGGTTATAGGTTCTGTTTCAGATATAGGAGGTTATAGGTTCTGTTTCAGATATAGGAGATTATAGGCTCTGTTTCAGATATAGGAGGTTATAGGCTCTGTTTCAAATATGGGAGGTTATAGGTTCTGTTTCAGATATAGGAGGTTATAGGTTCTGTTTCAGATATAGGAGGTTATATGTTCTGTTTCAGATATAGGAGGTTATATGTTCTGTTTCAGATATAGGAGGTTATAGGGTCTGTTTCAGATATAGGAGATTATAGGTTCTGTTTCAGATATAGGAGTTCTGTTTATAGGGTTCTGTTTCAGATATAGGAGGTTATAGGTTCTGTTTCAGATATAGGAGGTTATAGGTTCTGTTTCAGATATAGGAGGTTATAGGTTCTGTTTCAGATATAGGAGGTTATAGGTTCTGTTTCAGATATAGGAGGTTATAGGTTCTGTTTCAGAAATAGGAGGTTATAGGTTCTGTTTCAGATATGAGGTTATAGGTTCTGTTTCAGATATGGGAGGTTATAGGTTCTGTTTCAGATATAGGAGGTTATAGGCTCTGTTTCAGGAGGTTATAGGTTCTGTTTCAGATATAGGAGGTTATAGGTTCTGTTTCAGATATAGGAGGGTATAGGCTCTGTTTCAGATACAGGAGGTTATAGGTTCTGTTTCAGATATAGGAGGTTATAGGTTCTGTTTCAGAAATAGGAGGTTGTAGGTTCTGTTTCAGATACAGGAGGGTATAGGCTCTGTTTCAGATACAGGAGGTTATAGGTTCTGTTTCAGATACAGGAGGTTATAGGTTCTGTTTCAGATATAGGAGGTTATAGGTTCTGTTTCAGATATAGGACTGTATAGGTTCTGTTTCAGATACAGGAGGTTATAGGTTCTGTTTCAGATATAGGAGATTATAGAAAATGTTATACTCTTTGCACTCACCCTTCCTGAATTTTTGGTACCACCGTCTGACGTAGGCGCTTCCGTGCAAATATACGGACAACTGACGTATTATTTGAAAATAAGCGAGGGCCGGCGGCACTAAAACCGTCGCTGAAAGGGCCGTTTAATGCTGACTCCTGTCTTTTCCCAGTTTTCTTCAGATTGTGTTGCATTTCAGATAATTACGGACTCTGTTGTATGTGACGTACTGTATATCAGGGAGGGATCCGGGTCTCGCTGTGGTGCACAGGTGCGGACTCGGAGCTGGGCGTTGATAATGACTACTGTCTGTTTGCTTTTCCTGTTGCACCGAATGTTTAATTCCAGTTGCATACAACATTGGTAGTGTGTGAGTGTTTTTTTGGGGTGTGGAGCGAATGTGGGTGTGATTCAGTTCTCAGGCTCATAAACTGGGGTGGGTTATGGTTATGGGGGGGCGGCGTTTGGGGCACTAAAATCCTGTGATCTTGAAAAGATCCTCGCCTTTCTCCCCCATCTGCTCGGCCTCAGCTAATTGGATACTTGTAATTAATCTCTGTGTCGTCTGGTGCTGACATTCAGAGACTGATACAAAATGGCTCTCTCTCTCTCCCTCTCTCTCTCTCTCCCCCTCTCTTGTTTCATGCTCAGGTCTTTCTGAAATTCGCAGCCCCTCCCTTGTTAACTTTAGCAAACAATAACACTTTTTTATTCTGTCTGTGCTCATCTGAGGTGCTGTGAATATCACTGTAATGTAATAAAGTCCGGGAATAAAAGCGCCAATTGTGCTCACTCTCACCCTGTCTCTCTCTACACCTCTCTGTTCTCCGTATCGCCCTCCGTCTACGCGGGAGTGAGTGATTATAGATACTCTTATGAGTGTATGGGTAAACTGGTTTCCAGATGCAGTGTGTGTGTGTGTATGTGTGTGTGTGTGCGCGTAATTGGGCAGACGTGTCAAGGATAGTGTTGCATCATGACCTACTGCCTTTTTACAAGCTCTCAGAAACTCAGAAACTTCACTTAAAATGAGACTTCGCCCAAAATTCGCCAGCCTACATCTTTGTGGGGAAAAAAATGCGTTCAACTTTTCTAGACATTGTGTCAGCAAGTTTTGAATGTGCAAGAAGAATCACATCATTACCACTCTTCCTGGCCTCAAAAAGATGGGGACTGGAGTGGGTTGAACCCGAGTGTACAGATGATCAAGCGTGGTACGATGAAAGAGACTGGGCTGCATCATCACACATGTAGATGGGGAGGACCTGAGAGTCTTCAGTTCTCTCTACCGCTGACTTTGAATTCCGCTCAGTCTGTGTTCGAGCGTCTCGTAATGACAGAGGAAGATGATATATCCTTAAATGACTAATTAACAGTGGCCGTTTTATTTTTAGAATTGTGGTTAGACATACCAACGAGGATACCATTTTACCAAACATGTTCATAATCTAAAAAAGAAACTTAAACAGGCAAAATTGTTATCAGCGGCCCTGTTTAGTTTTAACTGTTGCTGCAGCTTGGTCCAAATCAGGGAAACACCATCACTGTCAATGTTACAGCTCCTGCATTACAAGAAGGGGCGTTTCATTTTTGCAGGAGATGCGAAAGTTAGAAACAATGCGAGACCTCGCTGATCACTTTAACTTGCATGATGGCGTTTGCCCTAGATTAAGACACGAGTGCAAATCTCACCAAGTCTGGCCCTAGAACCCAAATCCAGCCCTTGTTTAACCCCTCCTTCCAATTGAGTGATCAGTTATTGCCACTGATTGGCCAGACTGTCTTCACACCTGACTTCCAGGTAAAGGGAGAGGGGAAAACCAGCCGTTTTTGGCCCTCAGGGACCGTAATTTGGGGGGGCCCTGTGTTACTGGAGGCCCACTTTAATTTGGCCAACTTATCCACCTCAAGGCTGAGAAGGGAAAGTAGCTGGGCTCCATGATATCAGAGAAATCCTCCTGACGATGCTGGTTTGTTATTGTTTAGCGGCGTAGCTGAACAGCGGGGTACTTCCTGGAGAATGGCTGGGCTGAGGATCAGGTGATCGATAGAGACCTGCGCCATGACTCTCAATTGGGACGGCAGAATATCTTCTTATTCAGTTCGTCTTTGCTGTAACCACAGGCGCTATTATAGACTCCTGCGCAGGAGGTCACTCATACACTTCCTCCCTCCTCCCTCCTGCTCTGTTGCCCGAGACTCTGGTAATAGGACTGTCCAGTGCTCCCGAATGCCCACTGAAACGACTGTTGTGCTTAGTCATGAATTTCCCGAAGATGCATCTGAGAATTTGAATGCCTCGCCATCAGCACGAGCGAGACAGGGCTTTCAGTCCGCTTTCATTTTTAAAGCCTGCCATCTGGCCGGACTTTAATAGTAGTGCGCTGTAAAGAAAAAAATAAAAATGCTTTACAAGAAAAACAAAGGCATTGTGGGAGATTGTAGTTTTAGCATGCCGGACAGGAAGCCACGGGCATATCCTGTTGGATTGTTTCAGTTCGAGTGATTCTGCAGAACGGGAATACCAACCCCTACATTAATATTACTGTTAGAAAAATGTATATATATAATGAATTTGACGTGTTAATTATCCCGCCCTAAGGGAGAAGGGGTACTGTTTTTAGTCGCATCAGTTTCTCCGCGCATCTGTTAGCAGTTTGGGACAGAAATGATTTCATAAAATCACAGAAAATTTCCAGGAAAGTTGGGCAAAGGTTCAAGGGTCACTGATTGAATTTTGGACCTAATTGGACCAAGGATCAGGTCACTAAAAAACTGAAGATCATTTAAAACGTCTCCCTCGGGCAGGGTACGTCATGCAGCTAATGCAGCTAATATGGCCGATCATCAGAAGAGCGGCGGAGAATGCAGCTAATATGGCCAATCGTCAGAAACGTGCTGGAGAATGCAGCTAATGCGACCGATCGTCAGAAGCGCGCAGGAGAATGCAGCGAATGCGACCGATCGTCAGAAGAGCGGCGGAGAATGCAGCTAATGCGACCAATCGTCAGAAGCGCGCAGGAGAATGCAGCTAATGCGACCGATTGTCAGAAACGCGCAGGAGAATGCAGCTAATGCGACCGATCGTCAGAAGAGCGGCGGAGAATGCAGCTAATGCGACCGATCGTCAGAAGCGCGCAGGAGAATGCAGCTAATGCGACCGATCATCAGAAGCGTGCAGGAGTATGCAGCTAATGCGACCAATCGTCAGAAGCGCGCAGGAGTATGCAGCTAATGCGACCGATCGTCAGAAGCGCGCAGGAGAATGCAGCTAATGCGACCGATCGTCAGAAGCGCGCAGGAGAATGCAGCTAATATGGCCAATCATCAGAAGAGCAGCGGAGAATGCAGCTAATGCGACCGATCATCAGAAGCGCGCAGGAGTATGCAGCTAATGCGACCGATCGTCAGAAGCACGCAGGAGAATGCAGCTAATGCTACCAATCATCAGAAACGCGCAGGAGAATGCAGCTAATTCGACCGATCTTCAAAAGAGCGGTGGAGAATGCAGCTACGCGCGGGAGCCGATCGTCAGAAGCACGCAGGAGAATGCAGCTAACGCGATCATCCGATGGAGAATCAGAAGCGCCGATCATCAGGAGTATGCAGCTAATGCGACCGATCGTCAGAAGCGCGCAGGAGAATGCAGCTAATATGGCCAATCATCAGAAGAGCAGCGGAGAATGCAGCTAATGCGACCGATCATCAGAAGCGCGCAGGAGAATGCAGCTAATGCGACCGATCGTCAGAAGCACGCAGGAGAATGCAGCTAATGCTACCAATCATCAGAAACGCGCAGGAGAATGCAGCTAATTCGACCGATCTTCAAAAGAGCGGTGGAGAATGCAGCTAATGCGGCCGATCGTCAGAAGCACGCAGGAGAATGCAGCTAATGCGACCGATCGTCAGAAGCGCGCAGGAGAATGCAGCTAATGCGACCGATCATCAGAAACGCGCTGGAGAATGCAGCTAATTAGACCGATCTTCAGAAGAGCGGTGGAGAATGCAGCTAATGCGACCAATCATCAGAATCGCGCAGGAGAATGCAGCTAATGCGACCAATCGTCAGAAGCGCGCAGGAGAATGCAGCTAATGCGACCGATCGTCAGAAGCGCGCAGGAGAATGCAGCTAATGCGGCCGATCGTCAGAAGCGCGCAGGAGAATGCAGCTAATGCGACCGATCATAAGAAGCGCGCAGGAGAATGCAGCTAATGCGACCGATCATCAGAAACGCGCTGGAGAATGCAGCTAATTCGACCGATCTTCAGAAGAGCGGAGGAGAATGCAGCTAATGCGACCGATCGTCTGAAGCACACAGGAGAATGCAGTGAATGCGACCGATCGTCAGAAGAGCGGAGGAGAATGCATCTAATGCGACCGATTGTCAGAAGTGCACAGGAGAATGCAGCTAATGCGACCGATCGTCAGAAGCGCGCAGGAGAATGCAGCTAATGCGACCGATCGTCAGAAGCACGCAGGAGAATGCAGCTCATGCGACCGATCGTCAGAAGCACGCAAGAGAACACAGCTAATGCGACCGATTGTCAGAAGCACGCAGGAGAATGCAGCTAATGCGACCAATCTTCAGAAGCACGCAGGAGAATGCAGCTAATGCGACCGATCTTCAGAAGCACGCAGGAGAATGCAGCTAATGCGACCGATCGTCAGAAGCACGCAGGAGAATGCAGCTAATCGCGACCGCAGGATGTTCAGAAGCATGCAAGAAAATGCAGCTAATGCGACCGATCGTCAGAAGCACGCAAGAAAATGCAGCTAATGCGACCGATCGTCAGTAGCACGCAGGAGAATGCAGCTAATGCGACCGATCGTCAGAAGCACGCAGGAGAATGCAACTAATGCGACCGATCTGCAGAAGCACGCAAGAGAATGCAGCTAATGCGACCGATCGTCAGTAGCACGCAGGAGAATGCAGCTAATGCGATGGATCGTCAGAAGCACGCAAGAGAATGCAGCTAATGCGACCGATCGTCAGAAGCACGCAGGAGAATGCAACTAATGCGACCGATCTGCAGAATGCAGCTAAATCGACCGATCTTCAAGAAATGCAGCTAACGCGACCGATCGTCAGTAGCACGCAGGAGAATGCAGCTAATGCGATGGATCGTCAGAAGCGCACAGGGAGAATGCAGCTAATCGACCGATCGTCAAGAAGCACGCAGGAGAATGCAGCTAACGCGACCGATCTGCAGAGAATGCAGCTAATGCGACCGATCTTCAAGCAAGAGAATGCAGCTAATGCGACCGATCGCACGCAGGAGAAGCAGCTAACGCGACCGATCTTCAGAAGGAGAATGCAGCTAACGCGGCCGATCGTCAGAAACAGAAGCGCGGGAGAATGCAGCTAACGCGACCGATCGTCGCCAGAAGCGCGCAGGAGAATGCAGCTAATGCGACCGATTGTCAGAAGCATGCAGGAGAATGCAGCTAATGCGACCGATCGACAGAAGCACGCAGGAGAGTGCAGCTAATGCGGCCGATCGTCAGAAGCGCGCAGGAGAATGCAGCTAATGCGACTGATCGTCAGAAGCGCGCAAGAGAACGCAGCTAATGCGACCGATTGTCAGAAGCACGCAGGAGAATGCAGCTAATGCGACCGATCTTCAGAAGCACGCAGGAGAATGCAGCTAATGCGACCGATCTTCAGAAGCACGCAGGAGAATGCAGCTAATGCGACCGATCGTCAGAAGCATGCAGGAGAACGCAGCTAATGCGACCGATCTTCAGAAGCGCGCAAGAGAACGCAGCTAATGCGACCGATCGTCAGAAGCGCGCAAGAGAATGCAGCTAATGCGACCGATCGTCAGAAGAGCGGAGGAGAATGCAGCTAATGCGACCGATCGTCAGAAGAGCGGGGGAGAATGCAGCTAATGCGACCGATCGTCAGAAGCACGCAGGAGAATGCAGCTAATGCGGCCGATCGTCAGAAACGCGCAGGAGAATGCAGCTAATGCGACCGAACGCCAGAAGCGCGCAGGAGAATGCAGCTAATGCGACCGATTGTCAGAAGAGCGGAGGAGAATGCAGCTAATGCGACCGATCGTCAGAAGAGCGGGGGAGAACGCAGCTAATGCGACCGATCGTCAGAAGCGCACAGGAGAATGCAGCTAATGCGGCCGATCGTCAGAAACGCGCAGGAGAATGCAGCTAATGCGACCGAACGCCAGAAGCGCGCAGGAGAATGCAGCTAATGCGACCGATTGTCAGAAGCATGCAGGAGAATGCAGCTAATGCGACCGATCGACAGAAACGCGCAGGAGAATGCAGCTAATGCGACCAATCGTCAGAAGCACGCAGGAGAATGCAGCTAATAGCCAGAGCGGGTTTAATAATTCTGAATCTTTTGATCGTCCTTAGGACGGCAGCCGTCTTTGTCAGAAAACTTCATAAAGTAAATATGAATTATTAACGAGGGCGTATTACTTTACATTGGTGTGGAGCGAGTCTGCTTAGAATGGTCTGGAGACGGTATTCAGATAGGTTGCATACAGTAGCCAGAGGGGGAGAGGGAAACTCGGGCTTTGAGGCCGAACGATCAGGTTTGGCTATGCTCATCGCACCAAAAATAAACAAAGAAATGAATGAATGAATGAAGGAAGCATTGACTGACCTGCCATGGAGCTGGCAGAGGCTTTGATTATTTAGAGGACAACCACTGCTTCAATCCCCCTTTACACACACATACACACACACACATATATGCAAACACACACACACGGACACAAACATGCATGCGCACACTCACTTACACATACACACACTCAAACAAACACATTCACACAAACATATGCGGACACACGGATAGACTAACAGGCACGTACATATACACGCACACACACACACACGGACGCCCTCACAAACGGACACATAAACGCACACACACAGACACGCACACACACACAAACTCACGCAAAATGTGTTTCCAAAAGGACAAGGGAGGACCAACCCCAACCAGTAATGATGCCCACTAACGCAAGACCCCCCCATCCCCCCACTCACATCCATCTACATGCACAAACGCATCCTCACACGGCAGTACGCAGGTTCTGCTGCTCTGCTTCATGTGTCAGTGGCACGCCATTACAGTCCATGTTTCCACCCTGCTGTGATTTCCACAGAATAATTTCCGGACCCCTAACACCCCCCAAGAACAAATCCAGCCCCCCCTCGGCCGACCCACCGCGCTCGCGGACAATTAATGCGCGAGACGCACTCGCGTAAACAAACTGCTGCAAAACGAACTTTAGTTTGGAAAACAAGTCGGCGATGGCGGACGGGCAGTGTAAACAGGACAGGGGAGTTTGCGGCACCAGCGGGATGGAGGATGGGAGTGTGGGAAAGACAGGCTGCAGAGTAATTAGGACAAAGATACAGGAGCAACATGGAGCAAGTATTGTGAAGTCAACACAGGCAACCTGCCATGAGGGAGAGAGACTGTATCATGTTAGCAGGCGAGTAACAACAAAGTACAGATGTGTGCATGAGTATGCATGTGCGCGTGTCTGTGTGTGTGTGTGTGTGTGTTTATGTGTGTGTGTATTCAATGGAACCTGCAAAGCAGCTGTTGCATCAAAAAGACGCTTCACTCGCAGATCCACCACAGATACACACACTCCTTAAACACAGCGTCCTCTATAGGAGCGGAGGGGATATGGAGACCGCTACGGCCCCCTCGCATGCTGCTGCTCGCCCTCCCTCCTCCCCGTCCATCGTCCATGTCTCTCTCTCTCTCTCTCTCTCTCTCTCACTCACCCCCCCCCCCCTCCCCCCGTGCACCGTGGCTGACCCAGGGCTGCCCCTTTCATTACTGACATTCCAACACTGTATTTGTTTAAAAAGGAATCAATTAAATTCAAATCTCTCTGAAAGCAGGCTTTGCAAGAAAAACAGAGGGCAATCAATGTTTATATTGTGCAACCATTGCATCTTTCCCCCTCTCTCCCTCTCTTTCTCTTTTCTACCAAAACACACTCTTAATTGCTTTATGCAAAAAAAAAACTTGCACACGCACAATAGTGTCCAGAACGGTCCCTCTCCTCTCTGCTGTTTTCTTTTCATATATCGATTGTTTTTCCTTGATGCCGTCCTCTCTTGAAGAGTCCGACTCCACTTCTCTTTTGTTTTTTTTTTTTTTTGAGCGACTCCATTCATGCTTGTTAGACAGAAATGATTTTTCGATGCGAGCGGAATCTTCTGGAAGCGGAGAGGTTGAAGAGAGCAGGGTCTTCTGCCTCCCGCTAACGCTCATCATCCATCGCTGTTTCTCGAAATCTTCTGCTAAAGCGCTCGGCCGCGGACGGCAAACACCAAAAAACAATTTTTATATTTAGACGTGCTCCCACTACTGATTTTGCCCTGTTAGGCAAAAAAAAAAAGTAAAAAAGAATTTACAGCCAGTGAGGTGAGATAAGTTTGTTTATTTTAATATTTGCCCGCAGGGTAAGAAAATTTCACTTTTAAAATACACACTAACTGTAAACAAGATGGTTTTATTTTCTAATTTTCTTGAAATTTTTAATTTTCATTAGAAGACAAAAGCACTTGCAGTGCAGGAAAGGTTAAATATTACAAGCTAAATGAACAGTCAGAAAATATACACGATGATTATTAATTTTGTTATGTATTCTGTTATAATTTTTGCAATGTGCAGTAACAAAGAGTCACTGTGTGGAAATCTGCGTGTGTGTGTGTGTGTGTGTGTGTGAATCAGACAGTCAGTCTGTGTTCTTCTGGGAAAATAGTGTTTATTTCCGGTTTGCTTTTGTAAACATGGCGCTTCATTCCATCCGTCACTGTTTCCTGATAAAAATTAGTTTTTTTGGAAAATCAACACAAAATCATTCTCTAATACAAACACGGAAAACGGCCCTGCTTCAGTTACCGTCCTCTGGCATACTCTCTCTCTCTCTCTCTCTCTCTCTCCCTCTCTCTCTCCTGCAGTCTCCATATCTCCCCATTCTCCTCTCACTCCTCCACTCTCTCTCTCCCTCTCTTTCACTCTCTTTCACTCTCTCGCTTCCTCTTGATCTCCTGCTGGTCGGCTGATAATGACACAATGACGCTCTAGTGTTCTCGTAAGCTCCTGTAAACAGGGGCCGAGACAAGTTCAAAGGATTTGTTAAATTATTGACATTTAATTGGAGGTGCTTTGTGCGGCTCCCTGAAACGCTGGGCCCTGGCTCTGCGTTGCCATGGCAGCTGATGAGTGGCAGGGCATTCATGCGGGCCGGGGCCGACGCAGGGGCCTGGAGCCCCATTCCGCCCTTTGTGCTGGGCCAGTGTCCCTGGACAGAGCCTCTCGACAGGGAGAGCATTGAGGGCCCTCAGCTGGGCTCTGGGGCCGCTGGGGTCTGTGTTTAAGAGACAAAACAGTGCTGATGAGTCACTCCTGTCCTGTTTGAGGGATCAAACGCAAACAGTATGGTTCATGTGTGTGTGTGTGTGTGTGTGTGTTTGCTGGTCCGGGTGTGTTTCAGTTTGTGTATGCGGTGTGTGCATGTATCTGTTTTTGAGTTTGTTTGCCTGTGTACTTGTGTTTTGTGTGTGTGTGTTTGCTAGTGTGTGTGCATGTGTTCAGGTGTGTTTATGTGTGTTTGTGTGTATTAGCTGATAAGTGTGTGCGTTGGTCTCTAGCAGATGGCTTTGATTATGCTGCGATGCTCTTTAGTCGTTATCATTAAGTTCTTTTTTTTTGTCTTATGATCTTTTAGGCTTTTCGACACTAGGCTACACGCACACACACGCTGAGAAACGTTGTTCTTAAACTGTTGGACTATTTGCTCACGCAGTTGTTCACAAAGTGGTGAACCTCGCCCCATCCTTGCTTGTGAACGATTGAGCGTTTCGGGGATGCTCCTTTTATACCTAATCATGACACTCACCTGTTTCCAATTAACATGTTCACCTGAGGAATGTTCCGAACAGGTGTTTTTTGAGCATTCCTCAACTTTCCCAGTCTTTCGTTGCCCCTGTTCCAGCTTTTTTGGAACGTGTTGCAGGCATCAAATTCCAAATTAGTGAATATTTCCGAAAAAAACAATATAGTGTATCAGTTTGAATATTAAATATCTTGTCTTTGTAGCGTACTCGATTGAATATAGGTCGAAACGGATTTGCAAATCATTGTTTTGTTTTTATTCACATTTTACACAACGTCTGAACTTCATTGGAATTGGGTTTTATCCATTACAGTTAAGTAGCTGCTGCTTTTGTTCAATGCGACTTACAGTTAATCAGTGTTAGCTGGGGCCAGTTAGCTCTGGAGCAGTGTGGGGTAAGGGCCTTTCTCAGGGGCCCAGTAGCTGCACTGATCCCAATGCGGTAACACTGGGGTTAGAACCATTAGAGCCCTGGTCAAATATGTTGCAGGCTGCCCCAAAATGTGGGGAAATATAACTGCCCTGCTCTTTTCCAAGGTTAAGCTGAGTGGCTACTCAACCCTGGCTTCTGTAACATGAATGGACAAGGAGCATAGCAACTCCCCGGGACGGGACGCTCGTCCATCGCAGGTTACCCCCCAGCTCTTAGTCTGGTCTCCCTGACACATTGCCGTTACCCAGGTATACACCTGGGTCGAGTGAGGCACTGTGGGAGTGAAGTGTTTTTGCCCAAGAACACACCGCGAAAGCCGTGGCAAGGACTCAAACTCAAGACCTTTTGGTCCCAAGTCATGCACACTTAACCACTGTGTTACTGCGTCTCAGCCCTTTCCCTAAAGATCCCACTAGACTGCTTATACCTGTAACGGGAACCCTAATCGTATGCTTTACTGTACTTATATAGTATTTCCCTGTGAGCACCATAATTCATTGGACAGTAACAATTTTTTTTTTCTTAAATTTTTGCTCTGTTCTGTAGCACTGTGAGTCTGAAAGGAGTCAATAAAAATGAGTTTGAAGCGCAGACTGTCAGCTGTAATTGAAGGCCGTTTTCATTCACATTGGATGAACCATTTAGAAACGAAACACCTTCTTTACATACTCCCCTCACTTCCGGCCCATAAAAACAAAATATTGGGCGGTTTACTTTAGAATAAAGTACTAATTTCTGATATTTGGATAAGTATCTTTTGAGTGGAACAACTGTTTGAAATCTGTGACACACAGACATCAGCAGACGCTGGGTATCTTCCCTGGTGATGCTCTGCCAGGCCTGTACTGCAGCGTCTTCACTTCCTGCTCGTTTCAGGGACTTTTTGCCCTCAGTCTCCTCTTCAGCGCGTAAAATGGCCAAAAAAGTTGCGGTGCTAAATGTAAATCGTTGTAAGGTCACCATTAAAAAAAAGAACAAAAACTAGTTCACGCGTAGAAAATATGACAAAAATAATGCCAGATAAATGGAAAAATCATAAAGATTTTCATTGAATCTCAGCATGACTTTACGGCTGAAGTGATGCTGCCGGAGACGACACTCTTCTGAAGGCTTTGAGGGTCCTGAGCAGCGGGAAGGCCCCATGTCTGTCTGGCCCTGACACGCTGCCTGCTAACCTTATGTCAGCGTTTGGATTCCCTCTTTTTTCATGTTTTATCTATTTATTACGAAATAAAAACTGCAGCCTTAATGATTACAGCCCAAAGAGTGAGAGATCGATTGAAATTAGGAGAGCCTTTTGAAATGGAGCGCCTGCTTCCGGCGAATCTGTACGAGCTTCGAGCGCTGTGGCCGAACACCTCGCTAGATTAGCTACTCCCTCCTCTTCCCCTTCCGCGATCTCGCCTCCTGCCTGTTCAGTGTCGGAAAGTTCCTCAAAGTTTCCATCCTGAGAGTTCTTCGGGAAACCGTGACCAGGGGCGTCCCGATGTGCTGATTTCTTTTCTTTTTTTTTTTCTCTTGTCTCTGATTGATCTTATTTTTATTTTTTTTCGGCGCAAAGTTTACCCCTTTTAAGTGATGCGGAAGAGAGAAGATAGGACTGACGATAAGCCGCTCTCTTAATTGCTATGAAATTAGTCTTTGCGCTCGGTGCAGTAATTACTTCTGCCTAGTTGTGAATTCAGCGATAGTTAAAGCCCCCCACCCCCGACCCCCCATCTGCCACCTCGAAGGTCCCGAGCCGCTGGCTGTCAGAGCCTCGCTCCGGTTCACAGTCGAGCCGTTATGCTGAACCTGCAATTTTGCCGCCCCCCGCCCCCCCTCGCTACCGCTGTTTGGCCAGCCGTTTATTGGATTCTGGGGGCCTGCTCTGTTTGCCGAAGAGGAGAGGCGAGCCGTGCCCTTGCGGTGACAGCGCCAGCTTACGCCGATCAATTCCGCATCATTTGCATTACAGTGCAGCGTTAAATACAGATCTGAGCATCGATCGGCGGGGGAGCCCAGAGATCCGCGCGCTTCGGCAGGAAATGTATTCAGACGCTGCAGCGGCCGCCCGCCCGTCCCTCGCATTCCTGAGGGCCCCTGCGCCGCGCCTAACGAGGGGCCTGAGAAACACGGGCAGGGACGGGGGCTAGGGCGCGTCCGGCCACGTAAACTCTATCTCCGGAGGGCTTGTAAATCGTGCGAATGTCCCGCAGATCACGGAAATCACTGCAGGCTACGGTGTGTTTCTACTTAAAAATGACTAAGTGCTGCATGTCTTTATTTATTCTGCATGGGCTTCGGCAGGGCTGTTCAAATACATTTTTGCAGGGGCCGCATTTTTAATAAATTGATTTCTGTGGGGTCAGCCATTTCTCTATGATGTTATTCTTCCGTCTTTAGAGTGTGTAAACTTGACTCACCCCACTAACATTTATTTTGAAGATTTTTTTAAATTTACTGTACCATACTGTAATTCATGTTCTCATTCATACTGTAAGATGCGCGGCCTGTATCTGGGGACATTGAAACACCGGATCCTGACGTTGAATGATGTGCTGAACAGGGTCTGTTTGGGCCGTAATGTGAACCCAGGGAGGCACAGAATGGTTCTGTCAGGCTTAAAGCGAGCAGAATATTTCAATAATGCCGTCAGGAAATCGGATCGATGCGGACAGAGATAACGGGCCTTTCAGCGCGCCGCGTTTATCGACTGGGAGCTGCGCAGGGGCGAGAGAGATGCGAGGAGTCGGGGGCGGATGGGCGGACGGCTTCGGCCCGGAGCGGTTGCACAGCGGTCAGCTGCGGCGGCGTATGAGGACCTGCTGTTTCAGAAGAGCGCTGTGGTACAGCGTGCGCGGGAATACGGACGACGTCGCTGTGATGGGTCCCTAACTGTCGTGCACTCTGTCTGACGTTTGCTTTTTCGTGCTGTTCCGATGCGCTAGCCACTGCCGTCCACCAACCATCACACGTGCCTGAATTAACCCTTTAATTGCCTGCTAAATCTTTTGAAAGGGCACATTTTGAGTCACAGTGTCTGATTGAAGGATTTGTTGAACTCAAATTATAGGATTTTTTTAGGATAACACACTGCGACCAAATGTTAGAGATGGTTCAGTCAGATTAAGTTATATAATTATATATAATATCTAATTTCTCATATAAATTCCTCGCAGTTTGTCCGATATACCTCCTTATAAACCCACTCACATCTGTCACTGACACCCATACATATTTACTGTGAAGCCTACCCTTCATTTTCAGTAAAATGCCCCCATTTTGGGAACTCTGAGCAGTTTCCACCAGTGAAAAATCTTTATGGGTGTATGATATTGGTTGCTAATTTCTAATTACTTTAAATTCTTCATTCCATATGTTTCTTTTTTTAGTGAGCCAAGTGAGTGTTTTTTAGTAATCAATTACCGCTTATGCTCGTGATGAGAAGAACAGAATACCGCGCATAAAAATGAACTTTTCAGCAGCGTCAATCGCAGAGGGGATGGTGGCCTCTTAACTCGCACAATTTCGGAAATCCTCAATGACTTCAGATAACTTTCTGCACAGGAAAGTCCTTCAAATTCAGAATTAATTAATACTTCTTGGCTTGTAACGGCAGGAGCCATTGGCCTACTAGCCCTTGACTGGCTCCGCCCAAATACGGGAACTCCTCCTTCCAGCCAGGCATGCCATTGGCCAGGTCTGAACTTTGGCCTCATGTAATTGGTCTGCCCCAGTCAGTCCTAGGTTGTGAGTGGTGTAACATCGGTTTTGTTCGTTTTATCCCATAATGCACTTGGACAAAAAGTTTTGCCGCACGCTTCAACTGTACAAAGTGGAAACTTTACACGTTTTGGATTTGAAATGAATTGTTTGTGTAAATGTTTCCTCTGTTTCATTTAATAGTCCAAAATAAAACCAGAATAATTCATTTATTGAATCAAGGTAAAATGGAATGATTAAACATTCATGCGTTGCTTATTTTATTAGTACTCCAGACATTTCTATTCAGGCTGATTTGCAAAGCAAACACAAACTATTATAATTCCTTTGAGGGGGAAAGTATGGCCTCAAGAAAGATAACAATTGCAAAAAATGCTGACTCATTTGACAACTGCAATTTTCATCTGACCAAAAAACAGAAAATTTTTTCTAATGAGCATTTAATAATTTTAATGAAAACAAGCATGCCAGGCACAACATATCTGCCCAAGCAGACATTCCACAGCTGAAGTTATCGTGAAGAAATGATTTCTGAACTTTAGCCTATATCTTTGTCGAAATTTGGCCTACTTGCTTTAAAATTAAATGGCTTGTATTCTGGACCATGGCCGACCTTGCCACCATGTGTCAGAAATGATTGCTACAATACTGTAGATGCTAATTTACTTACAAACAAACAAACACACAGCACTAAAAACAAAACCTCCCTGGATCCTTCGGGGTAATGTAATGAGTGAAGAAAAACTGCGTAAAAAAGAAGACGGTGAACGCTACGAGAGATGGTGAAGGTATCAAAAGTGGGATCTTCAATCTCTGTCGGATGATTGCCCCTGTGATAGGCGTATTTTACCAATGAAGAGCTGAACAGATGGCCAGAATGACAAAGTGAAGGAGAGAAGCCTGATGCCCTAAGTTTGCTTTAAGGAGGAGTTTGGCTGCAGTATGTGCCCTTATCATTTTCTGAAAGCATGACATGTAGTCTGTTTTTCATCCCAATGCACTTGATAGGATAAGATATAGGCTTTAAAATTGAATTGAGTACCACTAGCCATTGGAAGGCATTGAGGAATGGGGGATGTGTACATTCTGGTCGATTACAAACCAGGTGAACAGAGCATTTTGGATGGACTGCGATGCCCAGGTGGCGGTGGTAAGAACACTAGAAAGGAAGTTGTCGTAGTCAAGGAGGAAATGGACAGCAAGTTGAGTGCCATCAACAGCAAGGATATGACAGTTCACGACCTGTGATGACAGGGTGTGGAGATTTGTTGACTCGGGCGGGAAAGAAGAGGGGACCAAGGACAGAACCTTGTGGGACTCCCACAGAGGGGCAATGGGGTGTTGATACTCTGTTGATACAAAATTATGTCAGTTGCCAAAATGGAACTCAGGTGAATGTAGTAATCAACAGAATCAAAGTGGAAGAATACCTGTCACCCTCCCTGAGAGAAGTCTATTTCCTGCATAATTTTCAGCCCTGACACCAGATTGGTAGGAATCAAGGAGGTTGTTCTATAGAGTCGTGATTTGAGATCACTCGCAAGCCTGTGTTTCTTTCAGCCAGAGATGACATGAGATAACTTGAAGGAATTTCTTGGCTGCCGACAGTTGAAGCTGAATTCTGAGGCACCGTAATGTTCAGTCTCCGAGAGTCTATCCATCTCGTATTTCAGTGAGATAGCGCTCCTGCTATTCTCCTCCTTCACCTCTCCATTACCTCTCCATTCTCATCCCTCCATCTTATTTATTACACCCCTCTTTTAATTTCCCTCTCACTTTCAGACTCCCTAACTCTCGCTCTTCCTCACACTGAGTCCTGACCTTGGCAGCCCCCCCCCTCGTCCTCCGTATTTTGTGACATCAATAGAAACTGCAGATCCGAGGCCCCCAGTCTTCCCCCCCCGACAGCTCTGATGGACATTGAAGTCAGCTCCTGACAGACAGTGGGAGATGGGAGTACTTACAAGATCTGTTGCTCCCATAATGAAAAAGATTTATTCATGTTTTTAAAAGTCGACATTAGCTCTATGTGGAATGTTAATGACTGCAATTCTGCCTGGATCTGTCAATGCCACTTTTGATGACTAGGGGGTTTATTTATTGATGATAGACATTCATTTTAACTTGCAAAGGTTTACACCTAAATTTATTCCATAAGTGTTTTGTTGTACTTTATAAAACTTGTAGGCCCATCATTTGACTGTTTTTTTTTGACTCAGGACAAAAAAATTGAGTAACTTGAGCACATAGGCATCAGAAGCTTTTGCTACCTGCTGCCACGCGATTCTCCAGCTTCCCAACCAGGTCTGCTATAGCTGTGCTAAACAATAGCGGGTGCTGGCTGCAGTTTCAGGATTCACCAGATCGGCCAATGTGTAAGGAGATGATATTGCACACTGTAACCCTTCCTCCATCGGTGATATCGTGAGGAATCATATGGCACCTTGTGGAGCTTAGTGTCAGTGAGGAACTGGCTCGGTCCAGACTGGAGCATTTCCCCGATACTGCTACACTGGACAACCAACACTGGAGTAATACTGGGTCTGTAGGCCCGAGTCCTGGAGGAGGGAGATCTGTTGTGCCTCTGAGCGAGCTTCTGGGGAATACTGTGTCGGTCCAAATGTAAGATGAGTTTTTTCCCTGTAAATTCGTCTTAAAAGTGGGGACGTCTTAAATTTGGGAGCGAGACTTTTAAATGTCAAAAACGAAATATCAAACAGTCAAGTCTGTCAACATTACAGCTTATTTCTCACACAGAAGTGGTGGCAAAAAAGAGTGATGCGGATTGAAAGGACTAGTATGTAACGGCACCATCAAGGTGTTACCAGCATAAATATATCACTTAGTGCAGTTGGGTATCTTGTCTGAACTGCAATGGCGGGAACCCAAAACTTAGTTTAGTTGAAAGTATATCACCTAATAAGAATAATTTTGTGAATACTAACATGCTTGATTTCTCTGTTCTGCTCATTGTCACGCATAACTCAACTTTAAATATTAGTACAGCTACCTTACTGCTGCAGTAATCTTGGCTTTAGCCAAATAGGAAAGATTAAACTTAGTTGCATTAAGTGGAAATAAATGTGGCTGACAAGAAGTGCTATCAGTTTAGTCATGGCTACTAATTACCTGCGTAGCCTTATTAACTAATCTACGATGAATTACCTTACTGGCTAGCTTTGCTAGCTATTGATCTGCTGTAAAATTTTAAGCTGCAATTGCGATGAGTTCAAAAACGATTTACCTTGCCAGTCAGGAGCCATTTGCTTTAAATTTCGAGTTTTGTTTTCTATTGATGATGACTCAGATAACATTACTGCATACAGGGCTGTCTTACGCCATTAAAGCTCACTTTGGAGTAACTTAGCTCTGTGAGCATAACACAGACATCACCAGTCCTGACTTGTCAGATGTTGTCTTGAACATGGTGGCAAATGAAATGATAGTATGCTTTAAGCGAAGCTTTAATTGTGTATAAATTATTTGCCTGGTGTGTCGAAAGGCAAGTGTACATGAGGCCATTGAGATTGGGTCAAACACCCTCTGAAAATACAGAAGGGACAGGTGATCTAGTTATTTAGTCTTCTCATTAAGAGTAAGTTTGCTTTCATCTGTAATTTTTTCTCTAAATGGTAATGCACAGAAATAATATGACTATGTTGAATTAATTTGGCTCACTAGTTCATTATCAAGACGGACTTACCACAGTCTAACCCGTTTTTTTTTTTTTTGTCTCAGATTGGCTTGAAGACTGTTGTACAATCAGACTTCACTTCCAGAATAATGCAGTTCTTGAAGTTTTGATAGGCTATGTGTTTTTTTTTCACTATGAAATGCGTGGACTAATTGGTATCAAAAATTCCTTAAAGATTATTTTCATTTTTTTGATTAAATACCGTCAGTCCTTAATTTCCAAATGTGATTTTAAGAGCGTCAATTTTAATTAAAAGACATCGAAAATGTAATTTTACTTGGAGGATGTCAAAAACAACAGGCTACCTTGTTTTATTCCATGTATTTTTATTCCAATAATAGTTCAATTAATACATTGCTTTATAAAAACAAGATAATGTCATCAAGAAGCCTTTTTCCAAAAATGAATCTTGGAAAAAATTGGGAGTTGTCATATAATCAGGGTGGTCTTATATTCGGGCCGATACGGTATTATTGTCCTCGGCCTGGGAATAATGTAATAATAGGATAGTCACTGGAATTTCACCTGGTTGCTCTGTTTGCTGGGTCTGTTGCAGGTCCTGCATGAATGTCTGATTTCATGATAACAGCTTAATAGAGTGTAAGCAAACGGAAGATTGTTCTTTTATGCTGAGAGAGTCACGGCTGGTACTCGGTTTGGATCATTTAGTCATCAGTGTTGGGTTCAGAGAGGGGTCACGACGCTCAGCTATGGGGGTGTCTCAGGCCGTCTTTACGGAAAAAAAACCCTCATGATTCAACCAGGCTATTTCCATTAGAATAATGCGCACATCCGTTATGTATGAAATAAGGGAAGAAAGCGTGAATTATGTGTTACTATAATAAAAACTAAAGGACTATGTACATAGATTCTCAAAGTGCACTAAAACATTTGAAAAAGGAGGAGAAAACTGTTCTCTGCTGTAGAAAGTGGGTTCAAATGAGCCAAACTGAGAGGAGCTATCCTGTCTACCACATAACTGGCAGGAACTGCCATGGTGCTGATCTCAGAGGTGAAGCATCAGTCAGCTTTCAAAATATAAAAACTCCAAATAGTAAACAATAGATGACACTTGGTTTTTCCATTTTCCCAGTGTGGTTGAGGTCTCTGTATTCCATGTATTCAGACATAATTCTTTCTTGGATATGAGTGGCACAGTGGTTTGTACTGCTACCTCACAGTCTCACAGTTGTGGGTTTGAATCCGGCTCGAGGCCTTGCTGTGTGGTTTTTGTATTTTGTCTCGGTGTTTATGTGGGTTTCCTCTGCGCGATACATTTTCTCCCCTCATGCAGTGCACACTGGTGCGAGTGAGTGAGCGGTGTGTGATCACAGCGAGTGATTCGTAGACTGTCCTGGGTGCATTCCTGCCTCATTCCCATTGCATGCTGGGATGCAGGAATTAGCAGGCTAATAATGCATGGATGTCCAGTATTAACGTATGCAGCCCCATTCAGTGTGAACTATCTGCTGCCTATAGCAGAAAATCACTGGATTATTAAAAAAGAATATTCACCAATTTGGGAAAAGCCATGTACTCGCAGGACTAACATGCCACGCTCCACACCTGTGCTGCTTTCGCTGGTACAAATGCGTACTGTTTTTTCTTGTGCGTGAGGCACGTGCGTATATTAGAAGCAGAGGACATCCAAATGCGAAGGAAGGAAACTAAATACGCTCATGAATTGTTTTTGCAAAATTCTGATTGTTCTGACAAAACTGTGCGTTTAAATTATGACAAGACTTGAACACACTCAGATGAAATTTTTCCAAAAGCGTAGTGTGTAACTCCCTCGAGGAACCCCGCTAGTTCAAGGGTTCTCTGGGTTCAAGGGCAGAACGATTCAATCTGGGCGATTTCACGCTTTTCGCACCTACGATACTGAGTTCCGTAAAGAACTAAAACGGTTCCTTATGAAGACGTGCCAAAGAGCCCCTTCGTGACATTTTTATAAACAGATTTCTGTGCGTCGTTATAAAACCATAGTCTTCTTTTATTCGGGAGATGATTTCTCCCAAAACCAATTGTGATGCGACGTCTGAACGGGGACTAAATGGATTGACAGAACAGCACACTCAGCTGGACTGCAAAATTAGCTTGTTTTATTTCCACCTTAATTTCACCTTCGAGTTTATATAGTGCCAAAAAAAGCCTGCTAACTGATCTTTAAGTGAAGCATAAATGGACTCATGATTATGAGTCTGAGATTTTCTGTTTATTAGCTCATTTAGTATGCTGTGAAGAAGAGGGAAATAATTACGTGGCATAATTTATTGTACATTATATGAATATTTAATGTTTTTATGATGGTCAAGTCTATACTTGGAGCCTGAGTGCTTTCAATCACGATATACAATAAATATGCCGACATCCGATACGTGTAAGCAAGTTGGAACCCCACGCGGAAACGCCAATAGGTAATGAATTATGTACATTGAGAGTTCAATATCTTTTATAGAATTGTATTTGGACCCACATCTTGCCAATATGTAACATTTATTTGCGCATTGAACTCTTTGTGTTCCTGTGTGAAATTCCCGTTGTTCTGAGAGCACGGTTTTTTCGTTGAGGATCACTGAGTGAGAAAAGGATCTATGTGCCCGGGACGGTCTCTCGCTCCTCTCCTGGTGTGCGTCATTGTTTTGGCACTTCAAACGCTTCCATTTAGGCCGTGTGTACATTTCCTTCTGAGGAGGAAGGAATCTATAGCGCGTGGTATGCATTATACCGGGGCCGCTTAAGTGTTTGCATGTGAAAGACTAATCAATACATCCGCACATAAAACTCGGGAAAGGAAAGGCTTTCTGGACGCAGGCTCGCTTTAATTACCTCTCAAAAGCAGCGCTGGGGTCCGAGTAAGATCCCCGCTCTCGCGGCGTTGCCTGTTCTGTGCGACTGGAGCTGTGGAAAAACACTGGCCTTGTGACTCCTTGAGTGCAGAGAACTGTAATAATGAGCCAGGCCATTACGACATTCGGCTGTTAGGCACAAGTAAAGACAACACAGGTGTGCCGGAGAGGGGGTGTGTTCTGGTGAGTTCTATAAGGAAAGAGTGTTGCAACATGTGTCGGGTCTTCATGAGTCGTGTCTTTGGCATCTTTGGGTTTGTTAGCATTTTCGAGACTCTCGGTTCCCATACATTTCTGTGGACTGTGGGCGCAATGAATTTAGATTCTCAAAATCTGAACTGAAACACACACAAAATATTGCACCAAATCCCAACAAATGGTCCAAGGCATTTCTATGTACTCTATGCATCAAAGGGTTAACTTCATAAAACCTATGGACCCATATATGAGTCTGTCAAATTCAACCGCTGTATTCAAACCTGTGGAACTTCAGGCCTATTTTAAATTCTAGTGGAGATCCCAAGGTTTCCAACGATCCCAAATATATCCCGCTGAATTACAGAGAAATGTGTATAAAATGATGTACAAGAGTTGGATATTATTAAGTTGTGGCCATAAAAACATTGTGTCCTGAATTTGAATATTTCTGTCAATGTCGGTGTGATGCAGCTTCACTGAAGCTCTGCAACCAGCAGATACAGAATATGTGCGTGACATTGTGCTGCAATATGAAAAAAAAAATGCTTTTTCTGACTTTGAACTTACTTAAAATAAATCGTGGCATTTGGACATTTGCTTGCGTATGAAAACAAATACTGTCTGTGCAATATGTGTCATCAAAAAATAATTTCGTGTAAGTTCCAGAAGTGAAATGCTACCGGCTAAGAGGTGAGCAGCACGGGGGGGCTGCGTTTCTGGCTGGTGTTGTCGATGGCCGTTACCCTGACTAGATTATTAAAATTTGCGCTTTCCTGTGCCATACCGCAGCAAGATTTGTTTGGCGGTGTGTTAGGAAGGGGTGGAGAGATTTGTGTCAGGATTAGGGCGTGAGATGGAGCTGAGTCCTGTCCGTCATTCTGCCGTGTTGTGTCCCCCTCTAATGGGGGAGGGTATAGTTTAGACCACATTGGGGAGATGGGGGCACATATGGACAGCTGCCATTACACTGTAAGGGGGGGTGTCACAGTTCTTCTATAAATCCTCTTGCTAAAGTGGTCATCAACCAAAGAACAAGCGGACGCTCTGTAAATGAGAACAAAAGTGGTCTAACTGCACATTTATCTTTGATCAAGTTCTAATCTTAGATGCATTTCTTAGTGGCCAATCTGTTTACTTTACTGCAATAATGGACTAACTCAGCGTAGTTCCAGTGCTATGCAATGTGTGGGTCACATGCTCCACTCCTCAAGAACGCATAAAGTGCTCAGTGCAGCAGTGGTCCAGAATGAGAAATGAAAAGAGAGTTGCACCGTTCTTGTTCTAAAGAGGCTCAAATATCTCCCAATGCCTGGTGTCTTCTTCTGCCGTCTGCCTGCAAGGAATGAAAAACGTAAATGGGTGGGTGTGGAAGGGAGGGACGGGAGGGGAATGGGTGAGGAATGGAGAGATGGAGAGGAGAAACAGAGCTGGGAGAGGTAACAAGGGAGGGAGCAGGGGAGAGAGAGAGAGAGAGCAGTGATTGAAGTGTGTGATCTGTGTGTCCCTAGAGGAGGGGGATGCTGTTCAGCTCACTGACCTTCATCAGAGCGAATCCCCAAACATACACACACACACACACACAACACACACACACACACACACACACACACACACACACACAATTGCACTCACTCACGGGCCACAGGGATGGTGGGACATATAGTCGATAATCACAACTCAGCACCAGAGCGACTGTGTGTGTGTGTGTGTGTGTGTGTGTGTGTGTGTGTGTGTGTCTGCACACTGTGCCTCTCAAGTGCAGTTATGGAGTGGAAGCCCTGGATGTGGACGCTACAAAACTACATTTAAAGACCAACTGAGAGCTTCCTGAATGTCGTTTTTGTTGCATACTGGTGCAGCATGTGTGCATCGGCCTGTGTGTTGGAGTGTGTGTGCATGCTAGTGCATGTGTATCAGTGTTTGTGGATAAGAAAGTCTGTGTGTGCAGATATGTGTCAAGTATTCTGTGTACACATATAAATAATGTGTTCTTGTATCTGTACAGTGGTGCATTTTCATTGTTTTGGCTGCATACGCCAGTAAGGCAGAATATGAAATGATTTAGCAGTTTTAGGTTAAATTACATTCAGTTTGATTTGAGGGTTATAACAGCCGTGTTGGGTGCCTCTGTATGAATTACATAAGCTCCTCATTTCGGGGGACCGGAATTAATTAGACAGTTGGAATGTGCGTGTGTGTGTTTGTGCGTGTGTGTAAACAGTAATGCACTTGTGTATCTGGTATGCTGTAGCAGTGCTCCTTGCAGAGTCATTGGTCATGTTAGGCCGTAGTTTATCCAAGAAAAATTTTCCTTGGGTTACATTTTCAAGGGTAGCTCTGGAGATTGAAACCAGACCAGTGGTCAGATCCTTAAACATTCTGAAAATATCAAAATGAAGACTTATTCCTAATATCTCAGACACGGGGTTGCACAGAAGGTAGTGCTATTGCCTCACCTCAAGAATTTTAGGGATTAAAGTCCAAGATGGGGCCTCTCTTTGTGGAGCTGAATGTTGTTCCTGTTTTTCTGTGGGCTTTGTCTGGTTGCTTCGACTCGCTCCGAGTCCGAGTGCATGTGTGCCAGGCTAAGTGGAGTGTGTGTGTAGCGCCTGTGGTCTGAGTGTGTGACTGAATGATGTGTGATCCTGGTGGTAGATTAGCGAACTCGCTGGGCTGTGTACTCGCTTCTTTCCCATTGTGGACGATCCTGCCCCCCGTGACCCTGCCCAGGAATACGCTGGCTAGATAATGCGTGGATTTAACTCATTCCGTACGGCAAGCCGCTGCCAACAGCGCGGCAAATTCTACCATTCCCTTCGGTAAGCTGGTGCCAGCAGCGTGGATGACCATTCGCAGTCCGATGAAAACACAAGATCAGTTGACGATCATGGGCCACCTGTACTTCAATACTTTATATTGTGTAATTTTCGAGAACAGTATTCCGTACAAACGCAACAATTTTATATAAAAGTATTCCGTAGGGAATGAGTTAAAACTCAAGAAACAAGAACCAATCTAATAAGGATTTTTAGAAATGTACATCAGTTGTATTTGAGAGTGCAGGCTGGGTAAGTGTGCTCTAACAGGTGTGAAGATGCATTGAGTGGGGTGTGGGTTTAGTGCAGTGATACGCACTGCTGTGTTCATTGAGTGGGGTGTGAGGTCTGTGCAGTGATACACAGTGCTGTGTTCATTGAGTGGGGTGTGAGGTCTGTGCAGTGATACACAGTGCTGTGTTCATTGAGTGGAGTGTGAGGTCTCTGCAGTGATACACACTGCTGTGTTCATTGAGTGGAGTGTGAGTTTCGTGCAGTGATAAACAGTGATGTGTTCATTGATTGCAGTGTGTTATGTTCAGTGATAAACAGTGCTTTGTTCATTGAGTGGGGTGTGAGGTCTGTGCAGTGATACACAGTGCTGTGTTCATTGAGTGGGGTGTGAGGTCTGTGCAGTGATACACACTGCTGTGTTCATTGAGTGCAGTGTGAGGTCTGTGCAGTGATACACACTGCTGTGTTCATTGAGTGCAGTGTGAGTTATATGCAGTGATAAACAGTGATGTGTTCATTGATTGCAGTGTGTTATGTTCAGTGATAAACAGTGCTTTGTTCATTGAGTGGGGTGTGAGGTCTGTGCAGTGATACACAGTGCTGTGTTCATTGAGTGCAGTGTGAGTTATGTGCAGTGATACACAGTGCTGTGTCCATTGAGTGCAGTGTGAGGTCTGTGCAGTGATACACAGTGCTGTTTTCATTGAGTGCAGTGTGAGTTATATGCAGTGATACACAGTGCTGTATTGTGGTCAGTTACAGTGCTGTATTCATTGATGTGAGTTTGTGCAGTGATACACAGTGATAAACAGTGCTGTATTCATTGAATGGGGTGTGAGTTCTGTGCAGTGATACACAGTGCTGTGTTCATTGAGTGCAGTGTGAGTTATGTGCAGTGATACACAGTGCTGTGTTCATTGAGTGCAGTGTGAGGTCTGTGCAGTGATACACAGTGCTGTTTTCATTGAGTGCAGTGTGAGTTATGTGCAGTGATACACAGTGCTGTATTCATTGATTGCAGTGTGAGTTTTGTGCAGTGATACACAGTGCTGTATTCATTGATTGCGGCGTGAGTTCTGTGCAGTGATACACAATGCTGTGTTCATTGATTGCAGTGTGTTACGTGCAGTGATAAACAGTGCTGTGTTCATTGAGTGCAGTGTGAGTTTTGTGCAGTGATACACAGTGCTGTGTTCATTGAGTGCAGTGTGAGTTTTGTGCAGTGATACACAGTGCTGTGTTCATTAAGTGCAGTATGAGTTTTGTGCAGTGATACACGGTGCTGTATTCATTGAGTGCAGTGTGAGGTATGAACAGTGATACACAGCGCTGTATTCATTGAGTGCAGTGTGAGTTATGAACAGTGATACACAGTGCTGTATTCATTGAGTGCAGTGTGAGGTATGTGCAGTGATACACAGTGCTGTGTTCATTAAGTGGGGTGTGAGTTTCGTGCAGTGATACACAGTGCTGTATTCATTGAGTGCAGTGTGAATTTTTTGCAGTGATACACAGTGTTGTGTTCATTGATTGCAGTGTGAGTTCTGTGCAGTGGTGCACAGTGCTGTGTTCATTGAATGGGGTGCGAGTTTTGTGCAGTGATACACAGTGCTGTGTTCATTGAGTGGGGTGTGAGTTTCGTGCAGTGATACACAGTGCTGTATTCATTGAGTGCAGTATGAGTTCTGTGCAGTGATAAACAGTGCTGTGTTCATTGAGTGGGGTGTGAATTTTGTGCAGTAATACACAGTGCTGTGTTCATTGAGTGGGGTATAAGGTCTGTGCAGTGATACACAGTGCTGTGTTCATTGAGTGCAGTGTGAGTTTTGTGCAGTGATACACAGTGCTGTGGTGTGGTCATTGAAGTGTGCAGTGTTTTTTATGCAGTGATACACAGTGTTGTGTTTATTGATTGCAGTGTGAGTTCTGTGCAGTGATATACAGTGCTGTATTCATTGAGTGCAGTATGAGTTCTGTGCAGTGATACACAGTGCTGTGTTCATGGAGAGGGGTGTGACTTTTGTGCAGTGATACACAGTGCTGTGTTCATTGATTGCAGTGTGAGTTCTGTGCAGTGATATACAGTGCTGTATTCATTGAGTGCAGTATGAGTTCTGTGCAGTGATAAACAGTGCTGTGTTCATGGAGTGGGGTGTGAGTTTTGTGCAGTGATACACAGTGCTGTGTACATTGAGTGCAGTGTGAGTTCTGTGCAGTGATAAACAGTGCTTTGTTCATTGAATGGGGTGTGAGTTTAGTGCAGTGATACACAGTGCTGTGTCCATTGAGTGCAGTGTGAGGTCTGTGCAGTGATACACACTGCTGTGTTCATTGAGTGCAGTGTGAGGTCTGTGCAGTGATACACGGTGCTGTTTTCATTGAGTGCAGTGTGAGGTCTGTGCAGTGATACACAGTGCTGTGTCCATTGAGTGCAGTGTGAGTTATGTGCAGTGATAAACAGTGCTGTGTTCATTGAGTGGGGTGTGAGTTATGTGCAGTGATACACAGTGCTGTGTTCATTGAGTGCAGTGTGAGGTCTGTGCAGTGATACACAGTGCTGTGTTCATTGAGTGCAGTGTGAGATCTGTGCAGTGATACACAGTGCTGTGTTCATTGAGTGCAGTGTGAGGTCTGTGCAGTGATAAACAGTGCTGTGTTCATTGAGTGGGGTGTGAATTTTGTGCAGTGATACACAGTGCTGTGTTCATTGAGTGGGGTATAAGGTCTGTGCAGTGATACACAGTGCCGTGCTCATTGAGTGCAGTGTGAGTTTTGAGCAGTGATACACAGTGGTGTGGTCATTAAGTGCAGTGTGAGTTTTATGCAGTGATACACAGTGTTGTGTTTATTGATTGCAGTGTGAGTTCTGTGCAGTGATATACAGTGCTGTATTCATTGAGTGCAGTATGAGTTCTGTGCAGTGATACACAGTGCTGTGTTCATTGAGTGCAGTGTGAGTTCTGTGCAGTGATACACAGTGCTGTGTTCATTGATTGCAGTGTGAGTTCTGTGCAGTGATATACAGTGCTGTATTCATTGAGTGCAGTATGAGTTCTGTGCAGTGATACACAGTGCTGTGTACATTGAGTGCAGTGTGAGTTCTGTGCAGTGATAAACAGTGCTTTGTTCATTGAATGGGGTGTGAGTTTAGTGCAGTGATACACAGTGCTGTGTTCATTGAGTGCAGTGTGAGGTCTGTGCAGTGATACACACTGCTGTGTTCATTGAGTGTAGTGTGAGGTCTGTGCAGTGATACACAGTGCTGTTTTCATTGAGTGCAGTGTGAGGTCTGTGCAGTGATACACAGTGCTGTGTTCATTGAGTGCAGTGTGAGTTATGTGCAGTGATACACAGTGCTGTGTTCATCCTCGGCACTTCCTTTGCCTTTAAGCCCCTTAAGCACACAGGTTAGTGAATGTTCAGGCATCTCTAATGAGTCTTTATAGCCCCACAGGATGCTGGGCACATGACTGGAAATTGATCAGGTGAAGGTCACTATGGAAACCGCAAGGATCGGCCACCTGGCGGGTTCACTTCCTTAAAGTCAGGGAGCTGGGGGGGGGCAGTGGGCGTGAGAGAGACTGCCGGATGCAAGTAACTATCCCTCCAAAACACGCGCACACACACACGCACACATAAGCACGCAAATGCACAAACATGTATGGAATTGCATAGAAATACGCTGGTCAACACACACTGGCACATGCATGGAAATGGACGCATTTAATTATGAGTAAATACACTAAAATCTACTGAAAAAAGTGCAAAAACACACTCCCCTTGCTTTGGTACGTATGTGTACACATATGCAGACATACACTCCTGATATACACTTTCACACGCACACTCACATACACACACACGCACACACACACGCACACGCACACACGCACACTCACTCTCTCTCTCACACACACACACACACACACACACACACACTGGTATAGGCTGCCTCTCTGGGAAACCGAATATATGGGCTGGGGCGGGGCTCTGGGGAAGAGCGTGCTGATTGGTTTATGGGCGGGGACAGGCGGGGCATGGCAGGACGTAATTGGTTTCATTTCTGGACTCCCATTTGTGCAGAGAAAGATAATAAATCCCCATCCTCCCTGAACACCTCAGAGAGGCGGAGAATTAAAGGTATTTAAATCAATGCGGGGCCACTGTCACATGCAGGGGGTCAGTGTTGCTCTCTGTACTCACACACACATTTATATTCCACACACTGGGAGGGGAGTTGGTCTGTTATTTGGGCGTGGCCGAGCCGGGGGGTGGAGATGGTTGGTGGAGTGGGATCACATGCCGAGGTGCTCGAGTGCACCTGCGCTCACACACAAACGCACACGTGCACGCACAAACAAATACAAACACACACGCACATGCTCTCACATGCACACAGGCACACACACACTCTCACACGGGCATGTGCAGGCATACATGCACACAGGGACACGCACATGCAGACACACTCATGGGCGCTTACACATGTGCGTACACTGGTATACACGTACAACACACACGTGTATGCTCAAACACAAGTGCTCACAAGTGCACACTTGCATGCACGCATGGATATGTGCAAACACACATGCACACATACATGCACATGCACGCACGCTCACATTCAAGTGAGACACATGCATATACACACACACATACACTTGCACACAAGCTCACACACACGCACACACACACACATACACAGACATACGCACATGCACATACTCTCACGCACAAACACATGCACGCATTCCTGGACACTCAAGTGAGACACGCATATACACACACGCATACACACATATACTTGCGTATACGCTCACACACGCACACATGCATGTATACATTCATATACACTTGTAGACACTCAGAAGCACATACACGCATGGGCATATGTGCAAATGCTGACATGCATGTACACATTCTTGGAGACACACTCAAGGACACAAACGCAGACACACAGACACGCATTGACACACACACACACACACACACACACACACACTTACATTTACACGTATAGGCACTTGTGGACACACACACAAACACACACACAAACACATGCATGCGCCCTCGAAGACACACACACACACACACAAACACACACCTGCACGCGCACTCACCCGGATCTGTCAAATTGTCAGTCACGTACAGGAGCGTTAACCCCGACCCCCCCACCTCATAAACGGCCATAATCCACCCCCCGGTCTCCCCCTGATCCCGCCCTCTCCCCAGGCTTCGCTCTCGTCTCGTGATGTCGAGTCACACGTCCCTCTGCTAACCCACGCTAATCCAGTGATTCATTACGAATTTGTCACCGTGAGAGACGAAGCAGCAGAGCCGCCCTCAGTCTGGCTGCCAAACCACCTGTTTGTCTGTGTAAAGAGTGTGTGTGTGTGTGTGTGTGTGTGTGCTCACACTGTCGGGGTGTAGAGAAGCACAGGAAGTTGTGTGTGTGCTCACACTGTCGAGGTGTAGAGAAGCACAGGGAGAGTGTGTGTGTGCTCACACTGTCGGGGTGTAGAAGCACAGGGAGAGTGTGTGTGTGCTCACACTGTCGGGGTACAGAAGCACAGGAAGTTGTGTGTGTGTGTGCTCACACTGTCGGGGTGTAGAAGCACAGGGAGAGTGTGTGTGTGCTCACACTGTCGAGGTGTAGAGAAGCACAGGAAGTTGTGTGTGTGTGCTCACACTGTCGGGGTGTAGAGAAGCACAGGGAGAGTGTGTGTGTGCTCACACTGTCGGGGTGTAGAGAAGCACAGGGAGAGTGTGTGTGTGCTCACACTGTCGGGGTGGAGAGAAGCACAGGGAGAGCGTGTGTGTGCTCACACTGTCGGGGTGTAGAGAAGCACAGGGAGAGTGTGTGTGTGTGCTCACACTGTCGGGGTGTAGAGAAGCACAGGGAGTTGTGTGTGTGTGCTCACACTGTCGGGGTGTAGAAGCACAGGGAGGTGTGTGTGTGTGCTCACACTGTCGGGGTGTAGAGAAGCACAGGGAGAGTGTGTGTGTGCTCACACTGTCGGGGTGTAGAGAAGCACAGGAAGTTGTGTGTGTGTGCTCACACTGTCGGGGTGTAGAAGCACAGGGAGTGTGTGTGTGTGCTCACACTCACAGGGGTGTGTGTGCTCACAGTACAGCACAGGGAGAGTGTGTGTGTGCTCAAGCACAGGGGAGGGGCGTGTGTGTGCTCACACTGTCGGGGTACAGAAGCACAGGGGGAGTGTGTGTGTGCTCACACTGTTGGGGTGTAGAGAAGCACAGGGAGAGTGTGTGTGTGCTCACACTGTCGGGGTGTAGAAGCACAGGGAGAGTGTGTGTGTGCTCACACTGTCGGGGTGCAGAGAAGCACAGGGAGAGTGTGTGTGTGCTAACACTGTTGGGGTGTAGAGAAGCACAAGGAGAGTGTGTGTGTGCTCACACTGTCGGGATGCAGAGAAGCACAGGGAGAGTGTGTGTGTGCTACACTGTCGGGGTGTAGAGAAGCACAGGGTGTGTGTGTGTGTGCTCACACTGTCGGGGTGCAGAAGCACAGGGAGAGTGTGTGTGTGCTCACACTGTCAGGGTGTAGAGAAGCACAGGGAGAGTGTGTGTGTGCTCACACTGTCGGGGTACAGAAGCACAGGAGAGTGTGTGTGTGCTCACACTGTCGGGGTGTAGAGAAGCACAGGGAGAGTGTGTGTGTGCTCACACTGTCACAGGGAGAGGTGTGTGTGCTCAGAGAAGCACAGGGGAGTGTGTGTGTGTGCTCACACTGTCTGGGTACAGAAGCAGGGAGAGTGTGTGTGTGCTCACACTGTCGGGGGCACAGAAGCACAGGGAGAGTGTGTGTGTGCTCACACTGTCTGGGGTGTACAGAAGCACAGGGAGAGTGTGTGTGTGCTCACACTGTCGGGGGTACAGAAGCACAGGGAGAGTGTGTGTGTGCTCACACTGTCGGGGTGTAGTGAAGCACAGGGAGAGTGTGTGTGTGCTCACACTGTCGGGGTACAGAAGCACTGTGTGTGTGCTCACACTGTCGGGGTACAGAAGCATAGGTGTGTGTGTGCTCACACTGTCGGGGTACAGAAGCACAGGGGAGTGTGTGTGTGTGCTCACACTGTTGGGGGTACAGAAGCACAGGAGAGTGTGTGTGTGTGCTCACACTGGGGGTAGAGAAGCACAGGAGAGGTGTGTGTGTGCTCACACTGTCGGGGGGCACAGGGAGAGTGTGTGTGTGTGCTCACACTGTGGGGGATACAGAAGCACAGGGAGAGTGTGTGTGCTCACACTTCAGAAGCACAGGGGGTGTGTGTGCTCACAGCACAGGGCACAGGGAGTGTGTGTGTGTGCTCACACTGTCGGGGTACAGAAGCACGGGGAGAGTGTGTGAGTGTGCTCACACTGTCGGGGTACAGAAGCACTGGCAGAGTGTGTGTGTGTGCTCGCACTGTTGGGGTGAAGAGAAGCACAGGGAAGGTGTGTGTGCTCACATTGTCGTTGTGTAGAGAAGCACAGGGAGAGTGTGTGTGTGCTCACACTGTTGGGGTGTAGAGAAGCACAGGGAGAGTGTGTGTGTGCTCACACTGTGGGGTGTATAGAAGCACAGGGAGAGTGTGTGTGTGCTCACACTGTCGGGGTTTAGAGAAGCACAGGGAGAGTGTGTGTGTGCTCACACTGTCGGGGTATAGAAAAGCACAGGGAGAGTGTGTGTGTGCTCACACTGTGGGGTACAGAAGCACAGGGAGAGTGTGTGTGCTCACACTGTCGGTTTACAGATGCACAGGGAGAGTGTGTGTGTGCTCACACTGTCGGGGGTAGAAGCTCAAGGGAGGGGTGAAGTGTGTGTGCTGTGTGCTCACACTGTCGGGGTACAGAAGCACAGGGAGAGTGTGTGTGTGCTCACACTGTCGGGTTTACAGAAGCAGAGGAGAGTGTGTGTGTGCTCACACTGGGGGTAGAGAGAAGCACAGGGAGAGTGTGTGTGTGCTTAGACTGTTGGGGGTGTAGAAGCACAGGGAGATTGTGTGTGTGTGTGCTCACACTGTCGGGGTAGAGAAGCACAGGGAGTGTGTGTGTGCTCACACTGTCGGGGTACAGAAGCACAGGGAGTGTGTGTGTGTGCTCACACTGTCGGGGGTTTAGAGAAGCACAGGGAGAGTGTGTGTGTGCTCACACTGTCGGGGTGTAGAGAAGCACAGGGAGAGTGTGTGTGTGCTCACACTGTCGGGGTACAGAAGCACAGGGAGAGTGTGTGTGTGCTCACACTGTCGGGGTACAGAAGCACAGGGAGAGTGTGTGTGTGTGCACAGAAGCACAGGGGAGTGTGTGTGTGCTCACACTGTCGGGGGCAGAGAACACAGGAGTGTGTGTGTGTGCTCACACTGTCGGGGTGTAGAGAAGCACAGGGAGAGTGTGTGTGTGCTCACAACAGAAGCACAGGAGAGTGTGTGTGTGTCACACTGTCGGTGTGTAGAGAGAAGCACAGGAGAGTGTGTGTGTGCTCACACTGTCGGGTGTTCAGAAGCACAGGGAGAGTGTGTGTGTGCTCACACTGTCGGGGTGTACAGAAGCACAGGGAGAGTGTGTGTGTGCTCACACTGTCGGGGTACAGAAGCACAGGGAGAGTGTGTGTGTGCTCACACTGTCGGGTACAGAAGCACAGGGAGAGTGTGTGTGTGCTCACACTGTCGGGGTACAGAAGCACAGGGAGTGTGTGTGTGCTCACACTGTCGGGGGTTAGAGAAGCACAGGGAGAGTGTGTGTGTGCTCACACTGTCGGGGTGCAGATGAACAGGGGGTGTGTGTGTGTGCTCACACTGTCGGGGTGTTAAGAAGCACAGGGAGTGTGTGTGTGTGCTCACACTGTGCTCACACTGGGGTACAGAAGCACAGGGAGTGTGTGTGTGCTCACACTGTCGGGTACAGAAGCACAGGAGAGTGTGTGTGTGCTCACACTGTCGGGGTACAGAAGCACAGGGAGAGTGTGTGTGTGCTCACACTGACAGGGGGGTGTGCTCACACTGTCGTGGAGAAGCACAGGGGAGTGTGTGTGTGTGCTCACACTGTGGGGTGTACAGAAGCACAGGGAGAGTGTGTGTGTGCTCACACTGTCGGGGTGCAGAAGCACAGGGAGAGTGTGTGTGTGCTCACACTGTCGGGGTACAGAAGCACAGGAGAGTGTGTGTGTGCTCACACTGTCGGGGTGTACAGAAGCACAGGGAGAGTGTGTGTGTGCTCACACTGTCGGGGTGTAGTGAAGCACAGGGAGAGTGTGTGTGTGCTCACACTGTCGGGGTGTAGAGAAGCACAGGGGAGAGTGTGTGTGTGCTCACACTGTCGGGGTGTAGAGAAGCACAGGGAGAGTGTGTGTGTGCTCACACTGTTGGGGGGTGAAGCACAGGGGAGAGTGTGTGTGTGTGCTCACACTGTCGGGGGGTACAGAAGCACAGGGAGAGTGTGTGTGTGCTCACACTGTGGGGTACAGAAGCACAGGGAGAGTGTGTGTGTGCTCACACTGTCGGGTGTAGAGAAGCACAGGGAGAGTGTGTGTGTGCTCACACTGTCACTGTCGGGGTGTAGAGAAGCACAGGGAGAGTGTGTGTGTGCTCACACTGTCGGGGTGTAGAGAAGCACAGGGAGAGTGTGTGTGTGCTCACACTGTCGGGGTAGAGAAGCACAGGGAGAGTGTGTGTGTGCTCACACTGTCGGGGTGTACAGAACAGGGGAGTGTGTGTGTGTGCTCACACTGAGTGTGTGTGTGCTCACACTGCACAGGGGAGTGTGTGTGTGTGCTCACACTGTCGGGGTGCCAGAGAAGCACAGGGAGAGTGTGTGTGTGCTCACACTGTCGGGGTGTAGAGAAGCACAGGGAGAGTGTGTGTGTGCTCACACTGTCGGGGTGCAGAAGCACAGGGAGAGTGTGTGTGTGCTCACACTGTCGGGGTTTAGAGAAGCACAGGGAGAGTGTGTGTGTGCTCACACTGTCGGGGTGTAGAGAAGCACAGGGAGAGTGTGTGTGTGCTCACACTGTGCCGGGGGGGAAAGAGAAGCTCACAGGGTAGAGAAGCACAGGGTGTGTGTGTGCTCTCACTGTCGGGGTGTAGAGAAGCACAGGGAGAGTGTGTGTGTGCTCACACTGTCGGGGTGCAGAAGCACAGGGAGTGTGTGTGTGTGCTCACACTGTCGGGGTGTAGAGAAGCACAGGGGAGTGTGTGTGTGTGCTCACACTGTCGGGTGCAGAGAAGCAGCACAGGGTGTGTGTGTGTGCTCACACTGTCGGGGTGTGAGAAGCACAGGGAGAGTGTGTGTGTGCTCACACTGTCGGGGTGTACAGAAGCACAGGGAGAGTGTGTGTGTGCTCACACACAGGGAGAGTGTGTGTGTGCTCACACTGTCGGGGTGTAGAGAAGCACAGGGAGTGTGTGTGTGCTCACACTGTGCTCACACTGGGGGCACAGAAGCACAGGGGAGTGTGTGTGTGCTGCTCACACTGTTGGGGGTGTGTGAGAAGCACAGGGAGAGTGTGTGTGTGCTCACACTGTCGGGTGTGAGAAGCACAGGGAGAGTGTGTGTGTGCTCACACTGTCGGGGTACAGAAGCACAGGGAGAGTGTGTGTGTGCTCACACTGTCGGGGGTGTAGAGAAGCACAGGGAGAGTGTGTGTGTGCTCACACTGTGTGGGGTGTACAGAAGCACAGGGAGTGTGTGTGTGCTCACACTGTGGGGTGTGCAGAGAAGCACAGGGAGAGTGTGTGTGTGCTCACACTGTCGGGGAAGAAGCACAGGGAGAGTGTGTGTGTGCTCACACTGTGAGGCACAGGGGTGTAGAGAAGCAGCACAGGAGAGTGTGTGTGTGCTCACACTGTCGGGGTGCAGAGAAGCACAGGGAGAGTGTGTGTGTGCTCACACTGTCGGGGTGTGGAGAAGCACAGGGAGAGTGTGTGTGTGCTCACACTGTCGGGGTGTACAGAAGCACAGGGAGTGTGTGTGTGTGCTCACACTGTCGGGGTGTAGAGAAGCACAGGGAGAGTGTGTGTGTGCTCACACTGTCGGGGGTACAGAAGCACAGGGAGAGTGTGTGTGTGCTCACACTGTTGGGGTAGAGAAGCACAGGGAGTGTGTGTGTGTCACACACTGTTCGAGGTGTGTGCTCACAGTCAGGTGTTCAGAAGCACAGGGAGAGTGTGTGTGTGCTCACACTGTCGGGGTGTAGAGCTCACACTGTTGGGCACAGTGTGTGTGTGTGCTCACACTGTCGGGGTGTAGAGAAGCACAGGGAGAGTGTGTGTGTGCTCACACTGTTCGGGGTGTAGAGAAGCACAGGGTGAGTGTGTGTGTGTGCTCACACTGTCGGGTGTAGAGCACAGGGTGCACAGGGAGAAGCACAGGGAGAGTGTGTGTGTGTGCTCACACTGTGGGGTAGAGAAGCACAGGGAGAGTGTGTGTGTGCTCACACTGTCGGGGTACAGAAGCACAGGGAGAGTGTGTGTGTGCTCACACTGTCGGGGGCAGAGAAGCACAGGGAGTGTGTGTGTGTGCTCACACTGTCGGGGTGTAGAGAAGCACAGGGAGAGTGTGTGTGTGCTCACACTGTCGGGGTGCAGAAGCACAGGGAGAGTGTGTGTGTGCTCACACTGTCGGGTGTACAGAAGCACAGGGAGAGTGTGTGTGCTCACACTGTCGGGGTGTAGAGAAGCACAGGGAGAGTGTGTGTGTGCTCACACTGGGGTGCAGAAGCACAGGGAGAGTGTGTGTGTGTGCTCACACTGGGGGGTACAGAAGCACAGGGGAGTGTGTGTGTGCTCACACTGTCGGGGGGATCTAGAGAAGCACAGGGAGAGTGTGTGTGTGCTCACACTGTCGGGGTGCAGAAGCACAGGGGAGTGTGTGTGTGTGCTCACACTGTGGGGTGTAGAGAGCACAGGGAGAGTGTGTGTGTGCTCACACTGGGGGGGCTAGAGAAGCACAGGGGAGTGTGTGTGTGCTCACACTGTCAGGGGTGTAGAGAAGCACAGGGGAGAGTGTGTGTGTGCTCACACTGTCGGGGTGTTCAGAAGCACAGGGAGAGTGTGTGTGTGCTCACACTGTCGGGGGTGTTCAGAAGCACAGGGAGTGTGTGTGTGTGCTCACACTGTCAGGGGTGTGAAAGCACAGGGAGTGTGTGTGTGCTCACTGTGGGGTGTGCAGAAGCACAGGGAGAGTGTGTGTGTGTGCTCACAGAAGCACAGGGAGGTGTGTGTGTGAGAAGCACAGGGAGTGTGTGTGTGCTCACACTGTCAGGGGTGTGTCAGTGTGCACAGGGAGTGTGTGTGTGTGTGCTCACACTGTCGGGGTGTACAGAAGCACAGGAGAGTGTGTGTGTGCTCACACTGTCGGGGGGTCAGAAGCACAGGAGAGTGTGTGTGTGTGCTCACACTGTCGGGTGTAGAGAAGCACAGGGAGTGTGTGTGTGCTCACACTGTCGGGGTGTAGAGAAGCACAGGGAGAGTGTGTGTGTGCTCACACTGTCGGGGTGTTCAAGAACACAGGGAGAGTGTGTGTGTGCTCACACTGTCGGGGTGTAGAGAAGCACAGGGAGAGTGTGTGTGTGCTCACACTGTCGGGGTACACAGAAGCACAGGGAGAGTGTGTGTGTGCTCACACTGTCGGGGGTGTACAGAAGCACAGGGAGAGTGTGTGTGTGCTCACACTGTCGGGGTACAGAGAAGCACAGGGAGTGTGTGTGTGTGTGCTCACACACAGGGAGAGTGTGTGGGTGTACAGAAGCACAGGCTCACACTGTCGGGTACAGTGTGTGTGTGTGTGTGCTCACACTGTCGGGGTACAGAAGCACAGGGAGAGTGTGTGTGTGCTCACACTGTTGGGGTGTCAGAAGCACAGGGAGAGTGTGTGTGTGCTCACACTGTCGGGGTGTAGAGAAGCACAGGGAGAGTGTGTGTGTGCTCACACTGTTGGGGTGTACAGAAGCACAGGGAGAGTGTGTGTGTGCTCACACTGTCGTGGTGTACAGAAGCACAGGGAGAGTGTGTGTGTGCTCACACTGTCGGGTACAGAAGCACAGGAGTGTGTGTGTGCTCACAGGAAGCACAGGAAGAGTGTGTGTGTGTGCTCACACTGTCGGGGTGTGAGAAGCACAGGGTGAGTGTGTGTGTGCTCACACTGTCGGGGTGTACAGAAGCACAGGGAGAGTGTGTGTGTGCTCACACTGTCGGGGTGCAGAGAAGCACAGGGAGAGTGTGTGTGCTCACACTGTCGGGGTGTACAGAAGCACAGGGAGAGTGTGTGTGTGCTCACACTGTCGGGGTACAGAAGCACAGGGGAGAGTGTGTGTGTGCTCACACTGTCGGGGTACAGAGAAGCACAGGGAGAGTGTGTGTGTGCTCACACTGTCGGGGTGGAGCACAGGGAGGTGTGTGTGTGTGCTCACACTGGGGTGTACAGAAGCACAGGGAGTGTGTGTGCTCACACTGTCAGGAGAGGTGTGTGTGTAGAGAAGCACAGGGAGTGTGTGTGTGCTCACACTGTCGGGGTGTACAGAAGCACAGGGAGTGTGTGTGTGTGCTCACACTGTCGGTGTACAGAAGCACAGGGAGAGTGTGTGTGTGCTCACACTGTCGGGGTGCAGAGAAGCACAGGGAGAGTGTGTGTGTGTGCTCACACTGTTGGGGGTACAGAAGCACAGGGAGAGTGTGTGTGTGCTCACACTGTTGGGGTACAGAAGCACAGGGAGAGTGTGTGTGTGCTCACACTGTCTGGGTACAGAAGCACAGGGAGTGTGTGTGTGTGCTCACACTGTCGGGGTGCAGAGGCACAGGGAGTGTGTGTGTGTGTGCACACTGTCTGGGGTGTAGAGAAGCACAGGGAGAGTGTGTGTGTGCTCACACTGTTTGGGGTACAGAAGCACAGGGAGAGTGTGTGTGTGTGCTCACACTGTCGGGGTACAGAAGCACAGGGTGTGTGTGTGTGCTCACACTGTCGGGGTACAGAAGCACAGGGAGAGTGTGTGTGTGTGCTCACACTGTGGGGTGTACAGAAGCACAGGGAGAGTGTGTGTGTGCTCACACTGTCGGGGGGGGGAGAGAAGCACAGGGAGTGTGTGTGTGTGCTCACACTGTCGGGGTACAGAAAGCACAGGGAGTGTGTGTGTGCTCACACTGTCGGGGGTACAAGCACAGGGGAGTGTGTGTGTGCTCACACTGTCGGGGTGTAGAGAAGCACAGGGAGAGTGTGTGTGTGCTCACACTGTCGGGGTACAGAAGCACAGGGAGTGTGTGTGTGTGCTCACACTGTCGGGTGTAGAGAAGCACAGGGAGAGTGTGTGTGTGCTCACACTGTCGGGGTGTAGAGAAGCACAGGGAGAGTGTGTGTGTGCTCACACTGTCGGGGTTTAGAAGCACACAGGGAGTGTGTGTGTGTGCTCCAAGCACTGTGTGTGTGCTCACACTGTCGGGTGTACAGAAGCACAGGGAGAGTGTGTGTGTGCTCACACAGTGTGTGTGTGTGTGTGCTCTGTGGGGTGTACAGAAGCACAGGGAGAGTGTGTGTGCTCACACTGTCGGGGTGTAGAGAAGCACAGGGAGAGTGTGTGTGTGCTCACACTGTTTGGGGTGCAGAAGCACAGGGAGAGTGTGTGTGTGCTCACACTGTCGGGGTGCTGAAGCACAGGGAGAGTGTGTGTGTGCTCACACTGTCGGGGTGTACAGAAGCACAGGGAGAGTGTGTGTGTGCTCACACTGTCGGGTGTACAGAAGCACAGGGAGAGTGTGTGTGTGCTCACACTGTCGGGGTGCAGAGAAGCACAGGGAGAGTGTGTGTGTGCTCACACTGTCGGGGTGCAGGGAAGCACAGAGAGTGTGTGTGTGCTCACACTGTCGGGGTACAGAAGCACAGGGAGAGTGTGTGTGTGCTCACACTGTCGGGGTGTACAGAAGCACAGGGAGAGTGTGTGTGTGCTCACACTGTTGGGGTGTAGAGAAGCACAGGGAGTGTGTGTGTGTGCTCACACTGTCGGGGTGCAGAAGCACAGGGAGTGTGTGTGTGTGTGCTCACACTGTCGGGGTGCACAGAAGCACAGGGTGTGTGTGTGCTGCTCACACTGTTGGGGTACAGAAGCACAGGGAGAGTGTGTGTGTGCTCACACTGCACAGGGTACAGAAGCAGAAGCACAGGAGAGTGTGTGTGTGCTCACACTGTCGGGGTGTAGAGAAGCACAGGGAGAGTGTGTGTGTGCTCACACTGTCGGGGTGTACAGAAGCACAGGGAGAGTGTGTGTGTGCTCACACTGTCAGGGTGTGTACAGAAGCACAGGGAGTGTGTGTGTGTGCTCACACTGTGGGGGGTACAGAAGCACAGGGAGAGTGTGTGTGTGCTCACACTGTCGGGGTGTACAGAAGCACAGGGAGAGTGTGTGTGTGCTCACACTGTCGGGGTGTACAGAAGCACAGGGAGAGTGTGTGTGTGCTCACACTGTCGGGGTGCAGAAGCACAGGGAGAGTGTGTGTGTGCTCACACTGTCGGGGGGAAGCACAGGGTGTGTGTGCTCACACTGTCGGGGTACAGAAGCACAGGGAGAGTTTGTGTGTGCTCACACTGTCGGGTACAGAAGCACAGGGGGGGTGTGTGTGTGTGCTCACACTGGGCGGGGGGCACAGCTGGTGTGAGAGGTGTGTACCACACTGTCGGGTGTGGAGTAGCTACAGGGAGAGTGTGCACACACTGTCGTGTAGAAGCAATAGGGAGAGTGTGTGTGCTCACACTGTCGGGCAAGGCAGAGAAGCACAGGGAAAAAGCACTGTTGAGGTGTAGGAGAAGCACAAGGAGAGTGTGTGTGTGTGCTCACACTGTCGGAGTGCAGAGAAGCAATAGGGAGAGGTGTGTGTGCACCTGTCGGGTGTAGAGAAGCACAAGGTGAAAGGTGTGTGCTCACACTGTCGGGGTGCAGAAGCACAGGGAGTAGTGTGTGTGCTCACACTGTTGGGGTGTAGAGAAGCACAGGGAGAGTGTGTGTGTGCTCACACTGTCGGGGTACAGAAGCACAGGGAGAGTGTGTGTGTGCTCACACTGTCGGGGTGTAGAGAAGCACAGGAGAGTGTGTGTGTGCTCACACTGTCGGGGTACAGAAGCAGAGAGTGTGTGTGTGCTCACACTGTCTGGGGAGCAGAAGCACAGGGAGAGTGTGTGTGTGCTCACACTGTCTGGGTACAGAAGCAAAGGGAGAGTGTGTGTGTGCTCACACTGTCGGGGTGTACAGAAGCACAGGGAGAGTGTGTGTGTGCTCACACTGTCGGGTGTAGAGAAGCACAGGAGAGAGTGTGTGTGCTCACACTGTCGGGGTACAGAAGCACAGGGAGAGTGTGTGTGCGCCACACTGCCGGGGTGTAGTGAAGCACAGGGAGAAAGTGTGTGTGTGTGCGCCACACTGGGCGACAGAAGCACGTGTGATAGAGGTGTGAGTGTGCTCACACTGCCGGGGTACAGAAGCACAGGAGAGTGTGTGTGTGTGCTCACACTGTCGGGATACAGAAGCAGGAGAGTGTGTGTGTAAAAGGCCACACTGTCGGCGTACAGAAGCACGGGGAGAGTGTGTGAGTGTGCTCACACTGTCGGGGTACAGAAGCACTGGCAGAGTGTGTGTGTGTGCTCACACTGTTGGGGTGTAGAGAAGCACAGGGAAGGTGTGTGTGCTCACATTGTCGTTGTGTAGAGAAGCACAGGGAGAGTGTGCTCACACTGTTGGGGTGTAGAGAAGCACAGGGAGAGTGTGTGTGTGCTCACACTGTCGGGGTATAGAAGCACAGGGAGAGTGTGTGTGTGCTCACGCTGTCGGGGTTTAGAGAAGCTTAGGGAGAGTGTGTGTGTGCTCACACTGTCGGGGTATAGAAAAGCACAGGAGAGTGTGTGTGTTTCACACTGTGGGTGTGCAGAGAAGCACAGGGGAGAGTGTGTGTGGTGCTCTCACACTGCCCAGTTTACAGATGCACAGGAGAGTGTGTGTGCTCACACTGTCGGGGTGTAGAGAAGCACAGGGAGAGTGTGTATGTGCTCACACTGTCGGTTTACAGATGCAGAGGGAGAGTGTGTGTGTGCTCACACTGTCGGGGTGTAGAGAAGCACAGGTAGTGTGTGTGTGTGTGCTCACACTGTTGGGGTGTAGAGAAGCACAGGAAAGTGTGTGCTCACACTGTCGTGTGTGTAGAGAAGCAAAGGGAGAGTGTGTGTGTGTGCTCACACTGTCGGGGTACAGAAGCACAGGGAGAGTGTGTGTGTGCTCACACTGTCGGGGTACAGAAGCACAGGGAGAGTGTGTGTGTGTGCTCACACTGTCGGGGTACAGAAACACAGGGAGAGCGTGTGTGTGCTCACACGATCGGGGTGTACAGAAGCACAGGCAGAGTTTGTGTGTGCTCACATTGTCGGGGTGTAGTGAAGCACAGGGAGAGTGTGTGTCTGCTCAACACTGTTGGAGTACAGAAGCACAGGGAGAGTGTGTGTGTGCTCACACTGTTGGGGTACAGAAGCACAGGGAGAGTGTGTGTGTGCTCACAATGTCGGGGTACTGAAGCACAGGGAGGGTGTGTGTGTGTTCACACTGTTGGGGTACAGAAGCACAGGAGAGGTGTGTGTGCTCACCTGTCGGGGTAGGAGAAGCACAGGAGAATGTGTGTGTGTTTGCTCACACTGTCGGGGGCACAGCTACAAGGGAGGTGTGTGTGCTCACACTGTCGGGGGTGTAGTGAAGGCACAGGAGAGTGTGTGTGCTCAACACTGTCGGGGTACAGAAGCATTAGAGAGTGTTTGTGTGCTCACACTAATGGGTTGAGACAAACACTGAGTGTGTTTAAAATGGGCACTGTCGGGGTAAGTGATTTGGAGAGTGTGTGTGTGCTCACACTGCCGGGCATAGAAGCACAGGAGAGTGTGCTCACACTGCCGGGGTGTAACCACAGGCGTGTGTGTGCTCATACTCTCAAGGTGTAGAGAAGACAGGGTGAGTGTGTGTGTGTGTGCTCACAGTGTGAAGTAGGTGTAAGCACAGGAGAGTGTGTGTGTGCTCACAATGTCGGGGTGTTGAGAAGGCTAGGGAGAGGTGAGTGTGCTCACACTGTCGGGGTGTTGGAGGGCTAACTGTGGAGAGTGTGTGTGCTCACACTGTCAAAAGTTGAGAAGCAATAGGAGAGGCAAGGCCACACGGTGTGTTTAGCACAGGGAAAGTGTGTGCTCACACTGTCGGGGTGCCGAGAAGCACAGGGAGAGTGTGTGTGTGCTCACACTGTCGGGGTGTTGAGAAGCACAGGGAGAGGGAGTGTGCTCACATTGTCGGAATCTATAGATGCAGAGGGAGAGTGTGTGTGCGCCACAATGTCGTGGGTGTGCAGCACAGGAAAGTGCAAGCTCACATTGTCGGGGTGCAAAGCAAGGAGAGGTGTGTGTGCTCACACTGTCGGGGTGTTGAGAAGCACAGGGAGAGTGTGAGTGTGCTCACATTGTCGGGATCGAGAGATGCAGAGGGAGAGTGTGTGTGCGCTCACACTGTCGGGGTGTAGAACCACAGGAAGAGATGTGTGTGTGTGCTCATACCACAAGGTAGAGAAGCACAGGGAGAGTGTGTGTGTGCTCACAATGTCGGGGTGTAGAGAAGCACAGGGAGAGTGTGTGTGTGCTCACAATGTGGGGTGTATTGAAGCACAGGGAGAGTGTGTGTGTGCTCACACTGTCGGGGTGTAGAGAAGCACAGGGAGAGTGTGTGTGTGTGCTCACAATGTCGGGGTGTAGGGAAGCACAGGGAGAGTGTGTGTGCTCACAATGTCGGGGTGTAGAGAAGCACAGGGAGAGTGTGTGTGTGTGTTCACTATGTCGGGGTGTAGTGAAGCACAGGGAGAGTGTGTTTGTGCTCACATTGTCGGGATCTAGAGAAGCAGAGGGAGAGTGTGTGTGCTCACATTGTCGGGATTCCCAGAAGCAGAAGGAGAGTGTGTGTGTGTGTCAGACTGTCGGGGTGTACAGAATCCACAGGGACAGTGTGTGTGCTCACCTGTCGGGGGTTCAGGAAGCACAGGGAAAGAGTGTGTGAGCCTACTGTCGGGCAGTAGAGGAAGCACAGGGAGAGTGTGTGTGCTCACACTTGCTGTCGGGTTGTCGACAAGTTAACAGTTAGAGGTATGCTCACACTCTCGAAGTACAGAAGCACAGACCGAGTGTTTGTGCGCTCACACTGTCGGGGTGTAGAAAAGCACAGGGAGAATGTGTGTGTGTGCTCACAATGTCGGTGTGTAGAGAAGCACAGGGAGAGTGTGTGTGTGCTCACACTGGAGGGGTACAGAAGCACAGGGAGAGTGTGTGTGTGTCTTCACTCTGTCGGGGTCCATAGAACCACAGGAGAGAGTGTGTGTGGCTCACACTGGGGTGAGGCCAGGAGAGTGTGTGTGTGCCACACTGTCGGGGTGCAGGGGGTGCTAGCCAGGGAGAGTGTGTGTGCTCACACCTGTCATGTGCCTCAGAAGCAGGAAAGTGTGTGTGTGCTCACACTGACGGGGTACAGAAGCACAGGCAGAATGTGTGTGTGCTCACACTGTCGGGATACGGAAGCACAGGGAGAGTGTGTGTGTGTGCTCACACTGTTGGGGTGTGGAAGCACAGGGAGAGTGTGTGTGCTCACACTGTCGGGGTGTAGAGAAGCACAGGGAGAGTGTGTGTGTGCTCACACTGTTCGGGGTGAAGAGAAGCACAGGGAGAGTGTGTGTGTGCTCACACTGTCGGGGCACAGAAGCTCAGGGAGAGTGTGTGTGTGCTCACACTGTCGGGATACGGAAGCACAGGGAGAGTGTGTGTGTCACACTGTTGGGTGTGGAAGTGGACAGGGAGAAAGTGTGTGTGTACTCACACTGCCGGGGGTACAGAAGCACAGGGAGAGTGTGTGTGTGCTCACACTGTCGGGGTGCAGAGAAGCACAGGGAGAGGTGTGTGTGTGCACTCACAATGTCGGGGTGTAGTGAAGCACAGGGAGAGTGTGTGTGTGCTCACACTGTCGGGGTCACGTGAAGCAAAGGGAGAGTGTGTGTACCACACTGCCCTGGGAGCAGAAGCACAGGAGAGTGTGTGTGTGTGCTCTCACACCTGTCTGGGCACAAAGCAAAGGGAGAGGTGTGTGTGTGCTCACACTGTCGGGGTGTACAGAAGCACAGGGAGAGGTGTGTGTGCTCACACCGTCGGGGGTGTAGTGAAGCACAGGAGAGTGTGTGCTGGGCCACACTGGTCGGGCACACAGAAGCACAGGAGAAAAGGCCACTGTCGGGGTGTAGTGAAGCAAAGGAGAGTGTGTGTGTGTGCTCACACTGTCGGGTGCACAGAAGCACGTGATAGAAAGTGTGTGAGTGGTGCTCACACTGTCGGGCACAGGAAGCACAGGAGGTGTGCTCTGCCACTGCCGGGATACAGACACAGGGAGTGTGTGCGCCACACTGTCGGGCGCATAGAAGCACGGGGAGAGGTGTGAGTGTGCTCACAATTGTCGGGGTACAGAAGCACTGGCAGGAAAGGTGTGTGTGTGCTCACACTGTTGGGGTGAAGAGAAGCACAGGGAAGGTGTGTGTGCTCACATTGTCGTTGTGTAGAGAAGCACAGGGAGAGTGTGTGTGTGCTCACACTGTTGGGGTGTAGAGAAGCACAGAGGGAGTGTGTGTGTGCTCACACTGTCGGGGTGTAGAGAAGCACAGGGAGAGTGTGTGTGTGCTCACACTGTCGGGGTGTAGAAGCACAGGGAGAGTGTGTGTGTGCTCACACTGTCGGGGTGTGCAGAAGCACAGGGAGAGTGTGTGTGTGCTCACACTTGTCGGGGTGTAGAAGCACAGGGAGAGTGTGTGTGCTCACACTGTCGGGGTGTAGAGAAGCACAGGGAGAGTGTGTGTGTGTGCTCACACTGTGGGGTGTAGAAGCACAGGGAGAGTGTGTGTGCTCACACTGTCGGGGTGTAGAGAAGCACAGGGAGAGTGTGTGTGTGCTCACACTGTCAGGGACAGAAAGCACAGGGAGAGTGTGTGTGTGTGCTCACACTGTCGGGGTGTAGAAGCACAGGGAGAGTGTGTGTGTGCTCACACTGTCGGGGTACAGAAGCACAGGGAGAGTGTGTGTGTGTGCTCACACTGTCGGGGTGTAGAGAAGCACAGGAGTGTGTGTGTGCTCACACTGTCGGGGTGTTCAGAAGCACAGGGAGTGTGTGTGTGCTCACACTGTCGGGTACAGAAGCACAGGGAGGTGTGTGTGTGCTCACACTGTCGGGTGTAGAAGCACAGGGAGAGTGTGTGTGTGCTCACACTGTCGAAGGTAGAAGCACAGGGAGAGGTGTGTGTGCTCACACTGTCGGGGTGCAGAAAGCACAGGGAGAGTGTGTGTGTGCTCACACACTGTCGGGGTGCAGAAAGCACAGGAGAGTGTGTGTGTGCTCACACTGTCGGGGTGTAGAAGCACAGGGAGAGTGTGTGTGTGCTCACACTGTCGGGGTGTGTGAAGAAGCACAGGGAGAGAGTGTGTGTGTGCTCACACTGTCAGGGTGTAGGGTGAAGCACAGGGAGAGTGTGTGTGTGCTCACACTGTCAGGGTGCAGAATAGCACAGGGAGAGTGTGTGTGTGCTCACACTCGGGTGTAGAGAAGCACAGGGAGTGTGTGTGTGTGCTCACACTGTCGGGGGTGTAGAGCACAGGGAGTGTGTGTGTGCTCACACTGTCGGGGTGTAGAGAAGCACAGGAGAGTGTGTGTGTGCTCACACTGTCAGGGGGTGAAGAAGCACAGGGAGAGTGTGTGTTTGCTCACACTGTCGGGTGAGAGAAGCACAAGGGAGAGTGTGTGTGTGCTCACACTGTCGGGGTGAAGGAGAAGCACAGGGAGAGTGTGTGTGTGCTCACACTGTCGGGTTGTAGAGATGCACAGGGAGAGTGTGTGTGTGCTCACACTGTCGGGGTGTAGAAGCACAGGAGAGGTGTGTGTGTGCTCACACTGTCGGGTGCAGAGAAGCACAGGGAGAGTGTGTGTGCTCACACTGTCGGGGGTGTAGAAGCACAGGGAGAGTGTGTGTGTGCTCACACTGTCGGGGTGCAGAGAAGCACAGGGAGAGTGTGTGTGTGCTCACACTGTCGGGGTGTAGAGAAGCACAGGGAGTGTGTGTGTGTGCTCACACTGTCGGGGGAGTCAAGCACAGGGAGAGTGTGTGTGTGCTCACACTGTCCGGGGTAGAGAAGCACAGGGAGAGTGTGTGTGTGCTCACACTGTCGGGGTGTAGAAGCACAGGGAGAGTGTGTGTGTGCTCACATTGTCGGGGTGAGAAGCACATGGAGAGTGTGTGTGTGCTCACTGTGCCGGGGTGCAGAAGCACAGGGAGAGTGTGTGTGTGCTCACACTGTCTGTAATGAAGCGGGAAAGTGTGTGTGTGCTCACACTGTCAAGAGAAGCACAGGGAGAGGTGTGTGTGTGCTCACACTGTCGGGTGTCAGAAGCACAGGGAGTGTGTGTGTGTGTGCTCACACTGCCAGGGTGTGAGAAGCACAGGGAGAGTGTGTGTGTGTGCTCACACTGTCGGGGTGTAGAAGCACAGGGAGAGTGTGTGTGTGCTCACACTGTCGGGGTGTAGAGAAGCACAGGGGAGAGTGTGTGTGTGCTCACACTGTCGGGTGTAGAGAAGCACAGGGAGAGTGTGTGTGTGCTCACACTGTCGGGGTGTAGAGAAGCACAGGGAGAGTGTGTGTGTGCTCACACTGTTGGGGGTGCAGAAGCACAGGGAGAGTGTGTGTGTGCTCACACTGTCCCGGGTGTAGTGAAGCACAGGGAGAGTGTGTGTGTGCTCACATTGTCGGGATCTCGAGAAGCACAGGGAGAGTGTGTGTGTGCTCACACTGTCGGGGTGTAGAAGCACAGGGAGAGTGTGTGTGTGCTCACACTGTCGGGGTGCAGAGGGAGACAGGGAAGTGTGTGCTCACACTGTCGGGGGTGCAGAAGCACAGGGAGAAACTGTGTGTGCTCACACTGTCGGGGTAGAGAAGCACAGGAGTGTGTGTGTGTGCTCACACTGTCGTGGTACAGAAGCACAGGGAGAGTGTGTGTGTGTGCTCACACTGTCGGGGTACAGAAGCACAGGGAGAGTGTGTGTGTGCTCACACTGTCGGGATACGGAAGCACAGGGAGAGTGTGTGTGTGTGCTCACACTGTTGGGGTGTGGAAGCACAGGGAGGTGTGTGTGTGCTCACACTGTCGGGGTGTAGAGAAGCAGAGGGAGAGTGTGTGTGTGCTCACACTGTCGGGGTGTCAGAAGCACAGGGAGAGTGTGTGTGTGCTCACACTGTCGGGGTGTAGAGAAGCACAGGGAGAGTGTGTGTGCTCACACTGTCGGGGTGTAGAGAAGCACAGGGAGAGTGTGTGTGTGCTCACACTGTGGGGTGTAGAAGCACAGGGAGAGTGTGTGTGTGTACTCACACTGTCGGGTGTGAGAAAGCACAGGGAGTGTGTGTGTGTGCTCACACTGTTGGGGTGCAGAAGCACAGGGAGAGTGTGTGTGTGCTCACACTGTTCAGGGGTGTAGAAGCTGGGAGAGTGTGTGTGTGCTCACAGAAAGCACAGGGGAGTGTGTGTGTGCTCACACTGTCGGGGTGTGAGAAGCACAGGGAGAGTGTGTGTGTGCTCACACTGTCAGGGGTGTGCTCACACTGTGAGAAGAAGCAGGGAGAGTGTGTGTGTGCTCACACTGTTGGGCTGTAGAAGCACAGGGAGAGTGTGTGTGTGCTCACATGTCGGGGTGAAGCACAGGGAGAGTGTGTGCTCACACTGTCGGGGTGCAGAAGCACAGGGAGAGTGTGTGTGTGCTCACACTGTCGGGGTACAGAAGCACAGGAGAGTGTGTGTGTGCTCACACTGTCGGGGTGCAGAGAAGCACAGGGAGAGTGTGTGTGCTCACACTGTCGGGGTGTACAGAAGCACAGGGAGAGTGTGTGTGTGCTCACACTGTCGGGGTAGAGAAGCACAGGGAGAGTGTGTGTGTGCTCACACTGTCGGGGGTGTAGAAGCACAGGGAGAGTGTGTGTGTGCTCACACTGTCGGATACAAGCACAAGGAGAGTGTGTGTGTGTGCTCACTCTGTCACAGGGTTTGTGTGTGCTCACACTGCACAGGGAGAGTGTGTGTGTGTGCTCACTCACACTGTCCAGGTACAGAAGCACAGGGAGAGTGTGTGTGTGCTCACACTGTCGGGGAGGTGTGAGAAGCACACTGTTGGGGTACAGAAGCACAGGGAGTGTGTGTGCTCACACTGTCGGGGTGTGGAGAAGCACAGGGAGAGTGTGTGTGTGCTCACACTGTCAGGGCAAGAAGCACAGGGAGTGTGTGTTGTGTGCTCACACTGTGTTTCCTCAGGTGTAGAAGCACAGGGAGAGTGTGTGTGTGCTCACACTGTCGGGGGTAGAGAAGCACAGGGGGAGTGTGTGTGTGCTCACACTGTCAGAGAAGCACAGGGGAGATGGTGCTCACACTGTCAGGGTGCAGAAGCAGGAGAGTGTGTGTGTGCTCACACTGTCAGGGGTGCAGATGCACAGGAGAGTGTGTGGTCACACTGTCGGGAGAGCAGAAGCACAGGGAGAGTGTGTGTGTGCTCACACTGTCGGGGTGTGGAGAAGCACAGGAAGTGTGTGCACTGTGGGGGGAGAAGCACAGGGAAAGTGTGTGTGTGCTCACACTGTCACAGGGGATGTCACACTGTGGCAGGAAGTTTTGTGGGCTCACACTGAGTGTGTGAGTGTGTGTGTGCTCACACTGTCGGGGTGCAGAAGCAGCACAGGGAGAGTGTGTGTGTGCTCACACTGCCGGGGTGTGCAGAAGCACAGGGAGAGTTTGTGTGTGCTCACACTGTCGGGGTACAGAAGCACAGGGAGAGTGTGTGTTTGCTCACACTGTCGGGGTGTAGAAAGCACAGGAGAGTGTGTGTGTGCTCACACTGTCGGGGTAGAGAAGCACAAAAGAGTGTGTGTGCTCACACTGGGGGGTGAAGCACAGGGAGAGTGTGTGTGCTCACACTGTCGGTGTAGAGAAGCACAGGGGTGTGTGTGTGCTCACACTGTCGGGGTGTAGAGAAGCACAGGGAGTGTGTGTGTGTTCACACTGTCAGAGAAGCACAGGAGTGTGTGTGTGCTCACTGTCTGGTGTGAAGCACAGGGAGTGTGTGTGTGCTCACACTGTTTGGGGTGTAGAAGCACAGGGAGTGTGTGTGCTCACACTGTCGGGGTGTACAGAAGCACAGGGAGTGTGTGTGCTGTGCTCACACTGTCACAGGGGTGTGTGTGTCACAGAGGGGTGTACAGAAGCACAGGGAGTGTGTGTGCTCACACTGTCGGGGTGTGGGAGAGTGTGTGTGCTCACACTGTTTGGGTGCAGAAGCACAGGAGAGTGTGTGTGCTCACACTGTCAGGGTGCAAGCACAGGGAGAGTGTGTGTGTGCTCACACTGTCATTGTACAGAAGCACAGGGAGAGTGTGTGTGCTCACACTGGGGATCAGAGAGAAGCACAGGAGAGTGTGTGTGTGTGCTCACACTGTCGGGGTACAGAAGCACAGGGAGAGTGTGTGTGTGCTCACACTGTCGGGGTGCCGTTGCACCTCCAGAGAGTGTGTGTGCTCACACTGTGGGGTGTAGAAACCACAGGGAGAGTGTGTGTGTGTGCTCACACTGTCGGGGTGCAGAAGCACAGGGGAGTGTGTGTGTGTGCTCACACTGTCGGGGTGGGATACAGGGAGTGTGTGTGTGTGCTCTCACTGTGTGTGTGCTCACACTGTCAGGGACTGTCGGGGTGTAGAAGCACAGGGAGAGACTCACACTGTCGGGATGCAGAGCACAGGGAGTGTGTGTGTGTGCTCACACTGTCGGGGTACAGAAGCACAGGGAGTGTGTGTGTGTGCTCACACTGTCGGGGTACAGAAGCACAGGGAGAGTGTGTGTGTGCTCACACTGTCGGGGCTGCAGAAGCACAGGGGTAGTGTGTGTGTGCTCACACTGTCACCCTGCTCACACTGGGGGTGTAGAAGCACAGGGAGAGTGTGTGTGCTCACACTGTCGAGGGTAGAAAGCACAGGGAGAGTGTGTGTGTGCACACTGACGGGGTACAGAAGCACAGGCGGAGTGTGTGTGTGTGCTCACACTTTCGGGGTACACAAGCGCAGGGAGAGTGTGTGTGTGCTCACACTGTCGGGATACAGAAGCACAGGGAGGTGTGTGTTGTGCTCACACTGTCGGGCTGTGAACTCACAGGGAGAGTGTGTGTGTGTGTGCTCACACTGTCGGGGTACAGAAGCAGGGAGAGTGTGTGTGTGTGCTCACACTGTCGGGGTACAGAAGCACAGGGAGAGTGTGTGTGTGCTCACACTGTCGGGGTGCAGAAAGCACAGGGAGAGTGTGTGTGTGCTCACACTGTCGGGGTACAGAAGCACAGGGAGAGTGTGTGTGCTCACACTGTCGGGGTGCAGAAGCACAGGGAGAGTGTGTGTGTGCTCACACGGGGTACAGAAGCACAGGGAGAGTGTGTGTGTGCTCACACTGTCGGGGTGCAGAGACTCACAGGGAGAGTGTGTGTGCTCACACTGTGGGGTGCAGAAGCACAGGGGGAGTGTGTGTGCTCACACTGGAGGGGCAAGAAGCACAGGGTGTGTGTGTGTGCTCACACTTGTCAGAAGCACAGGGAGAGTGTGTGTGCTCACACTGTCGGGGTGTAGAGAAGCACAGGGAGAGTGTGTGTGTGCTCACACTGTCGGGGTGTAGAGAAGCACAGGGAGAGTGTGTGTGTGCTCACACTGTCGGGGTGCAGAGAAGCACAGGGGAGTGTGTGTGTGCTCACAGTTGGGGTGTAGAGAAGCACAGGAGAGTGTGTGTGTGCTCACACTGTCGGGGTGTAGAGAAGCACAGGAGAGTGTGTGTGTGCTCACACTGTCGGGGGTACAAGCACAGGGGAGTGTGTGTGTGCTCACACTCTGTCGGAGTACAGAAGCACAGGGAGAGTGTGTGTGTGCTCACACTGTCGGGGTACAGAAGCACAGGGAGAGTGTGTGTGTGTGTGCTCAGAAGCACTGTCGGGACAGAAGCTTGGATACAGAAGCACAGGGAGAGTGTGTTTGTGCTCACACTGTCGGGGTGCAGAGAACCACAGGGAGAGTGTGTGTGTGTGTGTGGGGTGCACACTGTCAGGTGTGTGCTCACACTGTGGGATGTAAAAGGGAGAGTGTGTGTTGCTCACACTGTCGGGGGTCAGCACAGGGAGAGTGTGTGTGTGTGCTCTCACTGTCGGGCTGCAGAAGCACAGGGAGAGTGTGTGTGTGCTCACACTGTGGGATACAGAAGCACAGGGAGGACTCTGTGGGTGTGTGCTGCACTGTGTGGGATACAGATGCAGGCACAGGAGTGTGTGTGTGTGCTGTGAAGCACAGGGAGAGTGTGTGTGTGTGCTCACACTGTCGGGATACAGAAGCAAAGGAGTGGTGTGTTTGCAGTCGGGCTGCAGAGACACAGGGTGAGAGTGTGTGTGTGCTCACACTGTCGGGGTGTAGAAGCACAGGAGAGTGTGTGTGTGCTCACACTGTTGGGGTGTAGAGAGAGCACTGGGAGTGTGTGTGTACAGAAGCACACTGTCAGGGTGTAGTCGAAGTAGAAGCACAGGAGAGTGTGTGTGTGCTCACACTGTCTGGGGTGTCACAGGGAGAGTGTGTGTGTTGCTCACACTGTGGGGGTGTAGAAAGCAGGGAGAGTGTGTGTGCTCACACTGTCTGGGGCACAGGGACAGGTGTGTGTGTGCTGTGCTCACACTGTGTGGTGTGTGCTCACACTGTCGGTGTGTAGAACCACAAGGTGAGTGTGTGTGTGCTCACACTGTTGGGGTGTACAGAAGCACAGGGAGAGTGTGTGTGTGCTCACACTGACGGGGTACAGAAGCACAGGGAGAGTGTGTGTGCTCACCCTGTCGTTGTACAGAAGCACAGGGAGAGTGTGTGTGCGCTCACCCTGTCGGGGTGCCGTTGCACACGGAGAGTGTGTGTGTGCTCACACTGACGGGGTACAGAAGCACAGGGAGAGTGTGTGTGTGCTCACCCTGTCCGGGGTGCCGTTGCACACGGAGAGTGTGTGTGTTCTCACACTGACGGGGTACAGAAACACAGGGAGAGTGTGTGTGTGCTCACACTGACGGGGTACAGAAGCACAGGGAGTGTGTGTGTGTGCTCACACTGTCGGGATACAGAAGCACAGGGAGTGTGTGTGTGTGCTCTCACTGTCGGGCTGTAGAGACGCACAGGGAGAGTGTGTGTGTGTGCTCACTCTGTCGGGGTACAGAAGCACAGGGAGAGTGTTTGTTTGCTCACACTGTCGGGATACAGATGCACAGGGTGATTGTGTGTGTGCTCACACTGTCGGGGTGCAGAGAAGCACAGGGAGAGTGTGTGTGTGCTCACACTGTCGGGGTGTAGAAGCACTGGGAGAGTGTGTGTGTGCTCACACTGTCGGGGTGTAGAGATGCACAGGGAGAGTGTGTGTGTGTTCACACTGTTGGGGTGTTCAGAAGCACAGGGAGAGTGTGTGTGCTCACACTGTCGGGGTGTAGAAGCACGGGGAGAGTGTGTGTGTGCTCACACTGTCGCGTTGTAGAGAAGCACAGGGACAGTGTGTGCTCACACTGTCGGGGTGTTCAGAAGCACAGGGAGAGTGTGTGTGTGCTCACACTGTCAGGGTGTTGAGAAGCACAGGGAGAGTGTGTGTGTGCTCACACTGTCGGGGTGTTCAGAAGCACAGGGAGTGTGTGTGTGTGCTCACACTGTTGGGGTGTAGAGATGAACAGGGAGAGTTTGTGTGCATGAGCGTGTGCGTGTGCGTGTACTTGTTCGTGAGGGTGTGCGTGTGCGTTTGCATGTGCTTGTGTGTGTGTGTCTGTTCACACTGTTGGGGTACAGAGGGGTCCTCTGTGGAAGAGATGCGTAGTAACATCCTACCCGTCCTGCTGGATGAATGTTTCAGCTTTATTAAAAATTTGTATTTATTCATTGCATTCTTGTTTTAATTATTTGTTAATCATTAGTTTTTTTATCGCACCGTTGTCACTTGTTACAGTATCTGTGTGTAAGTGCCTGCACCAATGATCATCAACATGAGCCTACTTGCTCACTCAACTTACCTGCGCAAGCAAATATTCTTTCTCTATTTATATGTTTGTAATATTTGTCGTAGTGTTTCATTCTTTTAGCAATATTTTTGGCCTGCCAATACTTTCAAATCTGAATCCAGAGCCGTGCACTTTTCTGTCCATCCTTCCCTTGAATTGTGGTTCTATTCCTGAAGATTTCCAGTTGAACTGGGCTGTGTGGTGGTAGTTGTGACGATTTTCAGCTTCACTGGGTATATGGTGGTCCAAGTGCGAATTTATAGGTGAACTGGCTTGTGTGGTGGTATATGAGAGTGTTTCTAGGTGAACTGGCTTGTGTGGTGGTATATGAGAGTGTTTCTAGGTGAACTGGCTTGTGTGCTGGTGTATGTGAAGATTTTCAGGTGATTGTAATGAGGTCGTTTATTCAGTCTTATTTATACCTGAATAGTTCATTTAGATTTCTGATTTCTAACATTAAAATTCATCAAATCATTCAGGCTGACGGTGACCCTCATTACTCTGATTTTTTTGGTTCAGAAATACTCTAACCAAGGTCCTGTAGCAGTGAGCTATGACTCATAATTTACTTCCTGTAGTGGGTGTGGCTGACTGTAGTCTGCTACGGTTGCCCAGGTGACCACTGTGTTAGCTCCTCCCAATCACACACAGTGGTGCCTACTAGCTACCAGCTGCTGTCATCAACCTCTTAAATATAGTGAGATCACAAAAGATGTCTTTACCCAAACATTGCAATTCTCTTGTCGCAATCTCTGTTGGTAACTGAAAGCGATGGAGTTTTGAGCACTGACATTGAATCCTGAGAACGCTTTCAAAAAATCCTACTCAACCAACAGTTAATTTGGAGAAATGCACCTTCTTCAGTAGAAGTAAGTTTTTTACTGTAGTGCATTTAAGAGTTTCTTTCGGCCAGTGCTGTTTCAGCTGCTGGTAGTACAGAGTTGACTTCACAGTGGAAAGATATTTAAAAAAAAAAAAAAAAGCTTCTATTGTGAAATGTCTTCTGTTTGGATACGCCAAATTGAAGACACGTTCCGCTACTGTAAAAACCGGTTTTGCCAAATGTCCAGAAGATTCTCAAGTATCTTCTCATGGGAACTCTGCATTCTTTTTATTTACTGTAATCCCTTCTCCACGAAAAAAACCAGAAGACATGAGGGAGAAAAGCAAATGGAGTGTAATGTAAAAAATGTCTCTGGTCGGACAGCAGCGCGATGGTGGGAAGGCTGGATGTTGAGTTTGGGATTTGTGGCTGTTTGTAGGTACAACAGCGACCGGCCTACTTGTGTTTATAACTTCCCATGACATTTCTGTCCAAATCTGTTTTTAAACAGATTACAGAGGGAGATATTAAATACATGAGAGAGAATAGCTCTCCCCCAGTGCAGAGTGACAGTAATCCTGGGTGAGATGCTGAGATTCGGAGTTTGTTGTGGTTAACTGAGGCCTGCTCTGGTGCTCTGTGTGCAGTCGCTCAGACAGGCTGATAGAGCCGGAGGGCGTAATCTCTCCGCCGTCTGTCTCTGTCTGAGGCTGAACTCACAGTATTTTGTGGCGGATGAAACCTCGTCCACTTCGTTCCCCATCTTCTGATGCCGGTGGGGGCGAGGGCAGCTAGCGACTCTGCTCCATGAGCCACAGAATTTCTGGGAGGGGTCTCTCATCTCACTGGGAGGGGCCTATCATCTCACTGGGAGGGGCCTCTCATCTCTCTGGGAGGGGTCTCTCATCTCACTGGGAGGGGCCTCTCATCTCTCTGGGAGGGGTCTCTCATCTCACTGGGAGGGGCCTCTCATCTCTCTGGGAGGGGTCTCTCATCTCACTGGGAGGGGCCTCTCATCTCACTGGGAGGGGCCTCTCATCTCACTGGGAGGGGCCTCATCTCACTGGGAGGGTCTCTCATCTCACTGGGAGGGGCCTCTCATCTCACTGGGAGGGCCTCTCATCTCACTGGGAGGGGTCTCATCTCACTGGGAGGGCCCCTCATCTCACTGGGAGGGGCCTCATCTCACTGGGAGGGCCTCTCATCTCACTGGGAGGGGATTCTCATCTCACCGGGAGGGGCCTCATCTCACTGGGAGGGGTCTCTCATCTCACTGGGAGGGGCCTCTCATCTCACTGGGAGGGCCCTCACTGGGAGGGGTCATCTCACTGGGAGGGGTCTCTGATTTCACTGGGAGGGGCCTCATCTCACTGGGAGGGGTCCTCATTTCACTGGGAGGGGCCTCATCTCACTGGGAGGGCCTCTGATTTCACTGGGAGGGGTCTCTCATCTCACTGGGAGGGGTCTCTGATTTCACTGGGTGGGGCCTCTCATCTCACTGGGAGGGGTCTCTCATCTCACTGGGTGGGGCCTCTCATCTCACTGGGTGGGGCCTCTCATCTCACTGGGAGGGGTTTCTCATCTCATTGGGAGGGGTCTCTCATCTCACTGGGAGGGGCCTCTCATCTCACTGGGAGGGGCCTCTCATCTCACTGGGAGGGGCCTCTCATCTCACTGGGAGGGGTCTCTGATTTCACTGGGAGGGGCCTCTCATCTCACTGGGAGGGGTCTCTGATTTCACTGGGAGGGGCTCTCTCATCTCACTGGGAGGGGTCTCTGATTTCACTGGGAGGGGCCTCTCATCTCACTGGGAGGGGCCTCTCATCTCACTGGGAGGGGTCTCTGATTTCACTGGGAGGGGCCTCTCATCTCACTGGGAGGGGTCTCTGATTTCACTGGGAGGGGTCTCTCATCTCACTGGGAGGGGCCTCTCATCTCACTGGGAGGGGCCTCTCATCTCACTGGGAGGGGTTTCTCATCTCATGGGGGGGGTCTCTCATCTCACTGGGAGGGGCCTCTCATCTCACTGGGAGGGGTCTCTCATCTCACTGGGAGGGGCCTCTCATCTCACTGGGAGGGGCCTCTCATCTCACTGGGAGGGGCCTCTCATCTCACTGGGAGGGGCCTCTCATCTCACTGGGAGGGGTCTCTCATTTCACTGGGAGGGGCCTCTCATCTCACTGGGAGGGGCCTCTCATCTCACTGGGAGGGGCCTCTCATCTCACTGGGAGGGGTCTCTGATTTCACTGGAGAGGGGCCTCTCATCTCACTGGGGAGGGCTCTGATTTCACTGGGAGGGCCTCTCATCTCACTGGGAGGGGTCTCTGATTTCACTGGGAGGGGCCTCTCATCTCACTGGGAGGGGTCTCTGATTTCACTGGGAGGGGCCTCTCATCTCACTGGGAGGGGTCTCTGATTTCACTGGGAGGGGCCTCTCATCTCACTGAGAGGGGTCTCTGATTTCACTGGGCGGGGTCTCTCATCTCACTGGGAGGGGCGTCTCATCTCACTGGGAGGGGCCTCTCATCTCACTGGGAGGGGTCTCTCATCTCACTGGGAGGGGTCTCTGATTTCACTGGGAGGGGTCTCTCATCTCACTGGGAGGGGTCTCTGATTTCACTGGGAGGGGCCTCTCATCTCACTGGGAGGGGTCTCTGATTTCACTGGGAGGGGCCCTCATCTCACTGGGAGGGGTCTCTGATTTCACTGGGAGGGCTCCTCATCTCACTGGGAGGGGGTCCTGATTTCACTGGGAGGGGCCTCATCTCACTGGGAGAGGTTCTCTGATTTCACTGGAAGGGGTCTCTCATCTCACTGAGAGGGGTCTCTGATTTCACTGGGTGGGGTCTCTCATCTCACTGGGAGGGGCGTCTCATCTCACTGGGAGGGGTCTCTGATCTCACTGGGAGGGGTCTCTCATCTCACTGGGAGGGGCCTCTCATCTCACTGGGAGGGGTCTCTCATCTCACTGGGAGGGGTCTCTGATTTCACTGGGAGGGGCCTCATCTCACTGGGAGGGGTCTCTGATTTCACTGGAAGGGGCCTCTCATCTCACTGGGAGGGGTCTCTGATTTCACTGGGAGGGGTCTCTCATCTCACTGGGAGGGGTCTCTCATCTCACTGGGAGGGGTCTCTGATTTCACTGGGCGGGGCCTCTCATCTCACTGGGAGGGGTCTCTGATTTCACTGGGAGGGGTCGGGGCCGAGGCTCTTAGAAACCAAAGTGAGTGAGAGAGAACTGATCATATTGACGTTGAATTTTGATGTGGGACAGTTTACAAAACCAAGGAAACTAAACAATTTGGACAAAAGTATTAATTTTTGAGAATTGTTTTTTCAGGGGTAATGATGTCATGTTTCTCCCTGATTCATCCAAATTTCACTTAAACAGAGGGAGGAACTGCAGTGATGGAGTGTATGTGGGAATTATTACAGAACTGTGAGCCACTATGTCCGTCCTCCCTGAACAGAGACTTTGTTGACACCTCCAATTCTGAGGGGTTTTTCACGCAATTAAAAATAAACATGGGTTTAAATTACCCCCGCTGCGAGGTTATGGAGGGTATCACATGACGACCTGAGCAGAATCTCCTTCCTAAAACAGTTTGTGAGCTGCCTGAGAGAAATCAAGGAGGAATGGCCCCTCACTGTATCAGAAAGAACAGGAGAGACAGGATGCAGGAACTGAGAGGAAGGGAGAACGATTTTCATTAAAATGCTGCAGGAAAGAGGAAATGGAACAAATCTCGCCGATAAACATTGTGGAAGAGGTGTGCTCTTTGTCTGGGTGCTGTGACCTGTTACAGTAACCCCGGCTGTGTGTGTGTGTGTGTGTGCCTGTGTGCGCACGTGTGTGTGTGTGTGTGCATGTGTGTGTGTGTTTGTGTGTGCATGCGTGTGTGCATGTGTGTGTATGTGCGCACATGTGTGTGTGTGTGTGTGTGTGTGTGTGCGTGCGTGCGTGTGCGTGCGTGTGTGTGTGTGTGTGTGTGTGCGTGTGTGTGTGTGTGTGTGTGTGTGTGTGTGTGTGTGTGTGCGAATCTGTGTGAGTTCAGGCCTCAGACAGGAAGTAGAGCTCCAGAACAGTAGCTGCGGTGATGGAAAAGCAAACAGACGGCAGGTTGTCTTCCACCCTCGTCTCTCAGGTCCTGTGCAGCCTGTGTCAGGAGCTACAGACTCTCTCCTGGAAAAAGTCCAGGATGCATGGCTGCGAGCGTGTGATTGGTCAGTGGCGAGGACACTTGATTGTGGTTGGTTTAGAGGGCTGTGATAGTGGTGACCTCATAATAACAAGTCTACTGCATGTCCTTGGTGATGAGCGCAGTAACGAGGCTGCACATGTGCTTGTGTCTGTGTGTGTGTGTGTACTGTATGTTCATGCATGGCTGTGCATGTGTGTGAGTTTTTGGTTGTGTGTCTTCACACCATATGGTGCTTGAGCAGCCTTTGTCAATAATTTATGTACTTATTTTGGATTCCTGAGTGACTGAGTCGATGAAGGTGCTCGCTGTGAATTGTTGAGGCTGTGATGTCACCATTTGAAGCAGTGACATGATCAATTCATCACAAGCTGTCTGTGATATCTGCCTGAGTTTGCTCCAGAGCGTCCTGAAAATGCTAATACTTTAAGAAAACACAAATAAGGTGCCATTAACAGCAGCTTTGTGTGGCTCACAGTAAACTGTTTTTGTTGAGACTGGTTCAGTTATGGATTAAGTATGTCTGCCAAGGAGGTTATGTTTTACCCTTGGTTTGTAGGTAAGTAGGTTTGTTTGTTTGCAACATTCTGGGAAAAGTCAGGGACATATTTGAATTAAATTTTTCTTGGAGGAGTGTATTGGCCCAATTTAGACGTGATTTCATTTCGGGAGTGATATGTATTAAATTCTGAATCCAGGAATTTTTTAAAAGAATTTTTCGGACATTAGAACTTGTTTACTTGTGTGATGGTTCAGAGTAACACTACTCATAGGTGTCCCAGACAGGTGGGGGAGACTTCTGGACCATTGTAGGGCCATGCGCTCTCTAAATGTTATTGTTCAGTTCTGTCGTGAGGGCAAATAGTTTTGAGTTTATTAATAATGATCCATCCAAATGTGCGTATTTCTCTTCAGAGAGCTGACCTGCAGCTACTGTTAGTTCTGACTGCTGCCAATTTTCAGGCTTGACATATTTACTAAGGCAGAAGGGACAGCCACACGGAAGTGTCCGGAAGAACTCGCAATTGCCACTTTTGAGTGCAGCGTGTGGACGAGGCGCGGGATAAAGTGTAGCAAACATGACCTGTGTTTTGTTGAGCATCCCAGTGCTAGCACACTCTCCCTTGCCGGTTGAAAAAACAAAACCATCTCTCCGTTTAAAAAGCCGTTGAAATCTGGGTATTGCAAATCACAGGGGAGCTCTTGTTGTCCCTGGGGATTTAAATGGGGCATTTCTGTTTGTTTGATATATAATTTTTAATAACAAACAACTTGGGGAATGTAGTTGGTGTGTGACTGTGAGGGTGTGTCAGCTCATAGCGGGGCACAGAGAGATACAGACACGAGCCTCGGACACAGACAGAAATTCAGCTATGGCTGAACCAGGGATTACTACGGTGTCTGTAATTGATTCAGCCTCAGTGTTGATGTGTGTGTGGCCACACTGACAATGATCTTCAGTCACGACTGACTGGGTATACAGGTAACCAGTAACCACACTGAGGATGATTCCCAGTTAGGCTAACTGTATATATGGGTGACCAGTAACCACACTGAGGATGATTCCCAGTTAGGCTAACTGTGTATATGGGTAACCAGTAACCACACTAAGGATTATTCCCAGTTAGGCTAACTGTGTATATGGGTAACCAGTAACCACACTGAGGATAATTCCCAGTTAGGCTAATTGTGTATATGGGTAACCAGTAACCACACTAAGGATTATTCCCAGTCAGGCTAACTGTGTATGGGTAACCAGTAACCACACTGAGGATGATTCCCAGTTAGGCTAACTGTGTATTTGGGTAACCAGTAACCACGCTGAGGATGATTCCCAGTTAGGCTAACTGTGTATATGGGTAACCAGTAACCATACTGAGGATGATTCCCAGTTAGGCTTGCTGTGTATATGGGTAACCAGTAACCACACTAAGGATTATTCCCAGTTAGGCTAACTGTGTATATGGGTAACCAGTAACCACACAGAGGATGATTCCCAGTCAGGCTAACTGTGTATATGGGTAACCAGTAACCACACTGAGGATGATTCCCAGTTAGGCTAACTGTGTATATGGGTAACCAGTGACCACACTGAGGATGATTCCCAGTTAGGCTAACTATGTATATGGGTAACCAGTAACCATACTGAGGATGATTCCCAGTCAGGCTAACTGTGTATATGGGTAACCAGTAACCACACTGAGGATGATTCCCAGTCAGGCTAACTGTGTATATAGGTAACCAGTAACCACACTGAGGATGATTCCCAGTTAGGCTATCTGTGTATATGGGTAACCAGTAACCACACTGAGGATGATTCCCAGTTAGGCTAACTGTGTATATGGGTAACCAGTAACCACACTGAGGATGATTCCCAGTTAGGCTAACTGTGTATATGGGTAACCAGTAACCACACTGAGGATGATTCCCAGTTAGGCTAGTCAGGCTAGTGTATATGGGTAACCACCACACTGAGGATGTGTGTATATGGGTAACCAGTAACCACACTGAGGATGATTCCCAGTTAGGCTAACTGTGTATATGGGTAACCAGTAACCACACAGAGGATGATTCCCAGTCAGGCTAACTGTGTATATGGGTAACCAGTAACCACACTGAGGATGATTCCCAGTTAGGCTAACTGTGTATATGGGTAACCAGTGACCACACTGAGGATGATTCCCAGTTAGGCTAACTATGTATATGGGTAACCAGTAACCATACTGAGGATGATTCCCAGTCAGGCTAACTGTGTATATGGGTAACCAGTAACCACACTGAGGATGATTCCAGTAACCAACACTGTATATGGGTAACCAGAACCACACTGAGGATGATTCCCAGTCAGGCTAACTGTGTATATGTGTATATGGGTAACCAGTAACCACACTGAGGATGATTCCCAGTTAGGCTAACTGTGTATATGGGTAACCAGTAACCACACTGAGGATTCCCAGTCCCACCAACCACACTGTGTTCCCAGTAAACCCACACTGAGGATGATTCCCAGTTAGGCTAACTGTGTATATGGGTAACCAGTAACCACACTGAGGATGATTCCCAGTCAGGCTAACTGTGTATATGGGTAACCACCAGGATAACCACACACTGAGGATGATTCCCAGTTAGGCTAATTGTGTATATGGGTAACCAGTAACCACACTGAGGATGATTCCCAGTTAGGCTAACTGTGTATATGGGTAACCAGTAACCACACTGAGGATGATTCCCAGTCAGGCTAACTGTGTATATGGGTAACCAGTAACCACACTGAGGATGATTCCCAGTTAGGCTAATTGTGTATATGGGTAACCAGTAACCACACTGAGGATAATTCCCAGTTAGGCTAATTGTGTATATGGGTAACCAGTAACCACACTGAGGATGATTCCCTAATTGGGCTAACCAGTAACCACACTGAGGATGATTCCCAGTTAGGCTAACTGTGTATATGGGTAACCAGTAACCACACTGAGGATGATTCCCAGTTAGGCTAACTGTGTATATGGGTAACCAGTAACCACACTGAGGATGATTCCCAGTCAGGCTAACTGTGTATATGGGTAACCAGTAACCACACTGAGGATAATTCCCAGTTAGGCTAACTGTGTATATGGGTAACCAGTAACCACACTGAGGATGATTCCCAGTTAGGCTAACTGTGTATATGGGTAACCAGTAACCACACTGAGGATGATTCCCAGTTAGGCTAACTGTGTATATGGGTAACCAGTAACCACACTGAGGATAATTCCCAGTTAGGCAAATTGTGTATATGGGTAACCAGTAACCACACTGAGGATGATTCCCAGTCAGGCTATCTGTGTATATGGGTAACCAGTAACCACACTGAGGATGATTCCCAGTCAGTTTCAGTGTACATGTATGTTACCCATTGACTGTATGTGTATTTCCACTGAGTATGAGATCCAGGTAAATCTCTATGTCTCAATTATTTATTTTCTTTGTGGCAGAGTGAAAAATACATAAAAAGAGTGATGCGAATCAGAGAAAAACTCCCCTATGACCTATCAGCCATCTAAAATGGAAGAAGTCTCTATATGTATGTCTGTCCTTTGATTGTACTGACACCTGTTCACTTAATTGACTTCACACTTGGTTTGTGTATTGCTGGGCATCCAAGGAAGTGCGGCATCAAGTTTGAAGTTGTTTGGGTGAGCGGCTCTCAATAAAGCTGCTGGCAGCGATACTGTAGGCCAAGCAACTGGCCTGTTAGGATCAGGCACGTTTGACCAGGCCCTGCACTAGTAACTGAAATGGATGTAAAATACTTAAGTCACCTCACTTTCTGTTACTCCTCCCTCTCTCTCTCAATGCTGTGTCCTTTCTCGTGTGTGTGATCCAGCAGCACACCTGATATCCTCTCACTGTATCGCAGCTCTCTGTAGTTTACAGTGTGTCAGGTTGCTGAAAGTGTGGACATACGGACACTGGCCTCTCCTGGGCAACACTGGCCACTCTGAGTCTGTCTCTCTCTCTCTCACTCTGCCCCATTCTCTCTCTCTCTCTCTCTCTCTCTCTCTCTCTCTCTCTCTCCTCTGCCTCCCTCTCTCTCTCTCTCTGCTGCTGGCACACTGGTGGCCTCCCTCTCCCTGGGAAACACAGGCCTTTCAAACATGAGTAATTGATGAATTGTATGCAATATGCAAATGTGAATGCATAAATCTCCTGAATGACAGCTTAATTTATGTGAGCTTTTAAGAATGCAGGATTAGATTTTAATTAAATATCTTCAAAGGCACCCTGACTTGCACCACAGTTTTCTTTTTTTTTCTTTTTTTTTGGCTGATGGCGGCTTTGTTGTTGTTTAAATAATTTCCCATTAAATTTTTTTGAAAACTGATTTTTGTTTCCTTTACCCTGAACACCCCGCCCCCTTGGCACCAACCTTTTCGGTCACAAGTCTTTTTTTTTTTTTTGTAGACCGTCTGCTAACTCTATCCTCACCACCAGCAACATGAAATATGTGTCCCGTGCCAAACATGGGCCATTTGTGTGGCGCAGTGGGATTTTTCGCTCAATCTGTCCGCGGGACGCGCGTGCTGGTGCCCCTGTCACTCAACAGAATGGGCGGAGCCTCGAGGTGGGAGGTGCTCGCAGCAGTCCCCGCCCACAATCAGAGGAATTAGCGGGATGCTGCCTCGGAAATAAATATTCAGCTGCGCTGTTTGCAAAGTGACAAGGACATATTTGCGAAGTTCACAGGGAATAAAAAGTGCTTAGTAATTCAGTTTAAGTTGTCTGCGGCAGTATGCGCGCGTCGCCAGGGGAGTTGAGGGAGCGATTAGTTGGGACGCGTGCATTGACAAGGTTTTTCTTTCTGTTGAGTGGAACGTGAGGAAACGTTTGAATGACTTTACGCTGCCATCTGTTCCTCGAGCCCGTTGGGACCCCCGCAGGCCGAGGGAGGGGCGCGCAGTCCCGCCCCCTGCCTGCCGTTGCCGTGGTGAAGCAGGCGTGGAACGGCTTGGCATGCAGACCTGGAAGACTCACACACACACACACACACACACACACTCTCTCTCTCTCTCTCTCTCTCTTTCACACGCGCACACGTTTGGACACATTCTCTGTGCCACTCATTCAAACACAGACGCACTCGAATACATTTGCTGGCTCATAGGTATCCTCGCATTCAGTGGTGGGCATCATGCTTGCAGTTTGGGCAGTACGAGGGATATTTTCAAATCATGATACAAAGTGAATTTTAGAGCTCATTGTTAATAATTTTGTAATGCTAACTGGAATCCATTAACGCACTGTGCGCAAATCATGGCTTCAGGGATGTTAGTAAATACCAAAACTCCAGAACACGGATGTTCTTAGTTTCTATTAATTACAATAAAACTTTGGTGTTCAACTGTTAAATATTCATCTCAGTATTGAAAGATATAAACCAAGTAAATTTTACTGCTGGAGAAATGTATAATCTTCCATTGAGCAATAATAACAATGAAACATATGGTGGTTTTTGTGTATGGTTGTGAGCTCCCGCGATAGCCAGCTTCATTTATTATTAATGACTGCAGATTATGGCCACAAGTGAAATAATTAGGGACGGTTGATAACGCTTGGCAGGTAGGCTATATGAACAGTTTGGTATTCAAAACCTCATATTCGGAACCAGTTCAATGTAGCAGCCTTCGCTAAGCCAGAACTTCTCTCCCTATAAAGTTGAAAATAAATGCATAATTACTGCGTGGACTACAGCATAGCCTAATTGTCGTTTTGGCCTGGAAATGCGGGCTTAGGTTTTCGTGTTGTTTTCTGTTCGTTGCCCTGTTTGTGACGGTTGGGAATCCGTGGCAATTATTTGTGGTAAATATATTTTGAATTGTATCCAATCCCCAAGGCGTGCAGCTCGCGCAGTCTCTGGCCGGTGGGGATGTGGGGATCTGCTTTTTTTAATCAAGTTGAAGGGAAGCACCTGTCGCGGGCGAGGAAAGGGCTCCTTTAGCCTCAACAATGCCCAGAACGAGTGGAACAAAATAAGAAAATAGCTTTATGACTCCTGGGGGAAGAAAGCGACAGGATGACTCGGAGCGCAGATTCTTGCACAATCACCGCATGAGGGAAAGGTCGCAGTTCATCGCAGGTCCCGAGTTCTTTCCTTCTTGCGCTGGTTGTAGAGGGATTAGCTACATGAAGGAGTGAGTCTGTCCAGAACAATTATATCGCCGCCTTGTTGTCAGTTTTTGAACAAATCGTGCTGTTCAATCTGAGAGCTCAACGCGTTTTTAAGAAAGACCTTTTCCTTGCAAGGCGTTTTAGGACAAGTCTTGTTAAGTTCCGAAAGCAATTCCTTTTTTTTCCCTGACTGAACACCACAGCTCATTTTTGTTCCAACCCCTGGTCGGAAACGCGTTTACATTTTTGGAACATTAAATAGCAATTATTATAACAAAGTAATAAATGGTAAATTGTCATAGTTTTTATTTTATTTTAAGAAAAAACGAGGATTTTATAGCACATCGTGAAATAAAGGTGCTATGGGCTGTAGTTCTGCGGCAAAAAAGTAGTAAAAAACGTAACAATTGGTAAATGTCACGACTCAGGTTTACGGAGTATTTTATTTTACCTTGTGGGCACGGAGTTTAATGAATTTTTAATTAATTTGGGCACAACATGTTCTCCAGATTGTCCCGTGTTCTGTTGGTGTTGGGCGCGTGAAAACCCAGCTGGTGCCATTCTACTGCGTTTTTATAAATGAAAACATTTCAGGATTAATAAATCAAACAACATAACTAATAAATAATTACGCAAAACAGACACCGGTATGCAGAGATTTCGATTACTATGCTGGCAGGAACGGGGTCGTTAAGAATATAATCGTGTCAGAACATTATGCATCCTCGTATGAATCTATAGCTCCTGGGAAGCGGGGACGAGGATTCTTAACTGAACACTTTCTTCAAACTCACGACGGATCAAACGCATCAAATATGAGTAACTGCGCACCCCCTTTGTGTTGAGAGCAATTTATTGGCCTCGGGGGACAGCTGAAATTACATCACGTAGACGCCTGGATAACTTTTGGAATAAAGATGGGACTTCAGAAAACTCGCTGTGATATCAATAGCTCAGAGTAGCCTCTAGTCTCGAGGTACGCTATATTTCTTGTACATTTTCGCCATTTAACCGACGGCGACCCAGTTTCAGACGCTGGTTAACTAACGCATTTTTTGCTTCAATAACAAGGGTATGCTTCAGTAGCACTGTAACACACTCATAAAGGAAGAAAGTTCTGTTTCGGCAGAGTGTTGTGGGCAGTTATTGGATCAGCGCACTCAGGAGAGAACGGGGCCTCTCACACACTGTAAATAAACTACCAGCAACAGTTGACGCAAAGTGTTGTTTTTCAGGGAAACCAGGATCGCCGCAGCTCCTGATCAAAGAGAGATGACGAGCCCCCTGTTAACTCATAGCATCCGTATTAGGCTTCACTTAAACCGAGAAACATTGATCCGTCTGAAGTTCATTTTTTATGAAGCTTTGATCAGTTTAGCTACAGGACCCAGTGCCCATTGAGGTCATTCGTCTGGTTTCACTCGGACTGGTGTATCGAAAAAAAAAACCCTCTGATATTGTCAAACACATTGGAAACTGAGGATGTGTGTATAGTATTAGTTGGCCTCAGCCAGCGGTCCTTAAAAGGCATCTAAAGTCGATTCTCAGACGGGACGTTGAACGTCCAATGTTTACAAACAAATCACTTGCTTTTGTTGACATCTTGCATTGTCACATGACCAATTTCATTCATATAAGCCAATGTTTTGTGTACATGCGTGGATAATGCTTCTATTTCGGTGCGTTTGCGCAGGTGCGGCTCGCTGATTGGCCGATAAACAAAAACAATGGGAATTGACTTTAGATGCCCTTTAAGGTCGGTCCTGGGGGCCCACTGCGTTTGCTGGTTTTTGTTCCAACCACAATTGCAATCATGAGCTTTGAACAAGCTGTTTGCCTTAATTCGGGGCATTTCTTATTTAGAGCAGTTATCTGTGCTGTTGTTTCGCATTCATTCGATTGATGAAATTTATTCCCTGTTTTTATGCGGTTGTTTTCAATATATCACAATGTGGGTATGATTTTTTTTATTCTTCATGGCATGTATAAAATGTGTAAATAACTAAACGTGAAATGCACCTAATTAAGACAAATTAACAGCTTGTTAAAGGCCTACAAATACAATTATGCTTGGAACGAAAACCAGCATACACAATGGGCCCTCAGGACTGACGATGTGGACTACTAGCCTAGGCTATATGTTTGAATTTCCTCGGCCTTGTGTGCGTGTTTTAGCTGTGGGGGCAACATGGTGGTACAGCTGTGTTCTAATGGCAGCATTTTCTCTCTCTCTCTCTCTCTCTCTCTCTCTCTCTCTCTCTCTCTCTCTCTCTCTCTCTCTGGCCAGTTTTGTATCCCATCTCAATTAAATTCAACGGAGCTTCATTGGCATGATGGAGATGCCCACATATTGCCAAAGCATGAGCATTTGTTGTGAACACAGGAACGAAATATAATTTGCTTTAAAAAAGTTGCAAAAATGGCATATTAAAAATAAATTAATAAATAAAATGAAAAATTAGGAAAAATTATGATAAATTAAGAAAAACAAACACAAAAGACAGACTTCGGCCGAGTGTAGAAGCCTCCCCCTGAGTGACTAACCCTGTTTTCATTTGGCAGACAGAGATAAAAGGTTTCTGAAAAAATCAGCGCAATCGTCTGATAGGCTGCCGTCCGTCTCGATCACTTACAGCGTACATCCGCTGTGTCCTCACCGGGGGGTCTGTCGCTTTTCCTCGACCTCCAGAGGAAAGGTCTCGGGGTCAGGAAAGTTGAAGAGAGATTTTAAACTGTGCCTGAGACGTGTTTGAGAAAAATCGGGTGTCTCATGAACTTGGCGCTTGATAATGACGTGACTGATCCAATAGGAAAATGATGATGAATAACGTATCCGATCGCTGCAGCTGCAAAGGACTGTGGTCAATCGAGGAAGGTTCCAGGCTCTTCTGAGAGTTCGTATGCCTTGGGTCTGTGTTTGTTGGGGTTTATTGAAAATCAAATCTATTTTTAAAAAATCCATCTCTTAGATCGTGTCCCTGGACATGTGCCAGGGGTGCGGCTTGATTACGTTTAGTTTTCTCGTGTTCCGGCACTTTCTGACTCCGCCGGTATCGTCTGCTGTTCCCGCCTCTCACGTGCTCTGCTGTCCGTACCGCGCTAAAGTGGAGATGTGTGCACGCATACTTACATGTGTTTGAGTATGTGTTTGTGCTGGTTGTGCAGGTACACTTGTGTTTGTGTGTGTGTGTGTGTGTGTATACATAGGGGATGGGGGGCTTGCGTAACTCAAGAAGAGTTTTTGTTGTTGCCGTCTTGGCCGAGGGAGATTCTCAGGCTAATTTTGCTCTGTTGAAAAGCAGAGTTGGAAACAGAGGGCCTGCTTGGCAGTGAGGCTTATCACAGAGAGAGAGAGAGAGAGAGAGAGAGAGGGAGAGAGAGGGAGGGAGAGAGAGAGAGAGGCCTGCAGGAATATGGAGTTTAGCTGCACTCCCAGCTACCTGTTCTTCAAACGATCCTTATCACAGCCTTCCTGTGTTTATTCTTCATACTCATCTGCGCTTATCAGTGGAGCCAATCTCTGTCTCACCTGTCCTGCTGTCTCAAGTCTGTCTCTGCTGAGAGAGAGTGTGTGTGTGTGTGTGTGTGTGTGTGAGAGAGAGAGAGTGAAACAGACAGAATGTTTGTGTGCCTGAGGGCGAGAGTTTATGACAGAGTGAGAGATCGCAGGAGTGTGTAGGAGAAATTGTTAGTGTGTGTGTGTGTGTGTGTGAGTGAGATGGAGAGAGGAAGAGAAGGGGGATTTGAAATAAGTTTGCAGTAGTTGCAAAAGAGAATATGAACATCTAAAACCAGTGAAATAATTGTCTCCACATCTAGGATATTCAGCAGGTGTAAACAGCGATTATTCTAACTGAGATCTGAACTAACCCCTGCACTCCTGCTAATGCGCGCAAATTTTTACCAAGATGTAATTCATAGTGCAGCTCTGCAGCACAGTCACATTCAACAATACAAAGAAATAATAATTAATTAAAAATGTGTATATAAGGCACATAAATATTTTGTAGTTTTAGATTTGGATTTTAGAATATTTGATGTGGCCAGAATAATGCCTGATTTTGTATGCAAACAAACTTTAAATATTATGCACATACTGCTTAGCATCATGTCCCATTTATTTTGTCTCCTCGTCCTATATTGCACAGCTCTGTTAAAAAAAAAAAAGATTGGAATAAACAGAACAACATAGACATTTAAAAAGATTTGTGTTCAATAAACATTATTCCAAATATAGTTTAATAAAATCTGTATATAAATGGTATTTTATGATATATTTTTCTGTAGATGAGAGAGAGATAAATTTTGTTTTCTACCACAGTTGACCATTTTCACTTTTTCCAGTTTTTTGTTTTTGTTTGGGGGGAAAATGGCTTTTCTGAACATTCAAATTGTTTTAAAATTAATGTAGGTGGCTACAATTGAATTTATTTTAATTTCATTTAATACATTTCTATTGTTTTGTCATTTATAATATTTAGTAATGTTATAACAATACAAAGTGGACATATGGAGGTAGTGTTTACTGTGTGTGTGTGTATGTGTGTGTATTTCAGGTGCTTGTGTGAAGCATTCTTACCATGTGTCTCTGTGTGTGTATTTCAGATGTAAATACTGTCTTTTTATGACTGTTTAATTTTGGGACTGTATTTCAGGTGTACATAAGAGTAGCACACTATGACCAATGACCATTCCTCTTCGTGTGTGTGTGTATTTAAGGTGTGTTTGTGCCGCGGTATGACCACGAGAGTCAGCATGTGTGTGTATTTGAGGTGTATGTGTTTCAGGTAATAACCATCTGTCTCTCTCTCTCTCTCCTCCCTCCCTCTCTCTCTCTCTCTCTCCCTCCTCCTCCCTCTCTCCGGTTTAGCTCCAGGCCCGGTCGGCCGCCGAAGCGCTCCCTGGGTGTGGGTCTGCAGGAAAGTTCCAGGCTCCTCCCCCACAGTGTGCACGGCCTACTGTCCCCCGGCCTGCTCTCTCCGACAGGTCAGCCCTTATGCATTATACATTATCATAACACGCTCATACAGTCATTACACACATACACACTCGCCCATCCTGAGTGGAGTTCAGTTATTACATATGTACACACTCACTCAGTCTTTCTAGAGTTCAGCTTGTGAAGTCATTTACACTCATACACTCTCACCCACCCTGAGGGGAGTTTAATTCACACACTCATTACACGCCTGCACACATGCAGCACTCTTCAGATGTTTGGAACTGCCTGGATTTTTTTCGCTAATTTTTCACTGAACAAATCGGGGCCTTCACACCTCTTTCCATCCTGGTTGGACGTGTTCTGATGGTAATGCATGAGGACATTCTTTCTTAAACGAGAACTGCCCACAACCACAGAGGAGTTCACAAGTTAGATGACACTGTCATTTTTCCTATGTTTTCGGAGAAGTTTAAGCTGATATTCACTGCAGTAGTTAGACTTTGATACATGCAGTTACTGCCTGAAATATACTGTATATTTTTAAAATTGAATTTTCACATATGATTGAAAAGCAGAGGTTTCAGAAGTCATTACCGCAGTTAACCAGCAACACTACTTAAGTAATGAGTTGTACTAATATGCTAATTTGACAATAAAGAAATTACTCCTATCATATTAAGGTTATCAGTAGCTTATATCGATCACTTACTTCACCATCTAATACACTGGCATTTATTCATTTCATTTTTGGTAAAAAAAAAAAAAAAAATGGCGTTAAAGAAACTGCATTCTCCAAAAACACGCCTGTCTGTTTCTACGCGGTCATTATGTGCATTTATACATTCACCCCGAGCGCAGTCCTATGTACACTGTCACTGTAAACTGTGCACCTCCGAGCTGCACCATCAGCGATCTTTCTGTTGCGATCTCCCTCACTCTCTCTCTCTTTCTCTCTACCTCCGCCCTCTCCATCTCTCCACCCCCTCCTTCATCTGCAGATCAGTCTGTATCGATCTGCCACTCTGTCCTTCACCCAATACCCTGAAACTGCTGAGCCTCTATCGGAGGTTACGCTATTGAATTTCTCCCTGTGTGTCTCTCTCCTTCCCTCTTAGATTGTGTCGCTCATTGTTTTGAAACCATAACAAAAATATTCACTTGATCGCATTAATAAATCGACTTTTTTTTTTGTGCTGGCGCATTCTCAAATTTATGTCAAGTGCCCGTGTGTTCGGTGTATTTCCGTCGCTGTGTGTCTGTTTGTGAGTGAGCAGTGAATGCTTTTCTTGCAGTGTAGATCACATGATGAATATCCTGTGATCTCGGAGCATGTGCCAGGCGTTCACTACAGACGGCTGAATTTGCGCTGCCTCTGTTTGTCTTCGTGCCTGTGATTTGCTCTAAGTGAACAAAACGCGCGCATTTGTCTGCCCGCGGAACCGCCGTGTGTTATGGAGGTATCGGAGTCGACGCGGCGCCGTTATCGGATGGGTAGATATTTTTTGCATGTTTGAAAGTCAGTAGTAAGCACTGACGCCGGTGAAATGTAAATAGATTTTGCGGTTTTGTGATGAGTAGGTGAATCTCTATCTGGGCCCGAGCACTTTGCTTACAACAGATGCCAAATTAATTTAGCTGCAGCGGTACGCTTACCTGCGCTATATGGTATACCCTCTCTCTCTCTCTCTCTCTCTCTCTCTCTCTCTCATTTGCAATATGTGTTTAAAGCAATAAGTGTGGTAATGCATTCCAAGAGTAATCGCCTTCAGCAACAGTGGAGTTCGTACAATACACCGATACATTAGTGTTAGTTTCAATAGATGCATGTTGGTACAATACAGGCCTACATTACTTTTATTGCTGCTGATTTATAGTTGGTACTGAGCGGCCATATATTACCGATACAGTAAATCCCTGCTGCATAAAACAGCCACACATCCAACTGTTACAGTTCATGTTATACTGCTTCATTTAGAATAGTTATTTTATTTCCTTTTAGCACACTTAGCCTTGTGGTATAAAAACCTGCATTACATTTTCAGATACATTCTTTTATTGTAAATAGAGTAAATAGATTAGATAGAGAGCAAAATAACTATTAACACATTACAAATAACATAAGAAACTGAATTTAGTAAGCCCGGCTCATACGTGCAATACTTGAACTGATATGTGAATTTAAAAATAGAATTAAACAAATTTTATTGCGTTTTATCAAAGGCCGTATTGTATTTCCCTGACATGGAACCCAGTAATTTGGTACTAAATGCATAGGTTATTTAATTCATCTCTTAAACAAGAAATAATTAACATTGATTAAATTAAATATATGATTGCTCATCATTAAGAAATTAATGCAGATTTTCACAGAGAATTACAGAATGAGTTACAATGAGCCTAACTCGGCCTCCCCTCGTCTCTCACCACCATAGCGCTAATGTTACATTTTACTTGTTTTATCTCTGTTCACCGGCCAATCAGAACAGAGCTCATTATCATACAGGGGACCTCCGCCCAAAATAAGCTCTTCTTCAGAGGCGATTGAATGGCAGGTGGTGAATGGCCTGGAAATTCTGGATTTTTATGGAGTTTTTTTTTTTTTTCGCTAAAAAAGTAATAAACCTCCCTTTGGAAATCCAAGAGTATTATAATTTGGGGAAAAAAAAATAGCACAATATGGAACCTTTCAAGTAAAATTCAGCAAACAGAGGTGTTGCATCTGCCTTTATTTGCATTGTCATGTTTTTGGTCCACAGGAAGCTTCAACTACTGTGAAAGTTTTCCAGCTTTGCTCTTTATTTTTATATTTTAGCTTACTGTGGCTGACTGAGTAAAATGCTTCCGTTTAAAATGTGTTGGGAAGATTATTATTATTAATAAGATTATTCATCATACAGACTGGCAGAGGATTCGAGCTGGTGGAAGCTCATAAGGCATATACAGCACACAGGTATATGCAGTGTGTTTGTACTTCTTCAGCCAGTACATTTGCACTGATATCTTGATTCAGTTGGAATTTTGCAGACCCGATTGCATTACTTCCATCACCAACCGTTTGGAGTCTGTTTATTTCTCTTTATGGACTCTGCAAGTTTATTCACTGGCTGTGGCCCCAATTTATAGCCGAGCGGCTTTGTTTCTGACGCAGAAAAAGTTGACCTATGAGAATTTAGGATTTGGCAAAGCAGAATATAGGAATATACCAGAGTTTGCCAGCCCTGTTGCTGGAGAGCTGCAGGGTGTGCTCATTTTTGTTTTCGCGTATACTTTGGACCCAGCAAGCCAGGTGAGAGGAGTTAGTTCCGTAATCATCTGCTTTAGTCTTGGGCGTCAACAGAAACCAGCGCAGTGTAGCTGCCCTGGCTCAGGATTGGCCGTCCCTGCAGTTGGCATAACTTTTTATGCCCCTGCCATATACAGTCGGCTCCAAAATTACCGGTACCCCTAACTGGCAATGCAGGAAAAAATACTTTAAAATAATTGTAAAATATATATTTATAGAGAAAGTCAAAATACCAACATGTAAGAAATGCTGTACAATATTAATGTTCCAATGGATTCAACCAAAATCATTTACTGATTTAATTAAAAATCACTTTCCTCCAAATCAAGGTTTCCAGAATTAATGGCATCCTTAAAGATTATTGCAAATAACATTACCAAAATTAAACCAAGTATTAATTTCCATTTATTTAAGTTTTATCTAAGTGTTAAGGAACTACATTGAGCCATTACATCACTTCCTGTTTCAGGGTATAAAAACGAGGTAACACACTTGCAATATCCCTTTGTCATCCAACACCATGAAGAAAACAAAACAACCCTCAGTTCAGAAGAGGCAGATGGTCATAGACCTTCATAAATCTGATAATGGCTATAAGAAGATTCACAAATGATTGAATGTGCCTCTTAACTGTCAGGGCAATTGTTAAACAATTCCAAAGATATGGAACTGTTGAAAACCTCAAGAGTAGAGGATGCAACTGCTTTTTGCCCTCCAGGATGCTGAGGAGGATGGTGAGAGAAGCAGTAAAATCCCCAAGAATCACTGTGAAGGAATTGCAGGCCTTGGTGGCATCTTGGGGTCACCAGGTTTCAAAAAGCACCATCAGGCACCACCTCCACAACCACAGGCTCTTTGGAAGGGTTGCAAGAGAAAAGCCTTTCCTGACCAGAAGACACAGAAGCAAGCGCTTGGGAGTTTGCCAATTGTCAGGTGTATTATGATTGGAACAAGGTGTTTTGGTCAGATGAGACCAAAATTGCACGTTTTGGTCAGATACAGCATTGGCATGTTTGCTGTTGAAACAGAGATGCATACAAGGAGAAGCACCTCATGCCCATGGTGAAATATGATGGTGGGTCAGTCATGTTTTGGGGGCTGTTTTAATTCCAGAGGTCCAGGGGCACTGGTTTAATGGCAAAATGAATTCCACCAAGTACCAGGATATTTTGGCTGATAATCTGGTTGCCTCGGCCAGAAGGCTGGGACTTGGCCGAAGGTGGACTTTCCTACAAGACAGTGACCCAAATCATACCTCAAGATCCACACAGAAATGGATCTGTGACAACAAAATCAATGTTCTGCAGTGGCCATCTCAGTTGCCAGACCTCAATCCAGTTGAAAATCTGTGGGCTGAGTTAAAGACGGCAGTTGATAAACACAAACCCAAGAATGTGAAGGATCTTTAAAGGTTCTGCTCAGAGGAATGGTCCAAAATCTCCCCAAATGTGTGCCTTAACCTTGTCAAAAATTACAGGAAAAGACTCCGTGCTGTTATCCCTGCCAGAGGTGGTTGCACCAAGTAGTAAATGAAGGGTGCCAGTTATTATGAAATCTTGATTTTGTTGAAATTTATTTTGTATTAAATGATTGTTATGATTCCGGTTGTTTCCACCGAAACATCAATTAAGTATTTCATACATGTTGGTATATTCTGTTTCTCTATAATTATATTGTTTATATATTTTTTGTATTGTTTGTACATTGCCAGCAGGGGTGCCAGCAATTTTGGAGCCGACTGTATGGCTGGGGGCATGTGGGGTTACGCTTGTCCATCTGTATGTCCGTATGGGGTTCATCATGTTGATAGAGGGTATTGTTCTTCCACTTCTCAAAAACTGCTCTACAGAATTCATTTATCATATGTATGTGCTTGGTAGGGACAGTAAAGGTGTGATTCTCATCCCTTGATTCTGAATTTTAAAAATTTTGATGATTTTTCAGGTGTTTAAACTTGGGTAAATTTTGTCCAGTTTCTCAGACGCGGGGGCATCTGTGTCCCATGCACACACATTTTCCAGTTTGTGTTATAGTGCTCCAAGTGGCCAGTTTCATCATCGCCCATTTTGCATGTCCCTCGATCAGTGTTAAACTTTTAGAGAAACACCAGTTTCCCCCAAACCGGGAAAATTTTAAGGACGATAATAAAGCTCTTCATCAGCAATCTCACCTGCTTATTCCTCATGCGGGTGATTGGAGGGCTTGGGCTGGCTGGAGCCAATCCCTGCATTCGATGGGCTAGAGGCGGGGACTATCAACAATTTACAGTCTCCCATTCGCTGGATGTGCAAGTCGTTGGACTGTGGGAGGAAACCGGAGTACCGGCAGGAAACCCTCATGAACACGGGGAGAGCATGCAAGCTCCACTCACAGAGACCCAGAGTCAAACCAGAGACCTTCATGGATCCACAACCTGCAGCCTTTTACTTCTCAAGTTAGAGAGGAACCTGAAAAGACAAAATCAGAGACATGGTTGTTTGGACCTGATCAGGCCTTTGGGATGTGCTGAAATGTTGTCAAACTTGCAATTAATGAATGTTATCAGAGTTCCCAGAAAAATTTAGTGATTCCCTCATGGAAAGAAAAATTTTGCACGCGGTCAGGTAGATAAGATAGGTTCTGGTGCTTATTGCATGACTGGACCTCTGCTATTAGAATTGATCTTATGTGAGGACTCGTGCTGGGTTTTGATGGTAAAATTCTGAACAGTTTTTGGCTTCACCGTAAACAAAAACTGCAACTTCACACCGTAAAAAATTAAACTAGATATGACAAATCAGTCAACTTGTTGAATTTTTTGAGCAACTACTCTTTTCAAGTTGACTTCACTTGAACTTGTCAGGTGAGAAAGTCCGGACAGTAACTTTTTTAAATGTTTAAAAACTTCAAGGTTTTTTTTAAAGGTTTTTTTGACTGTTGGAGCAAGAATTCCCTTGTCAATCTCGCAGTGCATTGGCAAACGATGATGCAAACTGCACAGATTCAGTTCGCCGTCTGAAACAAAACAGAGTTTCAACATGCGGTTGAAGTCCGCAGGAGGTGAGTGGACCCACATCGTTCCGCTCGGCCGGCCAAATAATTACAACACACATTTATTTATCAGAATAAAAATAGTCTGTTTGTTTCGCTCATAGCTGCTGCATTGAGCAATTTCCTGTTTTTTTTTTTTCATGAAACGAGTTCTTATTTTCTCATGTCCCTGCGTTCTTATTTTCGCAGCTGCCCCTCTGTCCGCTGCAGTGATTTGAATTTATGACCCCGCACTTCCTGTGAGGTCTGTTTTGTGTATTAATCCGTAAATGCGCTTCATTTTTTTTTCTACTCTCTGCTCTAAACTCTGACTGAAGGGTGCTGGGGCACTAAATAGCTGACAGAAAAAACAAAGTTGTGGGACGTTGTTTGTCTTTTTTGTTTGGTCGTTTTGTTTGGCGGTTTGCTGTTGGGAAACCATCATTAGTGAAAACGCTCAAGGGACAAAGTTAAACTGCCTGCATTAGGGATTTCTACCCTGCTCACTGTCTTAATTTACTCGTTCAGCGGTGGGGATATGGAGGGACAACCCAGCATACAGTGTGTTGAACACTTTAAAAAATTTTGATTTTAAAACATGCTGAACACATTCTAAAACTTTTTCGAAAATAAGTTTATCATCAATAGCTGTAGAGTACAAGTCCGTATCTTGATCTTCACGTATTTCAGCGACAGCTATTCTGGGGCGCGTTTCCCGAAATCACAGATGCTAACTTGCATAGTTGGACCCATTCACTGTGAGTGGACAAACTATGCAAGTTGCTTACTTAGTTAGCAACTACGGTTTTGGGAAACGCACATCTGGCTGCTTTATACTTTGATACGCATGCATAGCTAATAATGCTTTGCTATGAACTACATAGAATGACGTAGAGTTTCATAACATTCTGTGCACACTGCTGTGACATAACCGTGGGCCAATAGGTGTTCTGTCATACATGCTGAAATTATACTTATAACATTAAATAGATAATGTTAATACGTTGTCCTCTGCCACACACACAGTCTCTCACACACACACACACACACACACACACACAGATCTGCACTTAACTCTTACAGTGCTGTAATGCCCCTCCCCTCAGGCATTCCTAAGCCTGGCTACCTGCCCTTACCTAATTAATCAATTATCCTCAGTCCCTTTCAGTTAATGGTTGTCACCTGTTTCCCTTTAGTTAGTTAAACTCCCCCTTTCTATTTAAAGCTTAGTTTCTCCCGTCACGGGCAGGTAGCCTCAGTCAGTTTTCCCTTTCTGTTTTGCGCACGCCCTTTTCCCTTATCCTGCAAGTTTTATATTGGTTTTGTAACGCCTCACTTTTATTATTTAATAAAATCCACGTCCCTATATTTGGGTCCTCAGCTCCATTCCTTGTCTTGGCACCCGTTCAACGTCTGTGGGTGCCAGGGTGTGACAAGTGTATTCTACCGAACACTGTCAGTGTTGATAGTTGGCGACTTAATCTTTTTCAGCTCTGTTCTGACCGTTGGCGCCTCTCAGTGAGATGGTTGTGGGTTCGAATCCGGCCTGGGGGGTTGCTGTGTGGAGTTCGCGTGTTCTGCACATGCTCACAAAGGTTTTTTGGGGTTAATCTTGTTCTCTCCCTCTGTCCAAAGACATGTATCCAGGTCAGTTGGAGACTCTAAATTGTGCACAGGTATGAGTGTGTGAGTGACTGCGGTATGGGGTGTGTTCCTGACTCACTCCAATGTACTGGGATAGGGTCCCGTCCCCAGGGACATTATCCCCCTGGAAAAGACCAGGAAAAGTTAGATAATAGAGAGACGGATGCCTGGAACTGACTCAGGTCCCTTTATACATGTGATCCAGGCTCATTCTGCATTACTGAAGAGAACTCGGGCTGCCTGGGTCTGTCCGCAAAGCGCTGAACACCTGAAGGCCAGTGATCATCACACTCAGGCTTCTCTGCAAGATCAAAATAACTCTGCAGTCAGGACACTGTTTTCTTCCAGTCAGCTGACTTACAATTAAATCATTTTTGAATTTTCACTTTTTTTGAGTGAAGGAGACATTTAATTAACAATCACCCGTGTTTAATCCTTCGTGGCTGGCACAGAGTATTCATGCCGGAAAAAAACCCAAACAAACTATCAATGACAAATTTACAAATACATCAACTTATGACAGCCAATCAAACAGATACCAACTATAATCAAAAAACAAGGTACTGCTGAGTTGTGCTTATCAGATCAGGTCATCACCTGGTTGATGTTGATTTTGTTTCCATCGTGTCGTCAGGCTCTACTCTCAGCTACAGGCCGTCCCAGCTCTTAAAATAGCTTGCGAATTCCCAAGTTCCCGATGACACGTCCAGAAGCACACCAGCGCAAAAGCCCATGACGTGTACGCTGACCCGCCTTCGAACACACACCCCGCTGCCTGCTCTGTTCTACAGACGAGTCAGACCGCTGCCTGCTCTGATCTACAGACACACACCCAACTGCCTGCTCTGATCTACAGACGAGTCAGACCGCTGCCTGCTCTGATCTACAGACGAGTCAGACCGCTGGTCAGGAGGGGGCATTAACAACTCTGTCCTGTGATTGGTCAGTTGAGGTCATGTGATCGGGGCAGCATGTGGAGGTGTGCTTCCTGTGTCGTACCCGAGGTGACTGAAGTGATACAGCGGCTCGCTGCATTAAGACCTAATGAGCCAATCAGCTGGTGCCAAAGTGCACAGATCCATCGTGCCTGCCAAATGTGACTCAGATGCGGACTATTCTCTCTCATTCTCTCTCTCTCTCTCTCTCTCTCTCTCTCTCTCTCTCTCTCTCTCTCTCTCTCTCTCTATCCCCCTCTCGCTCTTGCTGATACAGGCTGGTGTTCTCGGCGTGACAGGTCTTATCCAGCACTGCTGATGTATAGTAATAAATGTACAAGATTGACTCTCTGGCCCCTCCCTCTGTCAGAGCAAAATATAAAACAATCAGTTGCTCTCTATCCCTTCATTTCCCTCCTTCTCTCCTCTCTCCTCACTCTCTTCTGCTCCTCTGTCTTATAAACACACACTCTCTCACACACCTCTCTCTCTCTGTAACTCATGTGCGCAAGCACTCGCTCTCTCTCGCACACACACACACACACACACACACTCCCTCACTCCCTCTCTCTCTCTCACTCTCTTCCTCCCTCACTCGCTCTCTCCCTCCCTCTCTCTGTGTAAGAGCACTCGATCTCTCGCACACACACACGCACACACTCCCTCACCCTCTCTCTCTCTCTCTCTCTCTCTCTCTCTCTCTCTCTCTCTCTGCTGTAAGGGACAGGCTGGGCTCTTCCTGGTGACTTTGATGAATGACACGTCCCACAGGGATTGGTGCTCCATCCCCCCCCCACGAGGAGAGCTCTGCTCCGTCCAGCCTGTTTCATCCTGACAAACTGTGTGTAACTGCAGCTTCGCTCTTCGATTACAGATCCTCCGACCCTTCTCTCTCTCTCTCCGTTCCTCTCTCTCTCCTTCTGCTTCCCTTCTCAATTTCAAAATGTTTGAAATACTTAAAAATTCATATTGCCAGAGCACAATCTCTTAATACCACCAATGCAAAATAACGTCAATATAAATATGACTATAAAAAGGCAACACGTACAGTGGATCCAAGTTGAAATGGTGATTATGAAATTGACGTGAATACTACTAGCAATCACAGAACTGTTAATGAATGATTCTCTTTCACTTTCTGTTTCTTGGTTCTATTCAATTCAGTGCGCTTTATTGACACGTCAAAGCATTTTCCTGTTGCGAGATCATACAGTGTTATACAAACCTATATGTAACAATAAACCGCACTTAAACATCAATGACCGGAAACAATGAACAAATGAGACATGAGAACATTAATATTCCTCAGATTGGTGGTTAGATTGCGAACAATGGTCTCTCGCTGTCTCGCTATCAAATTAAAAGGTTATCTATCTGCATGGAAAGATTTACCAACATCATATGTGGCCAAAGCACTAAAAGCCACTATTTTGGAACATATGATTTAATTGATATGTAATTTTATATAATTTATTTACAATATAATTGCTCTTTGTCTTTTCGCTTTATCTCTAAAACCTCTCATCGCCCTTCTCTTGTTCTCTAGTCTTTGCGAATTCCTCCTGCATTTGTGCAATTTTTTTCTCTCCATCAAAATGTTTTTGTTCCGCATCCATCCACCTGCACCCTTCCACCCCCGACACCATTCCCAGAATTCCCTGTATCCTCCTGTACTCCACTCTTCTTCTTCTCCTACGTGGAACACTTCATGTCCTCCGTCGCTGGTTGCAGGTCGGGAAGAAGAAAGTTCCGGCAGCTGTGGCAGTGTAGTTGTTGTTCCTTTTCAGCGGCATGTCTCTCGGTTTATACCCCAAAGGGGTTAAATCTGGGGGTAAAAGAACTGAGGATAAATAAAAGATGGGGGCCTGTTTAGCAGCATATGGGCCGGTGCTGCCATCCTGAATGCTAATGAAGCACAGCTCTGTCCTGGAGCTGACGGGAATGTAGATGTCAGGCAGAGTCGCTGCAGCAGCGATGGTGCTGTGCGACAGGCAGGAACAGTCTGCCAGTGTTTTCAGAACATTCCAGAACATTTATAAAGCTCAGACTATGCTGAGAATAAGTTATCTGTGCAGGAACCCAAGACCCCAGTGCTAAAAGTACTTAAGTCTCTAAATGTCCATTTTGAGAGAATTAAGAAAATCGCCTGAGGAAACTATAAAAGACATTTTCCCGTCCTGACCTCGCGATGTGTGACAGTGTGACTGAAGTACTTATAGCACAATGGCTGGTCAATTTTAGTCCCGAGTTCACGCTTATTAGCTTATTTCTGTTTGTGTTTTGCCCAAACTGTTGTCATAGAGTCGAGATGTGTTGACTCATGACAGGATTTTCTAATGGGAATCGAAACTGTTAATTTTTAAGCTCTTAGTAACTTAAAATGCAATAATCGTTTCTACTTGACAGGGGAAAAAATTAAGAGATTTTATGTCTCATTATGGCACTAAAACTTGAATTATATTTTTATGAAAAAAAAAATTTATTATTACCATTTTTACTGTTACTATGCGTGTGTGCTTATTCAGTACCTGGGAAAAGTTTGGACACATTTTACTCACGTTATTGCACTGTTTTTTAGTGAAAATGATTTTGGAAATATCCTCAAATGGCAGAAGGTTAGAATTACATAATCAGAAGTTAAAAAACATAACTGTTTATGTCACAGGATAGTGTCTAAAATTTTGGAATTTATATAAAGCCATTTTTGGATAATTAAACGGTTGAAGAGAGTTTCTTGATTTTCGAGCTAAAAATGGAGTTAAAATCAGGCTGATTTGGGACTCTGTGGCCAGAGCCGTCCGGGGCAGCTGTACGCAAACGCAGCTCGTGTGTGGGAACTTCAGCTGTTGCTCTGGAGTAGCTCTCAGAGCTGTGTCACAATTCGCAGTACATTTAGGTTTGCTCAACAATTACAATGTCTAATGTTGGTTATTTTGATGAAATTAAGTTTTTTTTTTTTTTGAAATTGAAATATTTTTATTAGTTTCTTTTTTTCATCTGTTGATTTCAGGAAAAGTCGGTGTGCCCCAGTTTTTGACTAGTCTTATCTTTGACTGGTCTCGTAGAGCCGTACAGCTTATCCAGGATACTTACTGAGTGCAATAATGGGCTTATTCTTTGTTCATTAAGATGTTTCAAGTGTGCCTTGGCACACTTTAGCAGTAGAAATCCAAATGTTTTGTTATGCCAATAAGGCACTATTAATTTGAATTTGAGTTTGTGAAAATGTTGTGCCTACGGAATTTCAGAAAAAGGAAAATAGTTGCAAGTCTGTTCAGCTGGATAGCTTTTGGTTTCCAGAGGCAGTTACAGCGAGTGAACAGCGCCTCAGGCTAGCGGAACGCACGCGCTCTCTGGAGGCAGAGTGCCGGTTGGTGCGTTGGAGAGTCGGTTTTTTGGGTGCTCCAGCTCTCGTCAGTCGGAGGACAGGTGGGTTGTATAGAATGGGCTGGCTTAAGATTGATATAGCGCAGGGCACGGAATCGTTGCACAAAAGCGCTGACCGCTAAATTAAAACGCGAGCGTGTACAGGTGGGTGGCCAGCCCAATCCTCATTTAATGAAGGGTCGGAGGGGGGGTGCGGTGGGGTGGGATAGGGGCAGTGGGGGAGGAGTTTAATTTGTCCTAAAACAGGGGCTCTGCCTGTCTTCAGACACACACTCAGTAAAGCTGTGCGCTCTTGTCTGGAAGAGCGTAAGACAAAGGCCGCACAGTAACGAAAGCTCCAGTAATGGGAGATGCTGGGAACTTCAGAAACATCATAAGAGCTCAATTTCATCTCCGGTCCTGTCTTTCAAACCCCGTTACACCTCCTTCGGGACCTATCGATTCGCTGGCGCGCAGGAGTGGACAGGAAGGAAGGCGCTCGTCGAGCGCTTTATTCAAAAACGCCACGCTCACCCAGTCCGCCCAATCAGCATTCACACTGCCCTCAATAACCGGCCGGACAGGGGTTGTTATTACCGGTAATGTGCTCAGTGCATTCCGCTGGCAGTAAATTAAGAGTTGGTCGGTTTCGTGTTGAGAAGTTGACTTCCAGAGCCAATCCACACACATGCACAGAGTGACGGTGAACGGTGCAGATTGGTTTCAGAAACGGCTACCATGACAGCATGTGTTATGGTGTGTGTGTGTGTGTGTGTGTGTGGTCAGTATATACATACCTTTGATGCAATAGCAGACTTTTACTTGCCGGAATCGGAGGAATCTCGGATTGGCAAGTATATTACTCTGTTTGTTTGTTTGTGTGTTTGTTTGTTTGTTTGTTTGTTTGTTTGCACTGTGGTGTCCACAGTTTCAGCTCAATTTAGCTCATTTTACATGATCAACATAGGACTGACACTGGGCAGGCACTGCACTATTTTGGTGAATCTAGGTCAAAGGTCAAGGTCAAGGTCACACAAAAGTACAAAAACACATAAGAAGCCATATCTTCGGTTCTAATCGTCGTAGGGACTTCAAACCAAGTGCATATTGTTGATAAACGAAAGGTCTATCTTACTTGACTTAGGTACTGCACTATTTTGGCGAATCTAGATCAAAGGTCAAGGTCACACAAAAGGTCAAAAACACATAAGAAGCCATATCTTCGGTTCTAATCCTTGTAGAGACTTCAAACCAAGTGCATAATTTGTTGATAAACTCAAGGCCTGCGTTACCTGACCTAAGCACTGCACTATTTTGGAAAATCTAGGTCAAAGGTCAAGGTCACCTAAGCATCACTCTATTTTCGTTTATTTGTTTGTCTTTCGGTCTGTTTGTGTGCACTCTACAGGCCACAATTTTCACATTTTCTTGACCAAACTTGGTGACAACATTGACTAGCCTTGTGGCTACGGACTGGTCTCTTTTCGAGGTCAAAGGTCAAGGTCACCAGAAAGGTCAAAAACACATTTTGATTCATAACTTCGCTACTAGTACAGCTAGAGACTTCAAACCAACTCCATTCCATTCATTCTGTTTTAGGGATCTGTGCATGATTCCGGCAAGTCGTCATTCTGTGAATGACTTTTCATTTTTTTTATCCATCTGCGGACATCTTCAGGTCTCGATTAGGAATTGAGCTGTTTGAGGGTTCGGGGTTAATGTCAGAGCTGAGGTCAGGTTAAGGTTAAGGTTAGCGTTAGCTTCAGGGTTTAGCGTGTAGTGTTAATGGTTAAGGTCAGGGCGAGGGGTTTGGGAATGAATGTAAGTCTATGGGATGTCCCCGCAAAATATGAGAACACAACGTGTGTGTGTGTGTGTGCATGTGTGCGTGAGTGTGTGTGAATCACATGGCCCTGTGCTACTGTAGGCCTTGAAAGAAATCGCTTGTTTGCATTGTGTCACTGGAGCTGATCACATGACCTCAGGAGCATGCCCAGTGTAACGCTTGAGCCCTGTGGTGTTACGGGTTTGTGGCCCTGTCTCTTCTGGGTATGTCCTCCTTATTTTGGTGGCGGTTGGAGGTATTAATGCTATAATTAGCAGCTTAATTAGAGTCGGGAGATGAGTGACAGTTTGAAGCCAGTGAGTCGGGCGCGGGACGACGCGATCGGAGCTGCAGGCGAACTTTGCGTAAAAACCTCTTACAGAAAGCGCCTCATCTTTAAATCAGGGCGAGCGCTAGGTCTGTTGTGGGGTACGGGGGCGGGATTAGCTGTGACATGGGCCTCTGGTGACGTGGGCCCCTCTGTGTTCTCCAGGGGCCAGGGATTACGGGGGAGTCTCAGTGTTTGAGTGGATTAGCGCTTGTTAAACACGCTCTGCGTGTCGGCAAGAGCGAGTCTTTTCACCACTGGAGACCCAGGCTGAGGCAGGATCGCGGACGAGGCGGCAGTAGCGATGTCGGCCCACCTGACCTCCCTCAGACAGGGGCGTCCTGTGATGTCAGGAGCTGGAGCGCATCCAGGCTGAACTGAACTGGTGATGTCATAATAAGGGTCTCACTCTAGGCGGAGCTGTCAATCTTATGGGGGAACACCCAGTGTGGGCGGGGACATCTCGTGTCTGGTTACCCCATATCAGCCAATGGGAAGCTGGTTGCCAGGTCAGCTGTGAATGGTCTAAATAGTACACAGTATATACTCGTAATCCTTTAAGGTGTGTGTGATTAGAGTGTTTATTACTGAACATTCTAATACTGATTTAACAGTCACTGCTGACGGTTGGAAATGAATGGCGCTCTAGAAATCTATCTCTAGTATTTGGGAAAACATTCCAAACGAGTTATTCTTAAAAGGGTCAAGATAGTTTGTCTTGTGTAGGCAATAATTAAGAAACCCCAAATGATGACCAATATCATTTCTGCAGTATATGAGAAAGTGCTCCGATTATTCTGGAGTTCAAGAATAGGGTCACATTTGTTCTTTGTGTGAGTGTTTGGTGCTCTAAAGAAAAAAAATCATTTTAGTGTTATGTTTTGACTTAAAAATATTTGTACCCAGACAAAGATACTGACACCGAGTTAAGACAGTATTTCTAATTTCAAGATCTGCCAATGTGATGACGCAATTTAAACATAAAATACCAAAAACAAAGTATAAATATTTTTGTACTTGAGAGAAAAAAGATTAGATAAAAATGTATTACAATGCATTTTAAGAATGTTTTATCGCAGTGTATGATGACTGCGGCGTTGCTGTCCGGTCTGAAAAGTTCCATTGACTCGTGAATAGTTGACAGTTGATGATGTTGTGCGTTTATGGTGAGCGTAGCTTTACACGGGCAGAGATGCTGTATCTGGTTGCCGGGCTGGGCAGGAATGGGTCGTGTACATGGTGGGGCGTGTTCTGCATTTGCTCTGCATGTAAATGCACTGCACAGTGCTTAGTCTGCATATGCTGGCATTTCTCCTCAAACGAAATAATGTCAATATCGCGTCAATAAAGCGCAGGGGGTTTTACAGCAGGTCCTGCGAGTGTGCAACATCTGCACATTCTCCACATCAAAGTTCAAGATCTGCCCCTGCTAATCTGGTATTAAAATGAAAAAGGTGACCTTGTCCAAATTAATAAGCGCGTGTAGAAATGTGCTTTCAACATAAGAAAGGTTAAGCAAAGGTCATCCTCAACTGCTGTGCGCCCCCCCCCCCCCCCCCCCCCAACGCTCTGACAGATTCCTGAGTCCCGCACCTCAGATCTCTCGCGCTTATAAAAGCAGTGCTCTCAGCTGAGGCCACGCTGTTATACACACACACTTACACACACTTATACACACACGCACAGGCATGCACACTGACACACTCATACACAGGCATACACTCACACACACACACAAATACACTTACACACAGGCGCACGCGATATATACACATGCACACACACATACGGACACACTCAGACACTTACACACACAAGCGCATGCACACACACTCATGCACACACATACACACACACGTGCATACGCACACGCACAGGTACAGACATACATACACTCACACATATATATACAAGCACACATACATACACACACACTCACACACATACACACTGAGCACCCTTACGCAGGAAACACACACGCGTACTCGCACTGCACGCTCACAAGCACACACAGATACTCGTATACGGACATACGCACGTGCATACACAATCACACACTAACACATATGCACACACACATACACATGCAGACACACCCACACATATCTACACACACACATTTCATTGCACTGCCCTTGCTTACATTCCGCACAGGACATCCTAGATCTTAGAAACTGCTGTTCCTCACTCTCAGAGCTGGTCTCCCTCGCTCTGTGATGGTCTCCCTCGCTCTGTGATGGTCTCCCTGCCTCTGTGATGGTCTCCCTGGCTCTGTGATGGTCTCCCTCGCTCTGTGATGGTCTCCCTTGCTCTGTGATGGTCTTTCTCAGTCTTTGATTAGTTGGAGATGGTCTTCCTCGCTTCCACAGCCGGTCTTCCTCACTGGCAGACAGGCTTCCTCAGCGTCAGTGATAATGTTCCTCTATCAGATACATGGCGTTCCTCTCTCTCTCTCACCTTCACCTTCTTCTCAGAGATGGTGTCTCTCCCTCTTTGAGACGGTCCGCTCTCTCCCTCCTTCTCTCCGTCTGTCTGCAGTCGCTCTCTCCAGCTGGCTCGGCTCGGCCCGGCCCGTCTCTAAGCAGGTGACTTGATTACGCTGAAATCAGGCAGAAAATGTGGTCTTCGGGCCACTCGAGTGAATCAGTCAAATTATCGAGTGGCAAAACTAATGCGGCGCCGCGGGGCCAGTGAGGCTGCCACTTCCTATAACTCAAGCCTTCAGTCAGTGTAAAATTGTTTTCATTTTATTCTCTGTTTCATTTATTATGGCTATTGGAGCTAATCCGGGACGCGGGCTGCAGCCAACGCGCCTGTCAGTCCCGTTTCTGCTTGTGCGAGCCTGTTTTCACACCGAGTGCATCTGCCCGCCCCCCCCGTCGCCCACACGCCCCAGCCGCCGGTGTTCATGGGAGTTCTGAGAGTGAGGGGCCGACTGCGAACCTCTGCCGCGATCATCGATTACCTTCCGCCCGTTTGAACTGACCAATCACAGGTCGCTGGGGCCAGGAAGGGCCTCTCGTGTCACCGCCTGACTGCACACTCTCCCCTTTCTTTCGTTCTTTTGAGCCGAGAAACGGGAAAAGAAAGGCTTCAAATGTGCAAGAATTGGCACGAGTCCTGGGGGAAAATATGTCGAAAGAATACATATACCTTACCTATCTGTACCTACTATTTAAGACCAAATTTATTTCACCTGTTTACTCTGATGATTCATATGAAATTTACTGATTATTTTGTGTGTTACCTCCATTTTGTTTATCCAGTGGACTCTCAGGGATTTGGATGGCTTGACTACAGCTGTATCTTAGGTGGCCCCCTTGTGGACAGGAGGACAAAGAACGGCTCTCTTCCAGGTTTATTTGTTTTATTTATTATTTTTTTTTGCGAGACGGAGCGAAACGAAAGCCGAGAACCTTGATGAAGTTCAGATAAGAGGCAGCAGCTCAAGGTTAGCGCTGAAGTCGAGCCTGTTGCTCGTGGTCGAGCCGGGGAAGTAAACAGCGTATGTCCCGCAGGGCGGCAGACAGGCTGTTTTAATGATCCACACACACACACACACACACACTGGGCTCCCTTTGAAGCCAGAGGGAGGTGAAAACCTTTGTTTTTGTGTAATTAATGGTATTAATAAGGATGGTCGATTACCACTAGGCCGAAGAAGCAAGACAGGAAGTAACAGTAGTTTGGACAAACTCTTCGCAGTCGGAGGAGATGTGTAAACTGGAGCAGGCAAAGGTCTCCCCAGAGCTTCGATGAGTGTGTGATTCTGCTCTGTTAACTTCGGTGAGACGGCTGCTACGTTTAGAGTGCAGGAAGATTTTTTTTATTGAAAGATCTCAATCAGTTTCAGATTTTTTATTTTTTTTTTATCACAAAATGGAGATGGTCGGGCCGGGCTATTTCCCTGCAGCGCTGCTAAAAAATCAAAAATACCTGTGAGTCCATCTTTCCAAGCATTTTATTCTTGTGTTTAGACCTACTGATTTCTGCAACCTTATTTCTCATTTAGTCAAATATGTGCCAGTGCGGTGAGATTTTATATATATATAAAAAATTATTATATTACAATAAGAAAATTTCACTTGTCAGGGAAATGGTCACTTAAAAGAGTGAATATTTTCTACTTTAGAGACAAAATTAGGAGGTCAGTTTCATAATGGGATTAAAAGACTTGTTAAGATGGACACTTTTTTGTGGGGAATCTGTCAGTAATTTAGAAATGAAAGGCTGTTTCCCTGGGATCGATTCTTCTCCTTGGTGAAGTGTCAAAGAGATATATACGAGCGAGAGTGTGTGTGTGTGTGTGTGTGTGTGTGTGTGTGTGTGTGTGCGTCTATGTATGATTGACCATGCTTGTATTTTTGTTATCCACCAATCAGCCACAATATTAAAACCACTGACAGGAGGCCTGAATGACATTGATTATCTATTTACACCTTTTAAAGGAATGGGATATATTAGGCAGGAATTGGACAGTCAGTTCTTGAAGTTGATGTTCTGGAACCAGGAAAAATGGGCAAACGTAAGGATGTGAGTGACTTTGACAAGGGCTAAATTGTGATGGCAAGACGACTGGGTCAGATCATCTGATTGGCTGGTTCATGTACTGTACTTTTAATGTTGTGGCTGATTGCTGTACAGTGGTTTTATTGTTGCGGCTGATCGTTTTACATGTGAATGGGTGTATGAGCATGCTTTTGAGTGTATGGGCGGGAGTCTGTATGCATTTATCTGCTTATATGAATTTACTTGAATGTAGGTGTGTCAGTCAGTGTATACTTATGTATGCATTTTGCATATAAACCTGTGTGTGTACTTGTGTATGCATGTGTGCTCGCGCGTTTTTGTGGCTCCGTGTTTGTATGCACGTGCGTGTTCATATATGCATACATACGTGTGTTCGTGTGTGTGTGTGTGTGTGTGTGTGTGTGTGTGAATGCCAGAGAGAATATAATGGGTGATTGATGATCCTCCCTGTGTGCTCAGGGGTTACCTGAGGGGAAGAGCACAGCGGCATTAGAGAGCTGCTTCCTCTCACTGTTATTGTGAGTTCCTGTTCTGTCACCTGTAAAGTATAGAGCAGTTGGACAGAGCAGAACTCTCACTTTACTCTTCAGGAGACAGTATCTGCTTTCAACAAAGCTAATGCTGTACTATTATTCTCCTGTACTATTATTCTGCTGTACTGTTATTCTCCTGTACTATTATTCTGCTGTACTATCATTCTGCTGTACTATTATTCTCCTGTACTATTATTCTCAAGAAAGCTGTTTGTTCTCGTGAACTTGGCTCATAGTTTGTAGAACCCCATTTCCAAACAAGTTGGGATGCTCTGGAACAAAAAGAATGCAATGATTTACAAATCATTTAAAGTGTAATGACAGTAGTATGAAGATGAAAATTTTTATTTATTTATTAAAATATCGGTTCATTTTTAATTTGATGCCATCAACACATTTCAAAACAGTTGGTATGGGGGCATGTTTACCTCTGAGCTGTATCACCTCTTCTTTTACCAACACTTTAAGTGTTTGGGAGCTGAGGAGACCGACTGCTGCAGTAATGAGAGCAGAACGTGTTCCCATTCTTGGTTGGTGTAGGATTTCAGCTGCTCAACACTTACTGGCCTCCTTTGTCATATTTTTAATTTCATAAAGTGCCAAATATTATCTGTGAGTGACAGGTCTGGACTGCAGGCAGGCCAGTTTAGCATCCAGACTCTTTTACTACGGAGTTATGTTGTAATGCATGCAGAGGATGATGTTTTGGATTGTCTCACTGAAACAAACAGGGCCTTCCCTGAAAAAGATTTATGGATGGCAGTATATGTTGCTCCAAAACCTGTAAATATTGTTCAGCATTAATGATGTCTTCACAGATACATACGTTACCCATGCAATGTGCACTAATGCACCCCCATACTGTCATGGTTCCTCGCTCTTGAACTGTGCGCTGATAACAAGCTGGATGGTCCCTCTCCTCTTTAACCTGGAGGACACAGCTTCCAGGATTTCCAACAAAAATTGATATTTTGGTTGGTCAGACCATGTGACAGTTTCCTCTTTGCCTCAGTACATTTTAAATGAGCTCAGGCCCAGAGAATGATGTAGATGGTTTTATGTTTATATGGCAGAGTTTGAACTTGCATTTGTGAATGCAGCGACTGTCAGTGGTTTATAGAAGATGACTGAGCTATGCAGTGATTTTCATCACTGAATCCTGTCTGTTTTTAATGCAGTGCTGCCTGCGGGCCTGAGGATCGGTGCCATTCAGTGTTGGTTTTTCGGCCTCGTCCCTGCATAAAGAGATTTCTCCAGATTCTCTGAATCTTTTATTGATATTATGTACTGTAGATGATGAAATCAACAAATTCTTTGCAATTTTACATTGAAAGACATTATTCACTGATTGTTATTCACGGTCTTTCACACAGTGGTGAAGCCCTCACCATCTTTTACTTCTGAAAGACTCAGTCGCTCTGGGATGCTCTTTTTTCATACGCAATCATGTTACTGGCCTGTTGCCAATTATATTCCACCAGGTGTATTTTTTCAGCATCATATAACATTTCCAGTCTTTTGTCGTCCCCATCCCAACTTTTTTTGAAATATATTGATGGCATCAAATTAAAAATCAGCAACTATTTTTCAAAGAACAATAAAATTTCTCAGGTTCCACAATTGATATGTCGTCTTTGTACTATTCTCAATTAAATGTAGTTGAGATGATTTGCAAATCATTTATTATTTGTATTTTACACAGTGTCCCAACTCTTTTGGAAATGGGGTTGCACTTTTACAAAGCTGTCAATGGCAAATAGGAATTAATTATAATTGAGGATAAATTATACAAGCATTATAGAAATGATCTGCCATTCTCGAGCTGCAATGAGCACAGAGGAAGCAATGTGTGTGCAGTATCGTAATAAACGCAACATGAGAACCTGTCCTTTACCCAGGGATGAATAATTTAAATTTAAAAGCATTTGACAATAATACTGAAGATGTGTTTGCAGCGGAAAACCAACACTAATAAACCATGTGATTAATTAGCCGTGCTATAATCCAGACTTAGCAACAGTTATGGTTCCAATAAAACGCTCCTCTTTTCTGGATATAAACATTCATGTATTTACATTCTTGCTAAAGGTATGAAAAATGCTACCGTTTCAAAAAGGGCCATTAGGCTTTGAAGATGTGGAGAACGAAGGTTTTTTTTTTTTTTTCGTGAAAGCGTTTAATGTGTCTTGTGCTGTGTTTCTTTAAATAATGTGTAAAGTCATTAATATCTTCAGAGTTATTCTACACTCTTTGTTACATGTTAATACAGTCATGCCCTGGAGCTAACATTGCGAGTAACAAAATAAAAATACAACATGTCGTAGTTAATTAAAAACAAAGTGGCAAGAGCAGGTGAGAGAGAGAGAGAGCGAGAGTAAGAGATTGAGCAGGCAGGAAAGAGAGCGTGAAATGTGCTCTCCAAACATTTTCTGGCCTGAGCTGCGCAGACTTCCAACGCCTGGCCCATTTATTTCTGCTTAAGTTGTGGATATTGGGCGCCAGGCCATGAGGAGTCCTGCGGGTGCAAGCATGAAACATTAACCACCTCCTCAGGGTGAGAGGGGGCCTGAAATCAGGACTGATCCTCAGACGGAGAGAGAGAGAGGGAGAGGGAGAGAGGGAGAGGGAGAGAGAGAGAGAGAGAGAGAGAGAGACCGGGGAGAAATTTCTGTATCACACATGCTACATGCTAATACATGCACACACACACACACACACACACACACACACACACACACCATACAGTAGCCATTCATGGTTAATATTTATATATGGTCATATTTTTATTATGTGTTCATGATGTATTACTTTTTTTTTTTTTTCAAAAAGCATTTCACATTTTACCCAGGTGTGTGTGTGTGTGTGTGTTTGTGCGCGTGTGTGTGGGCTTGTATATATATTGTTGCCCATAAAGTTGGAATAATTTATCTATCGAGAATAAATCACATTGTCACAATCATTTCATGGAAAGAGGTAAAAAAAAAATATATTTTATTCCAACTTTATGCGGAACAGTGTACTTGCGAGAACCAACTCTTAGGAAACCACAATGTTGTGAGGACATTTGGGGTTGTAAAGACATTTTGGGCGGTCCTCACAGAAAAAAACTGAGGATCATTGGTAGTTGTTTAAAGTTAGGCTTACGGTTAAGGTTAGGGTTAGGTTTATGGTTAGGGTTAGGTTGGGGGATAAATTGGTTACGGTTGGGATTTGGGAAAGGTGGTACAGAATGAATGTAAGTCTATAAAATGTCATCGCAAGTATAAATGTATGTGTTTGTGAGTGCATGTTTTGTGTAGTGGAGGGTATGTAGTTTATATGTGTGTAGTGCGTAGTGGGGTGTATGTAGTATATACTGTATGTGTGTGGTGTGTGGTGGGGTTTATGTAGTATATATATGTGCGTAGTGTGTAGTGGGCCGTAGGCCCTGATCTTTGAGTGATTAATCCAACCCTTAGTGAAGGGTTGTTAGTATTTAGTGTATGTGTGTAGTGTGTAGTGGAGGGTATGTAGTATATATGTGTGTTGTGTGTAGTGGGGTATATGTTGTATATATTTATAGCGTGTAGTGGAGTGTTTGTAGTATGTTTATGTGGTGTGTAGTTGAGGGTATGTAGTATGTGTGTAGTGGGGTGTATGTTGTATATGTTCGTAGTATGTAGTGGGGTTTATGTAGAATATGCAAGTATTCTCTAGTGGAGGAGATGTAATATATACTTTATGTGTGTAGTGTGCAGTGGAGGGTATGTAGTATATATATGCGTAGTGGGGTATATGTTCTATATGTTTGTAGTGTGTAGTGGGGTGTATGTAGTATGTTTAAGTGGTGTGTAGTGGAGGGTATGTAATATATATGTGTGTGGTGTGGTGTATGTTGTATATGTTTATAGTGTGTCGTGGGGTGTATGTATTATGTGTAAGTAGTGTGTAGTGGAGTGTATGTAGTATATACTGCATGTATGTAGTGCGTAGTGGAGTGTATGTAATATATACTGTGTGAGTGTAGTGGAGGATATGTAGCATATATGTGTGTAGTGTGTATCGGGGGGTACTGTTGTATATACTGCATGTGTGTAGTGTGTAGTGGAGTGTATGTAATATATACTGTAGGTGTGTAGTGTGTAGTGGACGGTATGTAGTATATATGCGTGTAGTGTGTATCGGGGTGTATATAGTATACACTGTATGTGTGTAGTGTGTAGTGGAGTGTATGTAGTATACGTGTGTAGTGTGTTGCGGGGTGTATGTATATACATGTGTGTAGGTGTGTTGTGGGGTGTATGTAGTATACATGTGTGTAGGTGTGTGGGGTGTATGAGTATATGTGTATGTGTGTAGTGTGTGTATACATGTGCGTAGTGTGTTGTGGGGTGTATGTAGTATACATGTGTGTAGTGTTGTGGGGTGTATGTAGTATACATGTATGTAGTGTGTTGTGATGTGTATGTAGTATACATGTGTGTAGTGTGTTGTGGGGTGTATGTAGTATACATGTGTGTAGTGTGTTGTGGGGTGTATGTAGTATACATGTGTATAGTGTGTTGTGGGGTGTATGTAGTATACATGTGTAGTGTGTTGTGGGGTGTATGTAGTATACATGTGTATAGTGTGTTGTGGGGTGTATGCAGTATATGTCTGTAGTGTGTTGTGGGTTGTATGTAGTATACATGCGTGAAATGTGTTGTGGGGTGTATGTAGTATACGTGTGTAGTGTGTTGTAGGGTGTGTGTAGTGTATATATATGTAGTGTGTTGTGGGGTGTATGTAGTATACATGTGTGTAGTGTGTAGTGGGGTGTATGCAGTATACATGTGTGTAGTGTGTTGTGGGTGTATGTAGTATACATGTGTGTAGTGTGTTGTGGTGTGTATGTAGTATACATGTGTGTAGTGTGTTGTGGGGTGTATGTAGTATACATGTGTGTGTGTTGTGGGGTGTGTGTGTAGTGTACGTGTGTAGTGTGTTGTGGGGTGTATGTAGTATACATGTGTAGTGTGTGGTGTGGTGAATGCAGTATACATGTGTGTGTGTTGTATGTATGTAGTATACATGTGTGTTGTGTTGTGGGTGTATGTAGTATACATGTGTGTAGTGTGTTGTGGGGTGTATGTAGTATACATGTGTGTAGTGTGTTGTGGGGTGTATGTAGTATACATGTGTGTAGTGTGTTGTGGGGTGTATGTAGTATACATGTGTGTAGTGTGTTGTGGGGTGTATGTAGTATACATGTGTGTAGTGTGTTGTGGGGTGTATGTAGTATACGTGTGTGTAGTGTGTTGTGGGGTGTATGTATACATGTGTGTAGTGTGTTGTGGGGTGTATGTAGTATACATGTGTGTAGTGTGTTGTGGGGTGTGTGTAGTATACATGTGTGTAGTGTGTTGTGGTGTGTATGTAGTATACATGTGTGTAGTGTGTTTTGGTGTGTATGTAGTATACGTGTGTGTAGTGTGTTGTGGTGTGTATATAGTATACGTGTGTAGTGTGTTGTGGGGTGTATGTAGTATACATGTGTAGTGTGTTGTGGGGTGTATGTATTAAACATGTGTGTTGTGGTGTGTATGTAGTATACGTGTGTAGTGTGTTGTGGGGTGTATGTAGTATATATGTCTGTAGTGTGTTGTGGGTTGTATGTAGTATACATGTGTGTAATGTGTTGTGGGGTGTATGTAGTATACGTGTGTAGTGTGTTGTAGGGTGTGTGTAGTATATATATGTAATGTGTTGTGGGGTGTATGTAGTATACATGTGTGTAGTGTGTTGTGGGGTGTATGCAGTATACATGTGTGTAGTGTGTTGTGGGTTGTATGTAGTATACATGTGTGTAGTGTGTTGTGGTGTGTATGTAGTATACATGTGTGTAGTGTGTTGTGGTGTGTATGTAGTATTCATGTGTGTAGTGTGTTGTGGGGTGTATGTAGTGTACATGTGTGTAGTGTGTTGTGGGGTGTATGTAGTATACGTGTGTAGTGTGTAGTGGGGTGAATGCAGTATACATGTGTGTAGTGTGTTGTGGTGTGTATGTAGTATACATGTGTGTAGTGTGTTGTGGGGTGTATGTAGTATACGTCTGTAATGTGTTGTGGTGTGTATGTAGTATACATGTGTGTAGTGTGTTGTGGGGTGTATGTAGTATACATGTGTGTAGTGTGTTGTGGGGTGTATGTAGTATACATGTGTGCAGTGTGTTGTGGGGTGTGTGTAGTATACATGTGTGTAGTGTGTTGTGGTGTGTATGTAGTATACATGTGTGTAGTGTGTTTTGGTGTGTATGTAGTATACGTGTGTGTAGTGTGTTGTGGTGTGTATGTAGTATACGTGTGTAGTGTGTTGTGGGGTGTATGTAGTATACGTGTGTAGTGTGTTGTGGGGTGTACGTGTAGTAAACATGTGTGTTGTGGTGTGTATGTAGTATACATGTGTGTAGTGTGTTGTGGGGTGTATATAGTATACATGTGTGTAGTGTGTTGTGGGGTGTATGTAGTATACATGTGTGTAGTGTGTTATGGGCTATATGTAGTATACGTGTGTAGTGTGTTGTGGGGTGTATGTAGTATACGTGTGTAGTGTGTTGTAGTGTGTATGTAGTATACATGTGTGTAGTGTGTTGTGGGGTGTATTTAGTATACATGTGTGTAGTGTGTTGTGGAGTGTATGTAATATACATGTGTGTAGTGTGTTGTGGGGTGTATGTAGTATACATGTGTGTTGTGGGGTGTATGTAGTATACATGTGTGTAGTGTGTTGTGGGGCGTATGTAGTATACATGTGTGTAGTGTGTAGTGGGGTGTATGCAGTATACATGTGTGTATCGGAGTACAGGCCCTGATCTGCAGGTTATTAGTTGCACCACCTCTTCTCTCTCCCTCCCGCGCTGCGGCCGCTGATGGTCGGTTCTGATCCGAACGCCCACCTCACGCCCACATGCTGATCACGGTCCCGGCTGTGCACATGCAAACACGGCCGAACACATGCAGAAATATGAAAATGAATATATAAATAAATAACCCTCGTCGATCAGACCCTGCTGAGCTCTTTACCCACAATTAAAAATGCATTATTGCCTAATTCTGGCTCTCACAGTCCCTGCACACGCTGGGGTCAGAGCCGGTAATAATAACAGTTATGGGCCCAGAAAGAGTGCGGGAGAGAGAGAGAGAGGGGAGAGAGAGAGGGAGAGAGATAGGGGGGAGAGAAAGAGAGATTGGTACAGCAGGGAGTTAATTAACAGCTTATTCCCTGTTTGATAAAAGTAATCTTCTCTCATTGAAGTGTAATTTTACCTTGATGCGATATAAAAACTCGGGGGCTGCCGCTGTGTGCTAATTACGCACTGTGGCCTGTGGCCACTCCGGGGCGCAATCACGGCCTCCGCGCGCTCGCGATTACGCCCGTCACGACGAGACGCCGCGTGGGGACGGTGCGTCTGTGGGACTGTTTCGGGGGGCTCCTGTTCCCCCCTGAGTCGGAGCCTGGGCTGTTTTCCGACCCGTTTCGTCAGAAGAAAAGGAGGCCGCGGACCGCTAGCAGTATGAGCGACCGTCACGAATCCTCTCCGGATCATCGCGGAGAGCTTTGATTTACATCAAATGTGTGCGCACGTGTGTGTGTGTCTGTGTGTGTTTGTGTTGCAGGCCTGTAGATGAGGTGAATTGTAGGATTCGCGCGTGTGTGAGTGTGTTTACAGTTCTGTGGAAGTGTACGATATATTGTGAATGATGAAGGGCTAGACATGGTCGTAATGGACTGTACTCTCTGTTCTGTGTGTGCTCGGTACTCTGAGTGCAAATGGCGAGTTTTACTTCAGTGTGAGAGAGATTCAGGGGCTGGCTGTTCCATTTATGCTTAAAAGGGTACAAGAATTATTATTCATGTAAATAATACAAACACGAGCAAGCAAAAAAGATATTGTGATATGATTTATTCTAAATTTTATATTATTAAATGTTCGCCATTTTTTATTTTTTAAAAAACCCCTCAAAAGATAGCTGCATACACTGTGCAGTGTTAAATCTACTCTTACAGGGTTACTATGGTCCCTACTGGACTAGGTATGTATTCTGTTTGAGCTGCATATGCATAAAGAATTATTAACTGTGCACCACCAGCCAGGACTCTGCAAAGTATTTAAAAAAAAAAAAAGAAAAAACAAGTTGATAAAAAAGTTGTGCTTTGAGAACAGAGGAGTGTAATGACTGCGTCGTCTCAGTGGACAGAGAACATTTATCACGCACGCGTGTTCTCCATGGCATATGATTTCCTTCATAAAGTACTACACGCTATCGCCCAGCATCGCTGGCGTCGGGACTGCGAGTAATGCAGCAAATGCATTGCCGAGATTCCACAGTCATGTAGGCATGACGGTAAACATGGAATTAGCATCTGATAGCGCCGGCGGAGCCGCGCTTTAAAAATACCCAGCAGGGCTTCTGCTGTGTGCGGAGGGTGCCTGGCACCGATGAGATATTCCCCTGGGATGTTGAGCCGATTATGGAGAGAATACGGAAGACCTGGGCCCATAAGTCTTTAGTCCAGTCCTGAAACTGTCTGTCCTGCTTGATAACTGGTGTAGCCTTCGCTGCTGTTTGAATTTTATCTCTGAAACTCGGCCTCTGCATTTTCTCTTGAATCGGTTTTTCTCATCGAAGTATAACTTCTCATCTCTCTTCCCTCTCTGCGTCTGGCTAACGCACTTCCCTCCTTTGAGCAGCCCGTGGCCTGTGCTTGTAAAGCCCCCCAAAAGCAAGGGCACTGATCTCAGGCCAGTTTTCCCCGCCCAAATTCACATTGTATCCACTATGAGCAGAGGAGACAAAACTGATTCCAGATCAGTACTCATATTCTCAGGAGTTCCAGAAACAGGAGCCCTTGTCCTGTATTACTGTTTTCTAAAGCGCAGTTTATTAAGGCTATTTACAGCTGTCACGGCCCAAACTCAGCATTTATGGTGCAGTACACAAGCGACTGTTACTCATTTTTACTGATATGATTTTCTCAGTTCCGATACCGATACCAATACCTGTGATTTGGGTAACACCGATACTGAGCACTGATCCCATATCAGTGTTTAATTAATAGTGTGTGTGTCACTGTGTTACAGAGACCGGGATCATTGTTTTATGTTAGGCAACATCAGGCTTGACTTAAACATTGCTTTCCTAACTCTATAAAATGTAGTGCAGCAAAATAATACATAAATATAAATGTACCGAATTGTTTTTTAATTAGTTTAATGGTATTTGATACCAGATTGGCTCATTGTCACCCAAACTCGATGCAGCTATTTGATATATTATCAAACCGATATGCGATATCAGTATCGGTGCATCGCTAACGTTATTGGCCTTCAGGCTCTTGTGTTGAAGCGCGTAGGACATGAAAGCCATACATGTTTGGATCGGATTTTGGACTGTCAGCTTTAATTTGTGAATATCTCCCATTCATATTTTGTAAAGCATGTAGGAATTGCAGACCTGTTAAAACTGTGTTTCTGTCCACATATTTACAGACAGTGTTCTATTGCTTGAGGAAAGTTTGTTAGCCTCGATAGCGTGATTTTAAAGTCTCAGCTTACAGACCGAAGCACGATATACGCTTTGTGTAGTGCGGAATTCCCCACTGAAACAGAACCTGGCCGTGGCATCGAGTGTATAAGGTGTGTATTAGGTCTGCGTGTACGACGATTGTAGGATTTGTGGCGTCAAGTGTATAAGGCGTGTATCAGGTCTGCGTGTACCTTGCGTGTAGGACGCACGGGCTGACGGTCCGTGACTTCAGGAAGCAGATTATGATTGTGTGGCGACGATCTGTCTCTGCTGGGTATTCAGCGTGAGCCGGTGTGATAATAATATCCCTCTTCCTCTTTATTAGGGAACAGGAGCATCGCGCAGTGCGCCTAATCAATTCCCCCTGTGCCTGCTGGAGTTCCGCGAGAGGCGGATCGGGCCTTTATCTCCTCCGTAGTCAGGAGGGCGTAAGATTGCGCTCCTCTTCAGTGATGGTTGTTTGCGCCTGTTTCCTCAGGTAAAGGGCTCGTCTCTACTCTTGAGTATTATGGGCAGGGACTGTAATTCGTTTGTAAGTCACTGGTTTAGTGCATACTTTTTATGTAGTGTACTTGCACACACTCTTACACACACACATATACTATACACGCATATAGACACACATTCACACCCACACACACTAATATGTACTCGCACATACATGCAAACACAGATGCACAGGCACGCCGAAACATACACACGAACACACTCACAACCACGTACACACATTCACGTTATACTCACCAAAACACACACACAACATGCACACATGCAAGCTAATGTACACACACACACGTGTGCACTTCTGTACACTCTCACAAACATGCACACATGCACACTAATATACACACACACTCTCACATGCACTTCCTCACTCACTCACACACACACACTTACACACACACTCATAACTGAGCCCTTAGTGGGCATAGTGCCCTGTGTAGGTACTTAGCTAGCCCAGTCCTGCGTCTCTCTCTCTCTCTCTCTCTCTCTCTCTCCCCCTCTCTCTCTCTCCCCTCCCTCTCTCTCTCGCTGCATGTGAGGGCCGCGAGCCGCCGTAATGCTCACTTTATCAGCCACTTTCATCCTGTCCTAATTCTGCTCTTCGCCCGGCGCTCTGTGCCAGGGGTTCGGTTTCGCCTGGCGGCCATCCGCCATCCGCCGCCGCGCCGACCGTCTCCCCCTCGCGCTGCTGTGAGGAAATTCCGGAGGTGAACACCACGTCCTCCCTCCGTCTTGTCCCTCGTCTCTTCTTACCTGAAAGGGTGGGATGGGAAGCGCAGTATTTATTCAGCGCAGAATAAAAGACGCTGCCTGTATCGGCCTCTCTCCGCGCACTCGATACTTTTCACGACGTCAGTGCAAAGAGAAAGGGCTGGGCTCTGCGCTCTGAGAGGAGAACATGTAAAATGTGAGACTGCGTCCGGTTTGAGAACAGAGTCACTGAGTTCAGCCTTTATTTTGACGAATATGATCCCGCCGGGCCTGTTCTCACTGGTTATCTATTTATTTTTTTTTTTTTACGTCGATCGTTTTTGTTTTTTGTCCTCTCTGGCGCAGTTAGACCTCTGTTTTCAGAGTTTGAGCAACAACCACAAACTAACGCTGGTAACTCCTCATGAACACAGTCGACCACAAACTAACACTGATAACTCCTTATGAACACAGTCAGCCGCAAACTAACGCTAATGACTCCTCAGGAACATAGTCAACCGCAAACTAAAACTGATAACTCCTCATGAACACAGTCAACCACCAACTAACGCTACTAACTCCACATGAACACAGTCAACCACAAACTAAGGCTAATAACTCCTCATGAACACAGTCAACCACAAACTAATGCTGATAACTCCTCATGAACACAGTCAGCCACAAACTAACACTGATAACTCCTCATGAACACAGTCCCCCACAAACTAACGCTGATAACTCCTCATGCACACAGTCAACCACAAACTAAGGCTAATAACTCCTCAGGAACACAGCCAGCCACAAACTAACCCTAATAACTCCTCATGAACACAGTAAGCCACAAACTAACGCTAATGACTCCTCGTGAACACAGGCAACTTCAAACTAAAGCTAATAACTCTTCATGAGCACAGTCAACCACAAACTAACGCCAATAACTCCTCATGCACACAGACAACCACAAACTAAGGCTAATAACTCCTCATGAACACAGTCGACCACAAACTAACGCAGAAAACTCCTCATGAACACAGTCAGCCACAAACTAACCCTGATAACTCCTCATGCACACAGTCAACCACAAACTAACACTGAAACTCATCATGCACACAGTCAACCACAAATTAACACTGATAACTCCTCATGCAAACAGTCAACCACAAAATAAAGCTGATAACTCCTCATGAACACAGTCAGCCACAAACTAACGCTAATAACTCCTCATGAACACAGTCGACCACAAACTAATGCTAATAACTCCTCATGAACACAGTCAGCCACAAACTAACCCTGATAACTCCTCATGCACACAGTCAACCACAAACTAGCGCTGATAACTCCTCATGCACACAGTGAACCACAAACTAACACTGATAACTCCTCATGCAAACAGTCAACAACAAAATAACGCTGATAACTCCTCATGAACACAGTCAGCCTCAAACGAATGCTAATAACTCCTCATGAACACAGTCAACCACAAAGTAACGCTAATGACTCCTCATGAAAACAGCCAGCCACAAACTAACCCTAATAAATCTTCATGAGCACAGTCATCCACAAACTAACGCTAATGACTCCTCATGAACTCAGTCAGCCACAAACTAACCATAATCACTCCTGATGAACACAGTCAACCACAAACTAATGCTAATAACTCCTCATGCACACAGTCAACCACAAACTAACGCTGATAACTCCTCATGAACACAGTCAGCCACAAACTCACGCTAATAACTCCTCATGAACACAGTCAGCCACAAACTAACGCTAATAACTCCTCATGCACACAGTCAACCACAAACTAACGCTATTGACTCTTCATGAACACAGTCAGCCACAAACTAACCCTAATAACTCCTCACGAACACAGTCAGCCACAAGCTAACCCTAATAACTCCTCATGCACACAGTCAAACAAGAACTAACGCTGATAACTCCTCATGCACACAGTCAGCCACAAACTAACCCTAATAACTCCTCATGAACACAGTCAACCACAAACTAACGCTAATGACTCCTCGTGAACACAGCCACAAACTAAAGCTAAAAACTCCTCATGTACACAGTCAACCACAAACTAACGCTAATGACTCCTCGTGTACACAGTCAGCCACAAACTAATGCTAATAACTCCTCATGAACACAGTCAACCACAAACTAATGCTGGTAACTCCTCGTAAACACAGTCAGCCACAAACTAACACTAATAACTCCTCATGAACAAAGTCAACCGCAAACTAACCCTAATAACTCCTCGTGAACACAGTCAGCCACAAACTACCGTTGGTAACTCCTCATGAACACAGCCAGCCACAACTAACGCTAATAACTCCTCATGCACACAGTCAACCACAAACTAACGCTAATGACTCCTCATGAACACAGTCAGCCACAAACTAACCCTAATAACTCCTCATGAACACAGTCAACAACAAACTAACGCTAACTACTCCTCATGCACACAGTCAACAACCAACTAACGCTGATAACTCCTCATGCACACAGTCACAACCAACTAACGCTGATAACTCCTCATGCACACAGTCAGCCACAAACTAACGCTAATGACTCCTCGTGAACACAGTCATCCACAAACTAACGCTAATAACTCCTCATGCACACAGTCAACCACAGACTAACGCTGATAACTCCTCATGCAAACAGTCAACCACAAACTAACGCTAATAACTCCTCATGAACACAGTCAGCCACAAACTCACGCTAATAACTCCTCATGAACACAGTCAGCCACAAACTAACGCTAATAACTCCTCATGCACACAGTCAACCACAAACTAACGCTAATGACTCTTCATGAACACAGTCAGCCACAAGCTAACCCTAATAACTCCTCATGCACACTGTCAAACATGAACTAACGCTGATAACTCCTCTTGCACACAGTCAGCCACAAACTAACCCTAATAACTCCTCATGTACACAGTCAACCACAAACTAACGCTAATGACTCCTCGTGTACACAGTCAGCCACAAACTAATGCTAATAACTCCTCATGAACACAGTCAACCGCAAACTAACCCTAATAACTCCTCTTGAACACAGTCAGCCACAAACTAACGTTGGTAACTCCTCATGAAGACAGTCAGCCGCAAACTAACCCTAATAACTCCTCATGAACACAATCAGCTGCAAACTAACCCTAATAACTCCTTGTGAACACACTCAGCCACAAACTAACGCTAATGACTCCTCATGAACACAGTCAGCCACAAACTAACGCTAATAACTCCTCATGAACACAATAAACGGCAAACTAACCCTAATAACTCTTCGTGAACACAGTCAGCCACGAACTATTGCTAGTAACTCCTCATGAACACAGTCTGCCACAAACTAAAGCAAATGACTCCTTATGCACACAGTCAACCACAAACTAACGCTAATAACTCCTCATCTACACAGTCAACCACAAACTAACCCTAATAACTCCACTTGCACACCGTCAACCACAAACTAACACTGATAACTCCTCATGCAAACAGTCAACCACAAAATAACGCTGACAACTCCTCGTGAACACAGTAAGCCACAAACTAACGCTAATCACTCCTCGTGAACACAGTCTGCCACAAACTAACGCTAATGGTTCCTCGTGAACACAGTCATCCACAAACTAACGCTAATAACTCCTCATACACACAGTCAACCACAAACTAATGCTGGTAACTCCTCGTGAACACAGTCAGTCACAAACTAACGCTGATACCTGCTCATGAACATAGTCAGCCACAAACTAACACTGATATCTCCTCATGCACTCAGTCAACCACAAATTAACGCTGATAACTCCTCGTGAACACAGTCAGCCACAAACTAGTGCTAATCACTCCTCATGAACACAGTCTGCCACAAACTAAAACTGATAACTCCTCATGAATACAGTCAACCACAAATTAACGCTAATATCTCCCCATGAATACAGTCGACCACAAACTAAGGCTAATAACTCCTCATGAACACAGTCAACCACAAACTAACGCTAATAACTCCTCATGAACACAGTCACCCACAAACTAAAACTGATAACTCCTCATAAACACAGTCAACCACCAACTAACGCTAGTAACTCCACATGAACACAGTCAACCTCAAACTAAGGCTAATAACTCCTCATGAACACAGTCGACCACAAACTAATGCTAATCACTCCTCATGAACACAGTCAGCCACAAACTAACGCTAATAACTCCTCATGAACACAGTCGACCGCAAACTAACGCTAATAACTCCTCATGAACACAGTCACCCATAAACTAAAACTGACAACTCCTCATGAACACAGTCAACCACCAACTAACGCTGGTAACTCCACATGAACACAGTCAACCACAAACTAAGGCTATTAACTCCTCATGAACACAGTCGACCGCAAACTAACGCTAATAACTCCTCATGAACACAGTCGCCCATAAACTAAAACTGACAACTCCTCATGAACACAGTCAACCACCAACTAACGCTGGTAACTCCACTTGAACACAGTCAACCACAAACTAAGGCTAATAACTCCTCATGAACACAGTCAACCACAAACTAACGCGAATGACTCCTCATGAACACAATCAGTCACAATCTACAACTGATAACTCCTCATGAACACAGTTGACACACTCACTGCATTCAAAATGGCCGACGACTCAATACTTACTGACCGTCGCCAAAGTAACAAGTAGTATACGGTATATGACCAACATTAAATTGACCAGTTTACCAAAGATACCTGGAAGACATACTTCTCAGACCTAATTTCACAGTGTGCAGCCACAGCTGTCTTGGTGTTGTACTTTATCCCACAGTCACTAGTAGCACCTAAAAACTGAGAAAGTGCGCCTTTTTCCAAAAAATTTCTACACAAACTTAGAATACGCCGAGGTTTACTGAAGACGTGAGGCCAACTCTGTTAACCTCGGAAAAATTTTACCGAGGTATCCCGAAGTCTGTCCAGTTTACTTAAGTTTGGACAACACCGCAGTAAACCTCGGTTAAATTTTCCTGAAACACACCAAGGATTGTCTGGCCCATTGAAGCTCAGAAAACCACATCGGTATTCCTCGGAAAAATTTCACAGAGGTAGACCGAAGTTTGTCTGCTAGGCCTATGCTCACACCAGAACAAAGGGGCGGTGTGAAGACAGTCAAAACACATGCCTCATGAAAGACCTCCCTCCAGTACTGTAGTCCAAACACCAATTAAATATGCAAATTTCCAGTACTGCCTGTTCAACAAGGTTACAGTGTAATTATGCCAGGCCCTTGATGCAGTCCAGATGCAGCTTCGCGTGTCAACTGGTGTTTTTGGGTCAATGGCAACATCTCTCTGAGACCAAGGTGATCTTGATAACCAAGCAGTCATGTGGTTGTTTAGTACAACATATGGCAATTGTCTCATACTGGGTGGTACATTTTAAACAATAATGGAGTGTAGAATGTAGTATCTAGTACACACTGGCGCAGTTTGAAGAATTTATTCAGCAAGAATTTGACTCAGAACAGAGGTAAGGTGAAAAAATTCAGGTTCAGAAATGCATAGTTCTCCACAGTATCACCCAGATTAGGTCATTTGGTAATTTCTTCAGCCAGGGAGTGTTGTGAATTCTGCTCTCTGAGTTTATGGATGGGAGAAACACAGGGCTGATCTATTTTTGCCTCCGGTCCTTTCAGCTGTGGATGTGAGCTGAGTTTAATGTCACAGAGTTCGGTTGCCTGGCTCTCCTGACGCTGAGGGATGCTCTCTGATTTCTACAGAATTCAAAATGCAAAGGAGAATCGTTTGAAAACACTTGCTATCTGTGGACGCGCAAGCAAATGGATAAATGATCTATCTGAAATATAACTGGACCTCCTCACATCCCCCCACTGCCCTGTGCATTTTGCTTCTGGGTCAGGAATCACTCTACACACCCAAGGGAAGGGAGTCATTGCAGTGCATCTTGGGAAGACTTTCTGTTGACACGCAGTGAAGGACCCTGTGACGTGGCCTCTTTAAGTCATTTCACAGTGTTGACATTCCTTGTTTTTTCCCTAAATTTTAGAGGAGAAAAGATCAAGCGGAGAGCAGTCAGTTTCACATATGACTTTATCTGCCACACCAATGACACTTGCTGTGTTTTTCACAGATGGTGCTCTCGCTGCAATCTATCAGTTAACATTTCCAAATAAAGCAGGAAAGCAAGAAAATAAACAGACCGAAACTGAATGCTGTGCATTTTTTCTTCTCTTGTTTTGTTCTGTGGTGCGGTTTTTTTCTCTCACGGTAATCCCCACTAATGTACTGAATTTTATGTGAAACAGGATATGAAAAAATAAATTGGCAGTGATGCGACTGAAGAGTCGGGGGCCAGTGAGGTGAGGACTTTCTACCTGTGACATCACAATGGGGCTCTGTTGTCTGCGGCGACCAGGTTAACCAATAACTGCCAGATTCGGCTGGCTGATTAAATGCTGGGGGAATGAAAAGCATGCTGGGAGTGTCCTTCTCTCCGCTACGGCTGACCTCTCCGCTGCGTTCTCACAGTCCGAGCGAGAGACTCGGCCCTTTAAGTGCTGGGGCCCTTCGTTCCCCTGCATCTGAATCGTTCTATGAGAGGGAAACAATACGCAATCTATCTGTCTGAAAGAGCCTCTCTTTCATCTGTGTCCTGGGTCTTCCATGGGTCAAGACTTTAGTCAAACATCAATTACCCCCTCACGGTTTTGATCTGCGCTCGCTTTTAAGGAGAGTACACTCTTAAAATTAAAAGGAGAGAAAAGAAAGTGGACAAGTAGACAATGGCTGGATTGTGAATTTTTCGCTTGTATAATTTTTATATGTGGATGGTCGACTTTTAATCTCAGATGTGCCACATTTTCCAATACTCGTACTGCTCCTGTTCCATTCTCGGACTCTGTGCTTACTCAAGTATTTCCAACTTAGTGCATACTCAAATCTGTACATGTCATTGCTTACTCAGAGCTCTCCTACTTAGTGTCTACTTAAATCCCTCCTACTCAGGGCTAAATCAGATCTTCCCTATTCAGTGCCTACTCAGATCTTTCCTACTTAGTGCTAACACACATTTTTCCTCCGTAGTGTTTAACCCCATGAAACCTACAGACCCATATATGGGTTTGTTAAATACAGCTGCTGTATTCAAACCTGTGGAACTTCAGGCCTATTTTAAATTCTAGAGGAGATCCCAGGGTTTCCAAAGATCCCAAATATGTCCTGCTGAATTACAGGGAAATGTGTATAAAATGATGCCCAGGATCTAGATATTTTCCATTTGATGGAATAATGTGGCGATATAAACATGCTGTCCAGAGTTTGTATATTTCTCTCAGTATAAGTGTGATGCACCTTTAGTGAAGCTCTGCAACCAGCAGATACAGAATATGTGTGTGACATTGTCCTATAGTATGGAAAAAAAATGCTTTTTCAGAATTTGAAATTCAAAGGAAAATTTATTTGAAAAGTTAGAGATTAGGGGTTAATCAAAGCCGTCCTACTCGGCGCTTACTCAGTGCTGTTCTACTCAGTACTCCATCAGAGCTCTCCTACTCAGTGCATTTGCAAATCTCTCCTATTCAGTGCATACTCAAATCTCTTTTCAGTGCTTACTGAAATTTCTCTTATTAAGTGTTTACTCAGAACCCTACCACTCGGTGCTTTTCAAATATCTTCGGCTCAGAGCTGTCTGTACTTATTCAGATTTTTATTACCGAGTGCATACTTACCGAGTGCATACTCAAATCTGTCACGCTCAGCACTTACTTTGACCCCGCTTCATCTTGCATCTCGTTGTTTCAGTCGGGGAAGTGCTGTACGCGTTAGAACGTTCCGGCTGTAGCCCTTATCCTGGAAATGCCTTTCTAATACACAAGTGTACTGACGCTGCAGAAATGTCAAAACTACGCCAGAGATTCGCATCCTTTTTTGAATGACACATTATTGCACCTTTTGCCTTCCGCCGTCTCCGGGGCAACTCGCTTTACTGACATTATATTACATTACCGGCACTGATCCAGACTGACGCGCGCGGCGGAAAATGGCGTAAGCAAGAGGAATATAAAAGCACAATAATGCCGTGGAGATGCCACTGCAAGCATTTTCATTACCGGTAACTGTGCGAAGTAGCTGACTGAACCAATGACCAGCAGTGTCAAGTAAAGTAAAAAAAATAGAAAAAAAAGAATGTAATGGCTACATGACTTTGATATTGTTCTGAAAATGGGGATTTGAAAGCTAAACAGCAGTGTTTCGGGTGTCTGACCATACCTCAAACACCCTTCTTCCCCTCATCGCCTGTAAAAGCCTTTCTCTCTGCACTGCCTGTTCTGTTACCATTTCGTTTACGTGACCCACCCTCTCACACCTGCCTATCTGTGCCTCTCTCCCTCGTGGGGGGGCTGTGATGTTCAGCGCGCCCAGGCGCTACTGCGAATCCTTCATCGAAGTCTTACCCACTCCATATTCTCATTGCATCATTGTCTAGAAGTCTGTCGTTCTACAGTTTGTTTCTTTCACTCCTAAACACCAGCTCAGTAGACATCCTTGCCTGCACTCAGTTGACAGTTTTGATGATAATGTGCTTATTAGCGAGTGAAGAAGTGTTAGGGATGGTCGGCTGAAGAAGGTGTGGGTTTGTGGTCTAACATGCAGTCCTCGCTCCAGAGCGGCAGCCAGCAACCTTCCTGATTCAACTGCAGCGGGAAACTCGTTCCATTTCCTGGGAACAATGGCTCGGTTTTTCCGGAATTCCCTCTGTACTGAATACTAGAAGAGGCGGTTTGAGGTTCCCTGCTGAAATATCACGTCTACGCAGCTGGACGTCTTATCGGTCTGATAAGGAACAATAAAATGTAAAATAGCGTGTGGCCTTTGTTTCACTGCGATTGAGTATTATTAGCACACATGACCCATGTTTAAATCCGCTTGGTTTCTAGCATGACATCAGTCCGTTTGGATTGAAAAATGGTCTGGGTGTGTGTAAAACTTAGCGTTAACCGGGAGCTGCCTGTAAGCCCATTTTACCCTCATGCTTGTCAGTGAGCAATCCATTAAATTAAGAAGAAAAGAACAATAAACTTTTGTTTCATCAGCCTGTCTTTCTCCGATCGATTCACACTCGCAGAGGGCTTGCGGCGAAGGCTGGGAGTCCGGGAGAATTGTGGGTAATCCCACGGCACGTCTGGCAGCGGGGACAGATTTGCGAGGCCTTCTCGGCAATCGCGTCGAAAGTCGCCGTACATGTTTTCGTCAGCTGTTTTTCCCTCTCTCTCTCTCTCCGTCTCTCGCCGGTCGCACTTCGGCAGTTAATTCAGCGTAGAGTAAGAAGCTGCACTTCGCCTGAAAGCAGATCGCGGCAGCTGCGTTTCCTTACAGTCCGTGGGATTAGGCGGCAAAATTAACTCATAATAAAATGAATCAATCATTGTGACATTTTGTTTAAATGTGGCTATTGAAAACATTTCGCCGGTTTCCTCGGGCGCGCTCAGTGGAAGGGGTCCGGGCCGCTGTAAAAATAGAAAGGCGCCTTTTTTACGCCGGGTTCATTTGTCTCCCTCTCACTCCGCCTGTCTTTATTTTTTTCGCGTGAAATCGGCGAGCGGGATTACCCGCATCGTTTGGCGAGTCGAGAAAGCGCGTAGCATTGCGCCATTTAGCGCGAGACTCCCGCCAGAAGGAGAAGCCGAGCCTCAGGACTTGAGACGACAAAGACTCAAAGAGTCCTGCGTTCTCGCCAACAGCTCTGATCTACACCCGCGCATCCTACATATAACTTTTCCAATTTACAAATTATTCCCCCCCACCCAATCTCATACACCGTTTGGGGCAATTTTTTTTAAAAATAAATGAGATGAAGGTGACATATACTGTCTTAACCGAGGGGTAAAATGAAGGACAGGCATCCTTTTTTTGTCCTGGTTTGTGGGGAATATAGATCACAGCACGGTGTGCACTGACTTAATGAATCACTTAATGTAACTCTCCGTTGTTTAATTGAATTAATTATTGGCTTAATTGGGCAAAGTGATGATGGCTTCCGGCTTCGTGTAGCTTGATGAGCTGAAGGTACAGAGAAAGTCGTGAGTGGGGGCCTCGCCCAGGACGGGGGGTGGGATCTCTGTGTTAAATACCCAGAAACCCCGAACCCCGAACTTCAATGGCGGCACCCCAATTCCCAAGACGCGCTTGCAGTTCCCACTGCAAGAGTGGCAAACACTGTATGCCCTTTGCTGAACTAGTACAGCAGTGCTTATTTTGTGTAACAGTGACAAAGCGTAGTAATTGAATGTGTTTTCTGCCATTTTGTGCGGTTCGAAGTGTGTCTTTACATGCGTGCCCGTGTTTGCAAAGGTGTGCTACGTGTTTGTTGCGCACTTGTGTGTGTTCATGAAAGACAGAGTGAGATGATGCTGTTATATGTTGAGTTTTTGGAGTGTTATGTTAGGATGGTGTAATTATGATTACAGTATAATAGGGTTTGTTGAATGATGGTGTTCTGGTATAAAAGAGCTGAGTGGATTCTCAGAAAGAGAGTAATGCAGTGGTTGTGTTGTGTTGGCAGTGTAATGGAATCTATGATGTAATGCAATGAGATCATGTGAATGAAGGCCTTGCAATCATTGGGGTTGGGTAATGGAGTGACAGTCCTGTAAAGGCAGTGTAATGGTGAGTTTGTAATGATGCTGCGATGGCATTACAGTCACATGACACTGCTGTCCTGTAGGGCTGACTGCAGCGGCCATGGCGGAGGCAATGAAACTACAGAAGATGAAGCTGATGGCCATGAACAGCCTGCATGGGGCCGGCAGCCAGAACGGCACAGAGTCCGAGAACGAGGAGCTCAACTCCAATGCAGGTCAGAGAAGATCCACTATTGAAGACTAACACACGATACAGAGCCTATCTTCTAATGTAGAGTTACACACTGATACGGAGACTATCCTCTAATATAGAGTTACACACTGATGCAGAGCCTATTCTCTAATGTAGAGTTACACGGAGCCTATCCTCTAATATGGAGTTACACACTGATACAGGGCGTATCCTCTAATGTAGAGTTACACACTGATACAGGACGTATCCTCTAATGTAGAGTTACACACTGATACAGAGCCTATCCTCTAATGTAGAGTTACACACTGATACAGGGCGTATCCTCTAATATAGAGTTACACACCGATACAGGGCGTATCCTCTAATGTAGAGTTACACACTGATACAGAGCCTATCCTCTAATGTAGAGTTAAACGCTGATACAGGGCCTATCCTCTAATTTAGAGTTACACACTGATACAGAGCCTATCCTCTAATGTAGAGTTACACACTGATACAGAACCTATCCTCTAATGTAGAGTTACACACTGATACAGAACCTATCCTCTAATGTAGAGTTGCACACCGATCCAGAGCCTATCCTCTACTGTAGAGTTACACACCGATACAGGGCGTATCCTCAAATGCAGAGTAAAACACTGATACAGGGCATATCCTCTAATGTAGAGTTACACACTAATAGAGAACCTCCTCTCTTATGTAGAGTTATACACCAATACAGGGCATATCCTCTAATGCAGAGTAACACACCGATACAGGGCATATCCTCTAATGTAGAGTTACACACTGATACAGGGTGTATCCTCTAATGCAGAGTAACACACTGATACAGGGCCTATCCTCAAATGCAGAGTAACACACTGATACAGGGCGTATCCTCTAATGTAGAGTTACACACTAATAGAGAACCTCTTGTCTTATGTAGAGTTACACACTGATACAGAGCCTATCCTCTTATGTAGAGTTACACACTGATACAGGGCCTATCCTCTAATGTAGAGTTACACACTGATACAGAGCCTATCCTCTAATGTAGAGTTAAACGCTGATACAGGGCCTATCCTCTAATGTAGAGTTACACACTGATACAGAGCCTATCCTCTACTGTAGAGTTATACACCGATACAGGGTGTATCCTCTAATGTAGAGTTAAACACAGATACAGGGCGTATCCTCTAATGTAGAGTTACACACTGATACGGGGCGTATCCTCTTATGTAGAGTTACACACCGATACAGAGCCTATCCTCTACTGTAGAGTTACACACTGATATAGGGCGTATCCTCTAATGTAGAGTTAAACGCTGATACAGGGCCTATCCTCTAATTTAGAGTTACACACTGATACAGAGCCTATCCTCTAATGTAGAGTTACACACTGACTCAGAACCTATCCTCTAATGCAGAGTAACACACCGATACAGGGCGTTTCCTCTAATGCACAGTAACACACCAATACAGAGCCTATCCTCTAATGTAGAGTTACACACTGATACAGAACCTATCTGCTAATGCAGAGTAACACACCGATACAGAGCCTCTCCTCTAATGTAGGGTTACACACTGATACAGGGCGTATCCTCTAATGCAGAGTAACACACTGATACAGGGCGTATCCTCTAATGTAGAGTTACACACGGAGTAGAACCTCTCCTTTAATGTAGAGTTACACACTAATTAGGGACCTATCCTCTAATGTTGAGTTACACACTAATAGAGAAGCTCTCCTCTAATGTAGAGTTACACACTGAAACTGAACCTCTCCTTTGTTGTAGAGTTACAAACTGAAACAAAACCTCTTCTCTAATGTAGAGTTACACTCTAATAGAGAACTTCTCCTCTCATATAGAGTTACACACTAAAAGAGAACCTCTATTCTAATGTCGAGTTATACACTGATACAGAACCTCTCCTCAAATGTGGAGTTAAAGACTGATATCGAACCTCTCCTTTCATGTAAAGGTACACTTATACAGAAACCCACCTCAAATGCAGAGTTACTCACTGACACAGAACCTCTCCTTTAATGTAGCGTCTCACACTGATATTAAACCTCTCCTCTAAAGTAGAGTTACAGACTGATACAGAACCCATCCTGTAATGTAGAGTTACAACACAGAACCTCTCCTCTAATGTAGAGTTAAACACTGATACAGAGCTCCTTGTTTAATGTGGTGTTTTCCACTGATAAAGAACCTTTTCTCTAATCTAGAGCTACACACTGATGCAGAAAGTCTCTATTGTAAAGTCTCACACTTATATAGAACCTCTCCTCTAATGTAGAGTCGCACGCTGACATGAAACCTCTTCTCTGATGTAGAGTTGCACACTGATACAGAACCCCTCCTTTAAAGTTGTGTTGCACGTTGGTAAAGAACATCTCCTCTAATGTAGAGTTACACACTGATAATACACATCCCTTCTAATGTAGAGTTACACACTGATACAAGACCCCTGCTTTAATGTTGTGTTACACTTTGATACAGAACATGTCCTCTAATGTAGAGTTACACAATGATAAAGCCACCTCCCTTCTAATGTAGAGTTACACTCTGATACAAAACCTATCCTGTAACTTAGAGTTACACACTGGAACGGGACCTCTCCTTTAATGTAGAGTTACAGACTGATAAGGGACCTACCGTTGAATGCAGAGTTGCACATTGATAGAGAAACTCTCATCAAATGTAGGGTTACTCACTGATGCGGAACATCTTCGCTAATTTAGAGTTACACACTGAGCTAGAGCCTTTCCTTGACCCTCTGACTTAGATCGTCTCCTCTAGTAGGGAGTTGTACACTGATACCGATGTTTAAGTCGAATGTAGACTTCAACATCCATACAAAACTGTCTCTTGTCATGCTGTGTTTAATGCGGATAATAGTTCTCTCTGCCAATATGGAGTTACACCTGAGAATGGATCTCTGCTTTTGTAGTGACATGCCGAAACTGCATCTCTAATGAAGGCCCACATGCTTATAAGTGTGTATTTGATAAGCGTGAACAATCTCACATATTTTTGATAATATTCATCACATCTGAGGCCTTCATCTCCTTCATCTGTCTTTGATCCCTGTATAGCTCCTGGTTGTAATCCAACTTCTCCAAAGTTCTTCAGTACGTCTGAATAATGAACTTGAAGTATTTACTGAAGGGAAACATGAAAGTTTTGGAATACCCATCACAGTCAGACTGGAATACTGTTAAAAATGCGGCGAAATCTCTAACAATCATTGCCTGTGAGGGCACCTGCAGACGTTTCTGCGCTAGCGAGTTCTCTGAGGTAGAGTGAAAATTCCCAGCGCAAAAGCAGAAATATTTCTCTGTCAAATGGCAATATAAGGAAACTCCTATACGGTAGATCTGCTTAGGGATGTATTAGTGAGGTGCAAAAAAAGTCTGTCGAAGCAAGTGTTTGAGTTTTGTAATGAGAGTGAAACCTTATTTCTCCTCGAGTTAAAAATAATTATAACTCGTATTGAGTAATTGACTCCTTGTTGAGCAATATTTTCTAACCCAGTTGGAACACCTTCAGAATATCTCACCTTTATATTTCTTTTTTTTTTTTGCAGTTTAAGTACTAGCTATTAGCTTAGCATGTGTCATGATCACTTTCGTTTAGAATTTTGAATTTATGATCTATTTTAAAAATGCATGTGCCAATGATGTCATGTTCAATCGAACAACATGCTCTGGTCCTGTTGTTTTTGAGATAAATCATAACCGTACACTTTTGACGAGCAGTCCGCAGACGAAGCATGCATCTTTCTGTGAGTGTGAGGTGAGTGAATTATCTGTGCTGATTTAATTAGCTCTTCATCAGACCCGTGTACATGTAGTGTGTGTTAGGTGTGTACAGGGGTTTGACTGTGTTTCATGCGGTGCTGACTGTGTGGCTGTGCTGTAAATAGGTTTCACAGTGACACAGTCACACACAATAAAAAGGTCGGATTGCTCAAATGGTTGCTAAAGTCAGAGAACACTTTATTCAGTACGGTTGTGAAATGATGTAAAACACTGCCGTAATAAATCAGCATTGAGTAACAGGGGCCTCTGTGTGTCAGACAGGATAAGACATGGTCAGCAGGTGTAGAGGGTTACTGCTGTTTCTCTATCAGCTACACACATTCACACACACTCACTCATACACACACGCACACAGTCACACCCATTCACACACACTCACTTATACACCCACACACACAGTCACACACATTCACACACACTCACTTATACACCCGCACACACACACACACACACACACACACACAGTCACATGCATTCACACACACGCACACAGTCACACCCATTCACACACACTCACTTATACACCCACACACAGAGTCACATGCATTCACACACACACTCACTTATATACACACACACAGTCACACGCATTCACACACACTCACTTATACATACACACACATAAACACATGTGCATCAATACAAACAAACATTCGCCCACAGCAAACATAAGAATATATGCAAACAAGCATGTGCATAACTACACTCAAGCACTAAAACAAACAGGCAGAAACATACACACACACACACACACACACACACACCTATAAATGCAAGCCCATAAGCAAACACACATGAAGGCAAACATTCAGATGTACACACACACACGCACACACACACGTCCGCATGGGCGCGCGGGCACACACACACACACGCACACTCACACACACATACATATAAATACGCGCGCGCGCAAACACACACACACACACACACACACACGCATACACATAAATGCACGCGCACACACACACACACACACACGTCCGCATGGGTGCGCGGGCACACACACACACACGCACACTCACACACACACATACATATAAATACGCGCGCGCGCGCACACACACACACACACGTCCACATGGGCGCGCGGGCACACACACACACACACATGCACACACACACGCGCGCCTGCGCGCACATGCACACACACACACACACACACACACACACACACGGAGAGGTGTGTGGCCATTTCCTCAGTACCCAGGGTTAGTTTATGATCCTTAATCTGCACATACAGTGGAAGTGAAATTTCTATGATTCATTACATGGGATAAGATTATTTTCAATAAGAACTTCTCATATTATTCCCAGTATTAAAATGATCCTAATTTTTATTTGGTTTTCATAAGATCTCATAATGACTTGAGTTTTACCACCAACTTGCAAGAGTGATGCAATGCATCGACCAACCTGCGGTCTGAAATGCAAAACACCGACCCACAAAGGAAACGGAGAATTTGTACGATAATGACAATGTGTGCCAGTGTGAGCTGTGTGCGCATAAATGTGAGTTTACGTGTGTGTGTGTGTGTGTGTGTGTGTGCGTGTGCATGTGTGTGTGTGTTTTTCATAGCATCCTGTAGGCACAGAGAAAGGGGGCCTTCTTTTAAATCAGCTTGGCTGTCTCACTCCATCACTGAGCCCGCAAGTGATTCCACCTAATTGGGTCGGTCCGTGTGTCCCGCCGCTTAAGGTATGGTTTATTGAGGCTAATAGCGTCCTTAATGGCCACGACCTGACTGTGCATTTAGATTGCGCGGTGACTAACGGCGTATCGCGGCAGGCAGAGGGGATCGCACCTCGCGCTCTCCCACCCTTTTATTACCGCGCTGACAAACAGCGCGCAGCCCCCACGAGCCGTGACACTGAATACTCGCGCAGAGAAAGCGTGTAGACACGGCGCATCAGGCACGGCGAGAAGACGGACGGATGGATGGATGTGCGGATTTTATATGTGCGGAGATACGTTGGGAAAGTGCGGCCCAAGCTTATTTATTTACGCGGCGCCGTTCCGAGCTGATGGATGTCCTGCGTGTGTCCTCGGCTCGTATGCGCCGAGAAATACGCCGGTCGGCGGAAACGAACGTGCGGTTTGGAACCGAACTGATGCCCCGCCGTTAATCTCTGTGTCCGTGCAATTCTCCTGTCCATTTACACACAAACTGATAGAGTCAGAGACCAATTGAAATAAACAGAAACTGAACTCAGTGCTACTTACTGGCAGTATCATGGGGAAACGATAGATGATGATGATGATGATGGTGATGGCAATTCGGATGAGAAAGATCCCCTTTTTTATAAATTACGTCATATTCTTGGGTAAGATGTCGGTAAATAATACTGATTAAATGGTGCCATATTTTCCTCAGGTAATAACATTCTCATCCTGACTCCTCATTTAGTGCCGCTAACTGACTGAGCATCAGTATACAACGCAAAAGAAAGCTTTTGGGCTCCTTATTTGGGTTCGGTTAAGGGTGAAGCTGCTTTCACACTGGGCCTTGAAACAAATTTTTCGCCGACGACAGATTACATTCAAAGTCAATTGACTTTGAATGTAATCTGTCGTCTTAAAAAATTTGTTTCAAGGCCCAGTGTGAAAAGCGGCTTTAGGGTTCGGGTTAAGAGTTAGGGGTTAACGGCTAGGGGTTAGGGGGTAGGGGGTAGAGTTTGTTTTAACCTTTAGCATGCTAAGTTAATTTAAGCCTATTGCATGCTGGCAGCTGAGTTCTGGATCAGTGTTATATAGCCTGCAACTGGCTTATTTTCAAGACTGATCCAGATATCACACCTACTGACACTAAAAAATTGGGTCGTTTCCACAGAAATGACCCAGAATTACAGATCTCAACCACTCAAAACAAGCCATTACGATGACGCAATGGAGTCTCCCGTATTCTGATATATGAATGGCTAATATTGGCCACGTGATCGTTGGTGCATTAAATATAGGTCACGGCGCAAATGTTTGTAGCGGATTGGAATTTTGGAACGAGTTGGGCCGCGGAGGGATTTTTTACCATACGAGACTGAAGGTCGAGTGCAGTAAACATCCCTCCGCGGCCCAGCGAGTTCCGAAATTCCCCAGACGCTACAAACACGAGCACGGTAAACTATGTATTATATGTGCCATTTTTTTATTCATTTGTGAGACAAAATAAGTTATAATTCAACATTTCATATAGATTTATTTGGTTTGTTAAAAAAAAAAAAAAAAAGGGAACTATTTGACGTAGTATGAGTGTTCTGGTACTGTACAGCGATCACAACAGTCATTTTACATTCGCATGTATGATGAAAAATGGCTAGATTTGCAATACCTGTCCAACAAGAATTGTCTGCATAGCTAGCAAGAACAATGCAAAACAGATGTGGGACGCGAAATCCATAATATCAGCATTTAATAATCTGTCACATTTGGCAATGGTCGCATGCATAGCCACTGACTCTCCATTGCTCGCTATCAGCGCGACCGCACTCATACTGCGTCATGTACTCACTTTAAAATGAAGTTTTATTAGCACTTGCCGCTGAAATGATATTTGGATCTTCCGAAATTGTCGAAGTCGATGGTCCTAGCTGAACTGCGAGAATCCAACTCATCTCGAACACAATGGAGGCCATACCTGATAGAAATTTTACTGATAATTTGTCATAGCTCCGTCAAAAAAGCAACCGATCTGGAAAGAACTCTAAATGGGAAAACTAATCATCCGTATTATTTTGAAACTAACACTTGTTTCTACCGCCCGAGGCGCCACGGAAACGTCCGAATTGAAAGTAGTTCGGACCATTCCAGCTCCATATGGCACTACTGCGAAAATTATGGCACGGGTGTACTGGTACTGTCAGAGAGACGCGGGCATATAAGACTTATTTATGAGGGAGGACATTCCTAAACACAGTTCTTCTTGTCGAGCGATCTTGATCTCGGAACAGATATAAACAAACATGGTGACTGCGGTCGCCGGCAGTTGCACAGAATAAGGGATATATGGGCGAGTACGGTTGCCGGCAGTTGAACAGAATAAGGAATATACGGCCGGGAGCACGTTAAAGGTTAAACTGGTGTCAAGTAAATACGCCAAAAGCCTCCTTTTGCGTCATGTATGACAGTATCTCGCAGGTAGCATCACTCTGTGACGCGGCGGGATGAGGCTGGGCTGCAGATTATCGTGTAGACTGCACCCAGACTGCAGTAATGTGCACTGACATCACATTAACTGTCCTTTGGTTTAAAAAAAAAAAAAAAGTTTGCTACCCGATACATGTTCTGACTCGTATGAGCTTGCATTTTGGTATGAAGCATATCGGCAGAACACTGACGTCATACACGTGTTACACACACGCCGCACACGTGTCATTAATAAGATTGTCTGCGTTAACTGCTGTAGGTATGGACCTCATTTTCACTGAAGGCATCTTTCCCTCATCTGAACACTGACTGTGGTTACAGCAGCGATGACCTGGTTGAGTGAACTTAGTGTGTGATTGGTGCCAGCAGTGACCAGGTTCTGTGACCAGATCATATGATTGGTGCCAGCAGTGACCAGGTTCTGTGACCAGATCATATGATTGGTGCCAGCAGTGACTAGGTTTTATGCCTGGGTCATGTGATTGGTGTCAACAGTGACCAAGCTCAATGACCGGGTCATATGATTGGTGCCAGCAGTGACCAGGTTCTATGACCAGATCATATGATTGGTGCCAGCAGTGACTAGGTTTTATGCCTGGGTCATGTGATTGGTGTCAACAGTGACCAAGCTCAATGACCGGGTCACGTGATCGGCACCAGCAGTGATCAGGTTCTATGACCGGGTCATTTGATTGGTACCAGCAGTGACCAGTTTCAGTGACCGGGTCATGTGATTGGTGCCAGCAGTGACCATGTTCTCTGGCTAGATAATGTGATTGGTGCCAGCAATGACCAGGTTCTACGACCGGGTCATGTGATTTGTGTCAGCAGTTACTACGTTCTGTGACCGGTGATTGGTGCGTTACAGAGCCTGCTGTAGCAGGACCTTGACAGTACAGTGGTCTGTGTGAGGGATGAGGCACTGATATTCCCACACACACACACACACACACACTCACTCACTGGAAGAGCAGCTTGGACTCACTATGTCTCTCCCACAGCCAGGACACACTGATCTCAATAAGCACTTCCCATGTCTGAAATCTCTCTCTCCTGCACTTCCTGTGTTCTGCTTTTCTCCTCTCCGTCTGTCAGTTCTTACTTCAGCCCTCCTTTACTCCTCCCCCTCTCTTTCTCCCTCTCGCTGACATTCACTTCATCACTCTTCATTCATCTCTTTTCCTGCCTCTTTATATACCTCTCTCACTCTCTTCCTCCCTCTCTTTCTCTCCCTCCCTCTCTCTCTCTCCTCCCTCTCTCTCTCTTTCTCCCTCTCTCACTCTCTTCCTCTCTCTTTCTCTCCCTCTCCCTCTCCCTCCCTCTCTTCTCCCTCTCTCCTGGTTTTGGCATAGCTCCCTCTCAGATGGAGGTCTCTTTGGAGATCAAAGCTCTGTAATCTGTGTTTCCCTGTGTGTCTCGGTGTGGGAAGATGGCGGTTATCTCCGCGGCGCAGTCGGTAGAGATCGGCGCGATTTCCACCTCTCGAAACCCCACCCCCCCACTTCTGTGAAACGCCAAACCCCCGATCCTCGCCGGGGCTTCACCGCTACGAAGCGTCTCGCGCGAACGCGTCGGATACTGATTACAAACTCTGCCGAAGATGAGCTCCCTCCCTCCCCTCATGTATAACTCGCCGCGATTTTTTAAAACTCTTCTAGAAACTTCTCTCGCACACACACGCGCAGGGATGCGCACTTCGACGCCGAGCGCGAAACACTGTATTTGCATGTAAAAACGCCAGCGATGCACAACTAACAGAGAGAGGAGGTGGAGCGCGTGTTTCTGGAAGGAACGATAGTAGAAGAATAGAAGAGTAACTCAGGAAAGAGCTGATTGGTCTAATGCAGGCCTGTCAGTGAGCATCACCCTCAGCAGTGACATGCGAGGAAGAAGTGATCTGAGTTTTCTTTCTTCCTCTGACAGGTTAAAAGAGGAGCCGCATGCATTATTGAGGGCGTCCGGAGCGCAGGGACGATGTCGGCAGCGATTGCGGCGTTAGCAGATGCAGGTGGCGGGGCGGGGAGCGCGTGGGCGCGCGGCTAGCGCAGCTAACCTCTCTTTAACCGCGGGAGCTCCCACGTCTCCGCGCAGTCAGCGCTTTTCTCTCTCTCCGCACGCTCTCCCTCTCTTCTCTCACTCTGCACGCTCTCCCTCTCTTCTCTCTCTCCGCACACTCTCCCTCTCTTCTCTCACTCCGTGCGCTCTCCCTCTCTTCTCTCACTCCGTGCGCTCTCCCTCTCTTCTGTTTGAAGCCGTGTTCTGATTGGAGGGTCAGCGTTGCTCTTGTTTAGGATCAGCTGAGGGTGTTGGGAGAGGCCCTCTTTGGTCTTGGCGTTTGTCTTACACATGGTTTCATGAGCGCCCTGTTCCTTTAGTGTCCTCTCTTTCTTTCCCTCTTTTCCTGTCTCAGCCTCTCCCTTTCAGCTTTCTCTTCCTGTCTCTCTCTTTCTCTCTGTCATCCTCTCTTTTTGCTCCCTCTCCCCTGCTCTTACGCTTGTCCTCTCTCTCTCCTCTCTTTCTTTGGTCATCTGTTTCTCTCTCCTCCTTCTCTCTCCTTTATCTCTCTTTCTCTCTCTACCTCTCCCTCTCTCTGTCAGCCTCTCTCCTCCTCTATCCCTCCCTCTCTCTCTCTGTTCTCCTCCTGCACTCTGGGCCCATATGAGTCTCAGTGCTCCTCAGCAGAAAGGCACTGGTAATGCTCTGAGCAGCTGGAGTCAGTGATTCCTGCACAGCCTGGGTTTGACCTGTGTCGGGTCAGTGAGAATGCTGTAATGCTCTGAGCGGATGGAGTCAGTGATTCCTGCACAGCCTGTGTGTGACCTGTGTCGGTTCAGTGAGAATGATGTAATGCTCTGAGCGGCTGGAGTCAGTGATTCCTGCACAGCCTGTGTTTGACCTGTGTCGGGTCAGTGAGAATGATGTAATGCTCTGAGCGGCTGGAGTCAGTGATTCCTGCACAGCCTGTGTTTGACCTGTGTCGGGTCAGTGAGAATGATGTAATGCTCTGAGCGGCTGGAGTCAGTGATCCCTGCACAGCCTGTGTGTGACCTGTGTCGGGTCAGTGAGAATGATGTAATGCTCTGAGCGGCTGGAGTAAGTGATTCCTGTACAGCCTGTGTTTGACCTGTGTCGGGTCAGTGAGAATGCTGTAATGCTCTGAGCGGCTGGAGTCAGTGATTCCTGCACAGCCTGTGTTTGACCTGTGTCGGGTCAGTGAGAATGCTGTAATGCTCTGAGCGGCTGGAGTCAGTGATTCCTGCACAGCCTGTGTTTGACCTGTGTCGGGTCAGTGAGAATGATGTAATGCTCTGAGCGGATGGAGTCAGTGATTCCTGCACAGCCTGTATGTGACCTGTGTCGGGTCAGTGAGAATGATATAATGCTCTGAGCGGCTGGAGTCAGTGATTCCTGCACAGCCTGTGTGTGACCTTTGTCGGGTCAGTGAGAACGATGTAATGCTCTGAGCGGCTGGAGTCAGTGATTCCTGCACAGCCTGTGTGTGACCTGTGTCGGGTCAGTGAGAATGATGTAATGCTCTGAGCGGCTGGAGTCAGTGATTCCTGCACAGCCTGTGTGTGACCTGTGTCGGGTCAGTGAGAATGCTGTAATGCTCTTAGCGGCTGGAGTCAGTGAGTCCTGCACAGCCTGTGTGTGACCTGTGTCGGGTCAGTGAGAATGATGTAATGCTCTGAGCGGCTGGAGTCAGTGAGTCCTGCACAGCCTGTGTGTGACCTGTGTCGGGTCAGTGAGAACAATGTAATGCTCTGAGCAGCTGGAGTCAGTGATTCCTGCGCAGCCTGTGTTTGACCTGTGTCGGGTCAGTGAGAATGATGTAATGCTCTGAATGGCTGGAGTCAGCGATTCCTGCACAACCTGTGTTTGACCAGTGTCGGGTCAGTGAGAATGATGTAATGCTCTGAGCAGCTGGAGTCAGTGATTCCTGCACAGTCTGTGTTTGACCTGTGTCGGGTCAGTGAGAATGCTGTAATGCTCTGAATGGCTGGAGTCAGTTCCTGCACAACCTGTGTTTGACCTGTGTCAGTGAGAATAATGTAATGCTCCTGTGATTCCTGCACAGTCTGTGTTTGACCTGTGTCGGGTCAGTGAGAATGCTGTAATGCTCTGAGCAGCTGGAGTCAGTGATTCCTGCACAGCCTGTGTTTGACCTGTGTCGGGTCAGTGAGAATGATGTAATGCTCTGGATGGAGTCAGTGATTCCTGGACCTGTCAGTGATTCCTGCACAGCCTGTGTGTGTGACCTTTGTCGGGTCAGTGAGAATGATGTAATGCTCTGAGCGGATGGAGTCAGTGATTCCTGCACAGCCTGTGTGTGACCTGTGTCCTGTGAGAATGATGTAATGCTCTGGTCAGTGATTCCTGAAGCCTGTGACCTGTGTCGGGTCAGTGAGAATGCTGTAATGCTCTTAGCGGCTGGAGTCAGTGAGTCCTGCACAGCCTGTGTGTGACCTGTGTCGGGTCAGTGAGAATGATGTAATGCTCTGAGCGGCTGGAGTCAGTGAGTCCTGCACAGCCTGTGTGTGACCTGTGTCGGGTCAGCCTGTGTGTGACCTGTGTGTGACCTGTGGGTCAGTGAGAACAATGTAATGCTCTGAGCAGCTGGAGTCAGTGATTCCTGCGCAGCCTGTGTTTGACCTGTGTCGGGTCAGTGAGAATGATGTAATGCTCTGAATGGCTGGAGTCAGCGATTCCTGCACAACCTGTGTTTGACCAGTGTCGGGTCAGTGAGAATGATGTAATGCTCTGAGCAGCTGGAGTCAGTGATTCCTGCACAGTCTGTGTTTGACCTGTGTCGGGTCAGTGAGAATGCTGTAATGCTCTGAATGGCTGGAGTCAGCGATTCCTGCACAACCTGTGTTTGACCTGTGTCGGGTCAGTGAGAATAATGTAATGCTCTGAGCAGCTGTAGTCAGTGATTCCTGCACAGTCTGTGTTTGACCTGTGTCGGGTCAGTGAGAATGCTGTAATGCTCTGAGTGGCTGGAGTCAGCCATTCCTGCACAACCTGTGTTTGACCAGTGTCGGGTCAGTGAGAATACTGTAATGCTCTGAGCAGCTGGAGTCAGTGATTCCTGCACAGCCTGTGTTTGACCTGTGTCGGGTCAGTGAGAATAATGTAATGCTCTGAGCAGCTGTAGTCAGTGATTCCTGCACAGTCTGTGTTTGACCTGTGTCGGGTCAGTGAGAATGCTGTAATGCTCTGAGCGGCTGGAGTCAGTGATTCCTGCACAGCCTGTGTGACCTGTGTCGGGTCAGTGAGAATGATGTAATGCTCTGAGCGGCTGGAGTCCGTGATTCCTGCACAGCCTGTGTTTGACCTGTGTCGGGTCAGTGAGAATGCTGTAATGCTCTGAGCGGCTGGAGTCAGTGAGTCCTGCACAGCCTGTGTGTGACCTGTGTCGGGTCAGTGAGAATAATGTAATGCTCTGAGCGGCTGGAGTCAGTGATTCCTGCACAGCCTGTGTGTGACCTGTGTCGGGAATCAATGTAATGAGAATGATTCCTGCACAGTCTGTGTAACCTGCTCTGAGAATGCTGTGTCAGTCAGTGATTCCTGCACAGTCTGTGTTTGACCTGTGTCGGGTCAGTGAGAATGCTGTAATGCTCTGAGCGGCTGGAGTCAGTGATTCCTGCACAGCCTGTGTGTGACCTGTGTCGGGTCAGTGAGAATGATGTAATGCTCTGAGCAGCTGGAGTCAGTGATTCCTGCACAGCCTGTGTGTGACCTGTGGGTGACCTCTGAGCAGCTGGAGTCAGTGATTCCTGCACAGCCTGTGAATGATGAGAATGATGTAATGCTCTTAGCGGCTGGAGTCAGTGATTCCTGCACAGCCTGTGTGTGACCTGTGTCGGGTCAGTGAGAATGATTTAATGCTCTGAGCGGCTGGAGTCAGTGATTCCTGTGTGTGTGATTCCAGTGAGAATGATATAATGCTCTGAGCGGCTGGAGTCAGCCTGTGTGTTGACCTGTGTCGGGTCAGTGAGAATGATGTAATGCTCTGAGCGGCTGGAGTCAGTGATTCCTGCACAGCCTGTGTGTGACCTGTGTCGGGTCAGTGAGAATGCTGTAATGCTCTGAGCGGCTGGAGTCAGTGATTCCTGCACAGCCTGTGTGTGACCTGTGTCGGGTCAGTGAGAATGATGTAATGCTCTGAGCGGCTGGAGTCAGTGATTCCTGCACAGCCTGTGTTTGACCTGTGTCGGGTCAGTGAGAATGCTGTAATGCTCTGAGCGGGCTGGAGTCCGTGATTCCTGCACAGCCTGTGTGTGACCTGTGTCGGGTCAGTGAGAATGCTGTAATGCTCGGAGCGGCTGGAGTCAGTGATTCCTGCACAGCCTGTGTGTGACCTGTGTCGGGTCAGTGAGAATGATGTAATGCTCTGAGCGGCTGGAGTCAGTGATTCCTGCACAGCCTGTGTGTGACCTGTGTCGGGTCAGTGAGAATAATGTAATGCTCTGAGCAGCTGTCGTCAGTGATTCCTGCACAGTCTGTGTTTGACCTGTGTCGGGTCAGTGAGAATGCTGTAATGCTCTGAGCGGCTGGAGTCAGTGATTCCTGCACAGCCGGTGTGTGACCTGTGTCGGGTCAGTGAGAATGATGTAATGCTCTGAGTGGCTGGAGTCAGTGATTCCTGCACAGCCTGTGTTTGACCTGTGTCGGGTCAGTGAGAATGCTGTAATGCTCTGAGCGGCTGGAGTCAGTGAGTCCTGCACAGCCTGTGTGTGACCTGTGTCAGGTCAGAGAGAATGATGTAATGCATAACATGACATGACATGACATAACATTAAACGAACCAAAACAATCAGGCCATTCAACTTTACTCGCCCGCCCATTTACCTATTGCTAAAGTGAACCTAACACGAGCTCTGTTCACAGACATACTGACAACTATTGGCAATTTAGTGGCTGATATTAGCCCAAAGTACTGACGCAAGCTCACTCCCAACTCGTGATATAGTGACGCTTTTGTCATGGTCTGCCCAAAGGTTGATATACGATGCAGAGGGACTCCTTTGATGTCGTTATTTGACCCCATTGCTAAATTGTATAAGGGAAAAATAAATTGTAATTTCATGAATTTATTGTATTGTATTCAAGATCGGGCTTGGAAAATGGGAATAATAATTTTGCTAATGTATTACAATAACATTAATCTGAGATCATTGTAACATACAAAGAGTTTGTTTACAAAATGCAATATATCCATTTTAGTAATTTTGGGTAGATTTTTTTATGCTGGCATCTATTGCATTTTATTTAAAAACACAAACTTTGACCATGAAAAAATACACCTTATAGTATGAATTTCTAAAAACAGATTTTTGCACCATGTGTAAGAAGCACAGGGCTATCGCTCTATGGTATTATCTCAATTTTAGTAATTTTGACAGTTATTACGTTTTGGAAACAAACTCTTCGAATACAACACAACATATATTTTTTAAAAACTGCATTTGGTGCATTCTGTGCTATAGTGGCTTGTGTGGTTACTTCACATTCAGGAGGTTCTGGGTTCGAGCCCTGGCCGCACATTGGTTTGGCACGTTATGCTATGGGATACCTACAGCTTCTCTAAAGGTTTGATTTTCCGTTGTGAAATTCAGCCAAGGATAGCTGACCAAGCCTCGATATATGACTCCTTAGGAGTGAGACGGGGTAGGTCATGCATGTCTTTAGACTGTGGGAGGAAACCAGAGTACCCAGCGGAAACCCATGTGGATCTGGGGAGCACATGTGACCTCCACACTGAAGGGCCCACGTTCCCCCGAACCACAGTACCGCCCCTCTAAAACCTCTTTTCTCAATTCAGAAACGTTTCTGTGCAGAAATAATTCGATATCGCCATGGAAGTGTTGTGCTGGGATCAAGAAAACTACGCTCGACCAGGGAGTGCATTATAGTCCACCAATGAACAGCAGCTCTGCTATGATGATGTCATGAAACCACAAAGATTTGCATCAAATGCAACTGGCAAGGACTTTCGGCTAGCATTTTTTGACCGGGAGAATCCCTGGCGGTGAGCGATTTTAAGGCTGAAAGTGAAGTGAAAATAATACTTAAGTCACTGGACATGAAGTATTTTCAGTTCTCTTGGCAGCATGCACCTTTGCAAGTCTTTGCTGATCTGCACGTAAAGCTTGCTAACATTAGCTAGCAAACTTCAGACAGCTGAAGCGCCTGACATTTGTAAGCGCAGCATGGAGATATCAGAACTGCAATTCATTGGAGGACTATAATTTTACTCCAGAGGACCATTATTTGCTTGGTCCCAGAACAACACTTGCACAGCAATACCAGACTGTGCATCTATGCGCAGTCCATCTATCTCCTCTATTCCTTAATTTGCTCTTCTTTGTGTTGAGCTGCATTTTACGGAGTTTAGTTGGTGTAATCAGATGTAATCTGGCAAAGCCTTAAATGCAGTGATCTGTACTGGCCATGTTTAAGTATTTAATACCACGGATCATTTAAACGAGTCGAGCTGAAGTAGAACACATTGGGGTGTGCTGTGCTTATTCAGCGGCATCATTATGTTGTCCTGACAGCTTTACTGCTGTAACCTGGGCAGATGGATCTGTGGTGCAGTCGAGTGCCTGGAAGCTTGGCTGGTCACTGAACGCACGCACTTTTGCTCGTGTTAAACTCTCCTGATAAAATCATATCAACCCCTGTTATTGTTATGGAATAATTTTTACTTCACGCAACGGGGGAGGGGTAATGTATTTAAGTGGCGTTTATTTGTCTGTGTGCTTGTTTGTTGCCTGCTGAAATTTTCGCTTTTGACAAGCATATTGGTCAGTTGAGTTTGTCTGCCTGTCTGTGTGTATTTGCGCTATAGCTACCGGTCCACTACCAATCCTCACGAAACATCACACGCAAGTAGGCCTTGGTCCAGAAGAGAAGCCTAGTGCTTTTTGTGAATGTGGGTCAAAGTTCAACAAAAATGTAGGAAAAAGTTCAAAAATTGCTTATCTGCTGTAACTTCTCTCTGAATGGTCCGATTGACTTGAAACTAAACGTACTCGACTTTTCTTTCAACAATGCATGATTTGAAACTCAATATTAGGGGGGTCACTGTGTTCTTAGCGGGGGTAAATTTCACATGGCCATGCATAAACTTATCAGTCTTCATCAGATTTTGTTCAGATTTGATACATGACACATTGTCAGGGATGTTTTAATGTTCCTCAAATATACCGGAAATCCGTTCGTTCACTTCTGGTTTCCAAGACAATGAAACGCCTATTTACATTATCATTTACTGTAGCTACAATTTGGAGATATTTCCATGTAATTTGGATGAAAGATGGGCATTTTAATTTAAATTTTCGTCTTCAAAGGCCAGTTACAACCGTATTATTTCAAACTCAATTTAACAAATTTCGGTCAGCTCTCAGTCGGTGCGGCTGATTTTTGTTTTGTCTGTTTGCGTGCTTGTGTGTAACCAGTGTAGGGCAACAATGTTTCTCTCAAATTACACAAAATTTTCTTGAAAGGGGTGCAGTGGTCCAAGAATCACCTGAATAGATTTTTGACCCAATGGGTCAAGATCACTGAAAAACCAAAAATTGTTTTTATTCAGGATAACCTCCTTAAATTTGCTCTGATTAATTTCAAACTGGATTCAAAACGTGTATTTTTCAATTCCACTTTCCAGCCATATGTTACACTATGGTGTGACATCGAGGGGGTCATGCCTGCAATTTTACATGCCAGTAATTCAATAACCAAAGCATTTAATGATCACAGTACTATTATTGACATATAGGAGCTTGCCCGTGACCTTTGGTTTGATAACAAAATTGCTGACTTTGAATAACCTTCAAAGGTCAACGTCTTTACAAAAAAATTTCATATTCCCAAAAATGTATTAAATTTTGTCTGTTTCATGTCAATTGGTGTCCAATCCAGCCAAGAGATCATACTATAGGACGTCCAGTTAACTGGTCTCCATGGTTATCCAGAAAAACGTCTCCTTGGGCGGGGTGTGTTGTGCCTGGCACTGTTTGTCCTTAAATAAATGGTTGGAAAAACCAACAAGATTCATTAAATTGAGGTTTAAACTGAGCCATTCAGTCATCAACCAAATTACATGTCACTGAAGATATCTGCTTCAAAAATTTCCAGAGCTTACTGTGCGGCGAAAATCCTGAACAAAGCTAGGAAGGAAATTGTGGTCATGCGAGTTGTCAACATGTCAAACAGCGTAACCATGATATACATTCTTCCAAGGGCATGTTTATGTCAGAGAATCATATAGTGTACAGTCGCTTTAGATAATATAAGGAAAGGCATCGAAGGCGACGTTTTTATTAATTGTGCAGTAAAGCGCGCCTCACGCTTCGCTCTCTCCCCAGCTGAACTGTGCGGGATGACTCTCCGGAAAAAAAAAAATGCTTGCGAGCCATTTGGATCTGTCAGCAACAAGCTTGCGCCATACAAAATCCTCAACAGAATTTATTATACCCCACACAAACTCCATTAAGTAGGTCTCTAAGACAGTGATAAATGCTTTCAGAGAAAAATCGGGCTAGAGCGCCAACACTGGGAATGTAAGACGACTGTGAATCTGTGGAAAGTTTGCAATGAAACGGCACAGCGCTAAACAGCACAGAACTACTGCTGTACATCTTCGGTGACCTGCCTGGTAAAATATGCGATAAAACGCACTTTCCTGTGAGTTCTGAAAGACTTGGACCCGAGCAGCCAGGGCGAGTTTCCCCGGATTGGATAACGAGGCAGTTGTTGTGATGAAGCACGGAAAGAAGACCTTACGCTGTATCAGAATGCAGCATCGCCGAGGGAGTCCTTGAAAAAGACCTGTGCGATTTATAAATGTGATGATAGTGCACTAATACCAAATCCAGTTACGAGCGAATCAGCCGGCGATTAAAGAGGAGAGGCGGAGGAGTCGCCACAAGAGTACCCGCTAACTCTCGTGTGGCGTTCCAGTAAAGATGGCCCATTTTGTTTATATTTTTATGGTTATTAATTCATCTTCAAGTCCTGACAAATTATTTTGTAGCCTGAAACTCCTGTGGCCTTGGCATATTTTCAGTGAGGAACGTTGTACAGGAGGTATTTTTCATTGTATACACTTCTACACACCCCCCCTCACTCATGCATGTTTGTGAGCCGAACACAAGGGCTAAGATGGAGGATCTAAGATGGCGGTTTCACCGCTGGAGGTTGAGGTGGCTCCAGGACTTCAGCCCCTGCCCCCATCATTGCAGGGCGAGAATCCGTTCTCCCGAGACTCAGGAAGGAACAGATCTGTAGTGTCTCAGCACCTTGCATCCCCTGCGCTCTCCCACAATCCTCTGCTCTCCCACAATCCCTCTGTAACACGACCTGCCTGTCCTTCCCCAGGCCGCCCCGCCCTGTGCCCAGCCACCCGATACTCCTCTCCGGTCTGTTTTACGCTAAATATTTGCAGCGCTGCAGGGGAGACTGAGGGGAGAGTGTCTGTTTACACGTGTACTGTCATTCACTGGCCTCTCTCTTTCTCTCTCTCTCTCTCACCCTCACTCTGTCACCCTCTCTCTCTCTCTCTCTCTCTCTCTCTCTCTCTCTCTCACCTTCCCTCTCCCTCTCTCTCTCTCTCCCTCTCACCCTCACTCTCTCACTCTGTCACCCTCCCTCTCTCTCTCCCTCTCACCCTCACTCTCTCACTCTGTCACCCTCTCTCTCGCTCTCTCTCATAACAATGTTCTGTAAATTTTACATTATTTTTCCCAGAGGAAAGAACAAATTAAGAAATTATCAGCAAATTAAGTATTTAACCCCTGTATGTAAAATCCAAATAATGCCAATCCTTGCCTGATGTACGTGACCCTATTTAAGGCTTTATGACTCAGGATTTGTGTCCGAGAGACTGGAAAAATTAAGACTTGTCTCATTTGGAAATTCAATTACGGAATTATTTAGCAATTACGTTTCAGAATTTTGTAGACGCCGGCGTCCATTAAGCATATAGGGGTTAAAAAAAATATCAGAATTGAGAAATTTTGAAAAGCAGTTGAATTCCAAATTTATATGCCACAAACAAAAACTTAAACATTTACACAGTTTGGTACCGAGGCGTTAGCATGGTGGCTGTGAGAGAATAACTGCCAGCAGTCGTGAGCTGTGAACTAAAGTTATAAGATTGATCACCATGTTCATAGATTTTATAGTGCATGAATCAATTGAGTGTTTCGGGGGGTGTTTCTCTGAGTGAGACGGAATGAGATTTACGACACTAAGCCGCAACGTGCTAAAATGGTTTCTAAAATATCAATATTCATAATTATATCAAGCGAGTGCCAATACTAATAGCATTACTGTGTAGCAATTAACATTGTGGAACTTGTTTTAATTTAATTACTGTAATTATGCCTATTATTATTGATAATATTATGGGGTGTGAACTGAAGAATGAGAGGGCTGCTCATCTCACAAGAAGAGCTCAAACGCGCAGCGAGACAGTTCGGTTATGACATGGCAGTCATAATTTAGAGTCTCTATTGTCCACATTACTGAACTGGTCCACTTTTCTGTGAATAAAACTATACTGAAATAATATTGCTGTATTTGTGCATGACGAACAGCAGCTTGGCACTTATGCTGTACTGCAAGCACACGACGCAAACAGATTTTTTTAACCTCTTGTTTATGCGAGTTAGTTTCTGTGTGTGCGCGTGTGTATTTGGTCTTACTGGACATGAATGTGAGTATATGAGCGCGCCTGTTTACAAGTGTGTATATGTGCCGATACACTGTGTTTGTTTGCATGGGTGTATGCATGCATATTTGCGTGTGTGTTTGTGTGTGTGTCTGTGGTTGTTTGTGTGTTTGTATTAGCCTGATTCTGCGTGCTTGTGTGTGAGTGTGTGCTTCTACGTGTGTAAGGCCAGATCATGGCATGTTGGTCTCATGTGGACTCACTTTTCCCCTGGTGGCCAGTATGGGTAGTGCAGCAGGGGCAAGTGTCAAGTGCAGTTAGCAGCATGGTTGTGTAACAGGGAGTGCAGTGCGTAATCAGGGAACCCCACTGTCACAGCTTTTCTTCATGAAGTTTAGAGACTTGTATCCACAGCGCTGCTTGTTAGAGATGATAGGTGACACGGTGAAGGCTGGTGTCTGTGGAATCGTCTTTCCTGTGAGGTTAGGCTGTCGTTCATGTCCGACTCTCCTCTCACAGCCCCACCATCTCCTCTCTCCGCTCTCTGTTCCCCTCTTTCGCTGATATTTCACAAATCCCCTCTTCCCCTCATCCTTCCTTCAGTTCTGCCCATCAGGAATTAATGATCTATAAATCATTGATCTATAAATGACTGAGGCACTGACCACTCTGAGTAGAACCGAACTTACACACACACGCATGCACACACACACACACACACACACACACACATATACACACTCTCACACATACACATGCACTCACACACACACACACACACACACACACACACACACACACGCACACTCACACACACATACACGCACACGCACACACACACACACACGTGCGCACACACACAGGAGCAATAGCTCTAACTCACAGTACAATTTGTTTTGACTCCAATCAAAGTTTACACTCCGTCATTGTGACCAGATGACTCCGCTCTCATTTCTCTTAGTTCTTTTGAAAGTGCTGGAATGTTAGACACTGTTCCTGTCACATAGAGGCACTGCAGTCTCCTAGAAGTCCCTTGAAATATATTTTCACATCACACGGAGCACTCCAGGAACAGCCTCAGCGCTGCGCAGGTCAATAAGTGTCAGGAGTATCAGGAACTCTCGCAGCTCTGTCCTGTCAGCTTATGAGGAACATTATAAATATTGTGTTTGAAAGGTGTTTTCGGCGATGTTACCAGTAGGTTTTCATGGCTGGATGTGGGTGGAATGCGAGCGCAACGGTTCCGAGTTCTAACCCGGCGCATGAAGACTCATTCCAATCACCTGTCAATCAAACCTCTGCTCAACAGCTGGGACGCAGAGGAAACTCCTGGGGTCCGACAGCAAAACTCCAGCTGACGTGTGTCACCTCCGCCTGTGAGCTCAGAGGCTGATCTCACTGTTTGGTGCTACATCCTAATGGTTGGAACAAAATACTGGGGGGGCGACTTTTACAACCACATTTCCAAAAGAGTTGGGACGCTGTGTTAAATGTAAATAAAACAGAATGCAATGATTTGCAAATCAATTAAAACCCTATATTTAATTGAAACTATTGTCATGAATGGGATTATTGAATAAAGGAAAACCCACCTAAAAGCCTGACTAGAAAGGTGAGTATTTTTTTTAGATTTCTCTCACATATCTCCGCAAACTCTGCAGATTTCAGAGACTCCGGCAGGCTGTTCCGCAGCTTGGGTCTTTCAAGGGGTTCTTCCATGCGGAAGGTTGGCATTATAAAGGTTATATTTGTGCGAGCTGACTCGACAAACCATAAACATGCAATCAGAGATACCGTAAGTTACCATGGCAGGTTAAAAGAGCGTCAGTTTTGTGACATTGAAAACCCTGGCTTTAGGCTCAATATATCTCACTAACACTCTCGCTTCGTAGTAAATCCCTCAGGTCTACTCTTCTGTGGGGTTCGAGGGAGAAAAGTGTAAAGTGTTTGTATGTGGAAGCTGCCTCTTGTCATGAGAGAGAGGGAGAGAGAGAGGGAGGGAGAGAGAGGGAGAGGGCTGTAAAGCCCTTTATGACAGGGGGTCTCGCTGTGAGGTGTCCCTTGGGGGTGCTGATGGGGGTGGTCGGGGGGAACATGTGACCTCGGTTTGACTTTTTACCGCCCTGGTGATTAATGTTCTAATTGGTCGAAGATGTGCTGATGTATCTCTTCTGTGGAGAGGCGTTGCAGGAACTGCAGGTCACAGACCACCTGATAGAGGGAAAGGGAAATGCTGGCAGGTGTGCTGGGGGGAGGGGTTTACAGAGCCCCTCCCCCTTTTATCTCCGCCCCCCCCGGAATCGAGTCTTACTCTTCCTCTATGAACATTGAATGAGCAGCTTTGACTGTTGTGGAGGCCTCTAATCACAAACATACAAACGCACACACGCAGACACACACGCACGCACACAGGAAGTCAAGCCCATTTCTCTGAAGTTTCACTTACCTGTGTTTGCAGTCGTGTGTGTGCGTGTGTGTGTGTGTACAAAGTGCCAGTGCACGACTGTGCTTCAGTCTGTGTGTGAGATATGGCTGCATGTTAGGGAGTGAGTGTGTTTTAAACAGTCGTCTGTGCTCTCTCGGTGATACCGCATTATTGCACTCCGAGGAGTTTTATGAGGATTATTCATCTTCCTGTATAATGCTGGTAAGGCATTGTAATTTAATTTTATGCAAACACCTGTACAGGTGTGTTTGAGACTTGTGTTTGTGTGTAAATGTAAGCAGGAGTGTTTGGGACTGCGGTGTGTATTTTGTGCAGTTGTACGTGTATTGGTAAAAGCATTTGTGGATGTATGTATCTGTGTGCATGAGAGTTTGTGTCTGTATGGGTGAGTGAGAGTGTGTGTAAGTGTATGTGTGTGTATGAAAAAGTGTGTGCGCTTTTATATGAATGTAAGTGCATGCATGACTACACGTGTGTGGCATGTGCAAGTATGAAAGTGTGTATTATATATATATTTGTGTATGTGTGCATGTGCTTTTTGTGTGTGCGCTTGTGCATGCAAGATGTAAGTAGGAGGATGTGAGTTTGTGCGTGTATATATATATGTGTGTGTATATGAGTGTTACATACGTGTGTGTATATGAGCGGTACTATACTGTGAGTGTGTGTATGTGTGTAAGAGTGGTACACAGGTCGACTGTGAGTGTGTGTATGTGTGTAAGAGTGGTACACAGGTCGAGTGTGAGTCTGTGTATGTGTGTAAGAGAGGTACACAGGTTGAGTGTGTGTGTGCGTGTGTGTGTGTATTTATGTATATGTATAAGAGTGGTACGCAGGTTGAGTGTGTGTGTGTGTGTGTGTGTGTGTGTGTGTATAAGAGTGATACGCAGGTTGAGTGTGTGTGTGTGTGTGTGTGTGTGTGTGTGTGTGTGTATAAGAGTGATACGCAGGTTGAGTGTGTGTGTGTGTGTGAGACTCTACAGTGTGAAACCAGCAGTAGCAGGCACTGGGAAGAGCAGTGCAGCCCCAGTATTTAGAGTCCAGTCCAACTAATGGAAATGTAGTTGGTTTAATGACCCTGAATTCCTGTTTGTAATTAGATGTGGGAATTGCCGGCGCTTTGTACCAGATGATACTGTATTAGCGGATCAGGGCCGAGCGGCGGACCGGGCCTGCCGCCGCGGCTGATCATTTTTCATCCGTCTGACACGCGGGCGTGCAAGAGCGGCGGACGGGGGATTGATTGTAAATGAGCCTCAAAATGATGCCTAATGAAAACCTGTAAAGACACTTTCATTTCTAAACACCGAATTAGCGCAACCCTACCCCGCTGCACTCGCTCGACGCTCCTCGGGAGAAGGGAGGGAGGGTGTGTGTTTGTGTGTGTGTGACAGACAGAGAGAGAGCTTGCATATTCGGTGGGGATGATAGAAGTTTCTGAGACTTTCTTGGTTAGTCTCATTGCTGCGTAAACACATGGGGAATCAGAGGCATCTGTTGTTTCGGTCTCCTCTGAACGTTTAATGCTGGCTATGATCAAAGTGCCATCATGAGCCGTCTGAGGGAAGAGATCCCTCTGATGTGCGACGTGTTTCTCTGATAAGATTCAGCGTCAGCAAGAGAGCGAAAAACTGCACTGTAAGAGAAAGACGCTTGTTCACAACACACTAAACATGAAGTCCAGGAGCCTAGAGGCTCGCTGTAGCAGTAAGAGTGAAGAACACGTGACGTCACGTACTGAGGGGAAGGTAGCAGAGTGTTACAAGGTTGTTGAGGAAGTTGCAGAGTATGAGGAGGAAGTGGTGGACTGTACAGATGAGATTTATTTAAATTTGCAGAGTTTTAGGAGAAAGTTTCGCAGTTAGAGGGGGAAGTTGCGGAGTGTGAGGAAGTGGTAGAGTATAAGGAGGAAGTGATAAGGTGTTAACAGGAAATGGTGGAGAATGTGGAGGAAGTTTCAGACCATGAGGAGGAAATGGCGACGCATGAGGAGGAAGTGGCTGACTGCGAGGAGGAAGTTGATGAGTATGAGGAGGAAGTGGCCATCTATACAGATGAAATAGCAGAGTTTTAGGAGAAAGTTTCAGATTTAGAGAAGTAAGTCGTTGCGAGTGAGGCAGAAGTAGTAGACTACCAGAAGGGAGTGATGTGGTGTAAACAGGAAGTGGTGGAGAATGTGGAGGAAGTGTCAGAGTATGAGGAGGAAGCAGTGGAATATGAGGAGGAAGTTGCAGAGTATGAGAAGGAAGTGGAAGAGTGCAAAGAGGAAATGGTAGAGATTAAGGAGGAAGTGATGGGGTGTGAAGAGGAAGAGGCGGAGAATGCGGAGGAAGTTTCTGTGCCATCGCATCCCCAGCTTAATGGTGCTCAGGCATCTGGCTGATGCACAGGATGGGAAAGGAAATGGGACTCAGCAGACCAGGTGACCTTCTTGAATTGCTCCCAGGTCCAGTTCTGAAGCTCAGGTGTCCACTGTAAGTGCTTTCAGGAGTGGACCGAGGTACAGGCGCTCTGACTGACCAGCGGCTACAAAGCACTGGAAGCAGCAGTATACAATACACTGTGTGTTACAACACATTCCTCACGGAAGTATCAATATCATCTGTCACTCGTGCCGCAGTCGCCCTTCTGTCGGTTTGGACCAGACGGGATCGCCTTCATTGCCTTTGTGCATCGATGAGCCTTGTGTGCCCAACACCCTGTCTCCGGTTCATGGTTTATCCTTCCTGGGACCCCTGCCAGTAGGTACTGACATCTGCTGACAGGAAGCACTCCAGAGGTCTTGCCGCTTCTGTCAATCCCTGACCGACTCGACTGGCCGTAACGATTCGACCAATTTCAAAATCACTCAGGTCTCATTTCTCCCTCATCTAGCGCTTCAATTATGAGAACCGACTGTTTGTGTACCGTCTAACGTCTGTCTGCAGACCTAGTGAGATGATCAATGTCATTTACATTACCCATTACTGGTGTTAATCTTTCAGCTCATTGGTGTATATCTCTATAGCCCAAATCGTTCACTGGCTTAGCACAAGGAGACAATTAAAAAAAAAAAAATCACATTATATAAACATTTTCTTGTGGTGAAAGAAAAACTTTTCCTGTCTTGTGTTGAGAGTAAAGTTACAGTTGAATTGAATAAAGAACAGGCTCTGCTGCTGGAGCCGAGGGCTGTGATGTCAATGAGCCACATGACCAGGAAATTAGCCTGAAAAATATGGGCTCATACTGGGCTGCTTGGTGTGATTTCAGAGCTTCAGGTCACAGGGTAAAGGTTGGAGTTTAACGTGTTGTGTTTGATTTGGGGTCTGGAGCCCTCTTTCTGTTCAGTGCTCTGAGCTTACAGTACTGTGTCTGTGTTCGGTCAGTGTCGTTGAACCACTGACTCTGGGCTCTGGCATGCCGTAAGACCGATGAGGTCAGCATCGATGTGTCCTGGTTTCCGAATTGTGTATTTGCGTGTTTGGCTGCACAGATATAGATATAGAGATCTGTGAATACACACATTGGTCAAAATATTTTCCTATACTTTGTCCACAGTAAATGTGAAAGGAAAGTACTCCACTGGCAGTCGAGCCTGCTTGATAGAAATGTATTTTCTGTCTCTTTGCTTCTTGAATTGACATCCACTTGACAGACATACAGAAAGCAGATGCTGCGCTCTGTCGATGCTACAGATGAGCTGTGTGGGAGAGGCAGCGATCTTGTGGTTTATAAACCTGCAGAACTGAACTCTTCTCTGATTGGACAAAGGGAGACTCTGGTGGCTTATGACTGGTCGGATGGGGTGTGTTGGGGCAGGAAAATGTGAAGTTAAAGGGTCAGAATGTAGAAGTCTTGCCATGTGATTGTTTCATTCAAGAACTCGTTATTAGTTCTAATGAATTATGCTAATGAGCAAGTTTCTCAGGTCCCATTTTTCACACAGTCGACACTTCGACTATTAGAATTAACAGTTCGATATGCCATCTAAGGTCTGTCCTTGACGTGCTCCATTGTTACCAGATAACTGTGTTTGTTCCTTGTGTGTTTTCCAGCCAGGAGCTCATTCAGATGTTTCCCTTATTATTTCCAACTTCTGACTGACGGATCATGCTAACGAGCAAACCCTGGAGCTCAGTGGGGTACTCTGATATTTTTCACATGGGTGTTACATCTCAGATTGCCGAGCTTTCCAGAGTGTGTTCCTGCCTTTCGCCCGTTGTAAGCTGGGATATAGGCTCCAGCTTCCCCGCAGCCCTAGGAGGAAGCGGTTTCGATAGCGGATAGATGGATGGTATTCCATCTTTGGATAATAGGATGGGACAGGGAGGGAAGTTTGTTGGGTTACTGGGGTGAGAATGGGCAGAGAGCAGGTTGGGATACAGGGTTAGGCCTTCAGGGGCAAGTCAACTGGACAGGGTGTGGTTACAGCGTGACCGCTCAATACCATTCAGCCTAGCAGATCTACACTATCCTGTGTGCTTTTTTCAGCTTGTCTGTGCTTCGCTGTGGATTCGTCCTGCGTTACTGTGGAATGCCTCTACGTTCTCGCCGATTCCTCTTCGTTGCCGTCGATTCTCGGCTAACAAATTAATCCTCATTTCGTCTAGGCCTTTTCCCACCTCCAACTTCACCGTATTTACTCACCGCAGTTAATGCTCATTAAGAGATCTTCGTTTAGAGATCTTCATTAGGAGATCTCTTTAATCATTCTCGGTTTCAATTCAAATACCTTTGCGGAGGTCTCTGGTGAACGCTGTTTCCATTGTTCTGGGCGGGAATTAATGACTGACAATTTAGATTTTTCATTACTCCTTTGTTATTGCATGTAAATGGGTTTCGCCCCGCCCCCAAACCTAAAATACCCCTCCCCCTCCTTCGCGCACTCTTTATATTGGAAGGGTTTTCATAAATATGTGAAGACACATGACTTCACACCCACCTCTTATGGTGCGCTCATTCTGCTTGTAGAAGTGTAGCTGTACTTTACTCACTGTGTCTAATAGGGTTTGGGAGTCCTGTGATGGTGTATTTAAAGGTAACATCGCAGAAGAACTGCTGTTCACACATATGGCGTTATCGTCATGCGCGTCTTCTGTTACCGTAACGGGTGACGCAAAGACAGAAAGGCTGTCCCAAGTTTACTCTTCATTCTCTTCATTTTAAATATGAAATATTCTTCTTTTGCTAGAAGTTACCCCCACCCCTCTGGAGTGTCTCTATACGATATAAACTTTATACTGTATATTTTACGGAATTATACTGTAAGTCTGCAGCCGACGGCTGACAGGGAAGCATGCAGATGTCTTGTCGCCAGGCAGACCCAAATTGATAAATAGCCGTTACACAGGCCCTCTGGAGAGAGCTGTCCTTGACTGAGGGGGGCGGGGTGGGGGTGGGGGTGGTTTTTGGGGGACAGCTGTGCTGTGGGGGGGTCGGTGGTTGGTTTGGGGGTGCTGGTGGAGTTCTGGCATCGCACCAGAGGAAACAAACACCTGATAATCATTGGCACCCGTCTCACACGCTCTGTGTGCAGAGAGAGAGAGAGAGAGAGAGACACTCCTGAAATAACGGTCGAGAGTCGGCAAGACATTGTGTCCTCTAGACGCTTAACTACACTGCAGTTGTATGTAGTGTATCTGTAACCACTTTTCTGCACGGTATATCGGTACATCCTTGTACACTGCAGATCTGTACATTGTGTTGCACTGCGACACTGTACACTACACTGCAAGGTGCAGCTGTAGCCAATAGCACGCACTGCATGGGTTCTGAATGCATCGCTATCGTTGTGCTATTTCCCTACAATCAGTTACGTTGGCACTGAAGCACAGGGGCATCGGATTGAACTCCTTCTAGAAGCACCGTGATTTCATGCTGTACTTGGTTACAACAAATGCAATCTGTAACCTTGTAAAGACGTAAATATAAAGTGTGTGTCTGAAGTTCTTCATTCTCTTGGCTACTAATCTTGTTATCATTGTTGCTGACCTTATTTAAGAGCAGGCTGTGATTTTTGTGGTCATCGGGATTATATTTGGCAGTGGCGTGTGATTGAGGTCTATATTTTGGCGCGGTTTTTGGTTGTTGTTGTTTGGATTGTATTTGGGACTAGTGTGTGATTATTGTGGTCAGTGTGGACCATATTTAGGTGCAGTTTGTGTTTATTGCAGTTTGAATTGTATTCAGGAGTGGTCTGTGGTCAGTGTGGACCATATTTAGGCGCGTTTTGTGGTTGTTGTGGTTTGAATTGTATTTAAGAGCTATGTGATTGTTGTGTTCAGTGTGGACCATATTTAGGCACGGTTTGTGGTTATAGTGGTTTGGACTGTGTTTAGGGAGTGGTGTGCGATTGTTGTGGTCAGTGTGGACCATATTTAGGTGCAGTTAGTGGTTGTTGTGGTTTGAACTGTATTTGGGAGTGGTGTGTGATTGGTGCGTTCAGTGTGGACCATATCTAGCTGAAGCGAGTGGTTGTCGCGGTTGTAGGGGACATTATTTAGGGGCGCACCGGTCTGGGATTGGAGGAAGGCGACGGGGGGGATTAAAATATGATCTGGTTGAGTCGCAGGAGCTTGACAGGGTTTTTCGGCAGATTTGTCATTAGTGTGAATTTGCATGTACCTTGTTGAGCGCGGAGGCCTGGGGAGGTTTGGCCAAAAGCACAGCTGCACTGATCGCCTCGCCTTCATTTATCTTCATTTCTTCCCAATTACACCAAATTAGCAATAGTCTCAGTTGCATTACCAACTTAATCCCCATTTTCTGCAGCCTGCGTTCGGCGGAGGCAGATGATTTCTTGGCGGGAGTTAGGGTAAACAGCCATGAAAATGCCACCCTGGCAGATGGCGAGGCCCACAAGAAATATGACAAACACTGCGCCAGCCAGCCTCCCACCTCCTGCACACACGGCAAGCTGTCAGAGAGTGTGTGTGTGTGTGTGTGTGTGTGTGTGTGTGTGTGTGTGTGTTTTTTGTGAGTGTGTGTTTGTGTGTGTGCGTGTGTGTATTTGTGTGTGTGTTTGTGTGTGTGAGAGTGAATGTGTGTGTGCGTGTATGTGTCTTTGTGTGAGTGAGTGTGTGTGTGTGTGTGTGTGTGTGTGAGAGTGTGCGTGTGCCCATGTTTGTATGTGTGTGTATGTTTGTGTATTTGTGTGAGTGTGTGTGAGTGCGTGTGGGCATGTTTGTGTGTTTGTGTGTGTGTGTGAGTGTGCATGTTTGTATGTGTGTGTATGTTTCTGTGTTTGTGTGTCTGTGTGTTTTTTGTGTGTGTGCACTTGTGTGTGTGTGTGTATGTTTGTATGTGTGTGTATGTTTCTGTGTTTGTGTGTGTGTCTGTGTGTTTGTTTGAGTATATGCACTTTTTGTGTGTGTGTGTGTGTGTGTGTGAGAGAGTGTGTGTGTGTACATGTGTGTCTTTGTGTGAGCGTGTGTTTATGTGTGTGTGTGTGTGTGTGTGTTGTATATGTGCATGTTTATATTTTTGTGTGTGCATGTATTTGTGTGCGTGTGTGTGTTGTGTGTATGCGCTTGTGAGCGCATGTAGGTTTGTATTTGTGTCTGTATGTAGCTATGTGAGATCTATGTGCTGACCATGTGTGCAGTTGGTGTGTGACTGAGTGTTTGTGTTTGTGTGCGTGTTTTGTGTTTCTCTGTCTGTTGTTCATATGTGTGTGTATCTGCATGTTTTTGTGTGTGTATGCGTGTGCTTGCATGTGTATAAGTGTGTGCAGTTATTGGAGCGTCTTTTAATTTCTTCTCTGGGAAAAAAGACATCGTGTCAGATGCACATTTCTGTACGTCACAGAAAAATTGTCCTCTGAAGAACACGCTTGTACAAATTATTTCAGCCATTGTTTTCCTGTTAAATTGAGTGATATTGGAAATGAGAGAGTGGTTTATAATTCTGAAGAGGTTTGTACCGATCTGAGTGCATTAATTAACATCACTGCTGCCGCGCTCTATGATTTCAACACGAAGAGGACGATCATTAATCTCTCTTCAAAGGAGTTCTTCTCGTTCTTCTACGTTCTGTGACAGGAATCACGAGGACGCTCTTCGCTCCTCAGTGTGTACAGTCTGGGAGAGCTGTATGAGATGTAATGATGGAGGGAGAGACTGAAATGGCTTCACTGCGAGGCAAGCCGGCCACTCTCTTTGAGTTCGACCCTGTGTCCGGCCCCGTAGACAAAAACCTCGGACGATTTATGTCAATTTCGCTCTCACAAACCAGAGGCCAGCCATACAGTGAACTTTTCAGTGCTAAATCAACACTTTCAGAGTTTTTTTATCCCTCTGGGGTGAGAATGCGCTCAAATGGACTCAGGAGTTTACACTGAACATTTTACTAGGCATGATTAAGCATTAAAAAATCTAGTTTAAGGACACAAAATTCGAAGGGGTCTCTTCGAGCTAAGTGTCAGATCACAGTAAAGAATCGAAACAAAGGTGAACCCAAGCTAATGTTTTTATTCGTGCACCTGCTGAAGGCTGCCATACAGCGGTGCAGGTGTTCAGATTGAGGTTTTGAACTGCTGTTGAAAGATGGGTTTGCGTACAGTAATTAGCGTGGCTCTGTCGTGTAATTGGGCGGGGCCTGCTCAGGTAGATGGACAGCGCTGGTTCAGTTGGGTCGGCTGTACTGAAATATTTTGAGTAAGCTCGGCAGGAATCTCAGATCTTCTGCTGTTCGATCTCTATAGCAACTACAATTGCTCTCAGTTGAGTTTAAACCTCAGTTTGTGCCATCGTTTTTGACCTTTTCTGCAATGTCAACCTTGACCTTCGGTCTTGACCTGTGAAAATCTGGTTACCTCTTACTGTTGTCTTATATAACCTTGCCACAAAGTTTCCCAAACTTTTTCCGTAACCTTGCATACAAATGGACTGGCAGATTAACAAACCGTGGCAAGGAACATAGCAGAGGTCATTTACATTACACTTCTATAACACGTGCTTGTAAAATGTGAGGGAATTTTGGTCAGGGGTAGAAAATCAGGCTCAATTGGTCAAAGTCCGCCCCTGTATTTTGTTGCAGCCACTCAGCACGAGTATTCAGCCCGTGTGCTGAGTTACGTGGTGAACTCAGCTGGGTAATTTGATTGTGGGAAGAAACATATTGCTGGGCTATTGCTGTTTAGCCCCTGTAATTTTGACCTTTGGTTTTGGTACAGTAAGTTTTTCGCTTCAATGAATTTGCCAATATGTTAATTCCAGACCTTAATCAGATGAATGTTCAATTTAATGAGCAGATTTTGGCTGCTTCTGCATGAAATTTTTCATACATGCTCATTTTTTGGAATTGCTTTACATTATTAATGCAACACTTATTAGCTGTATTTATCCAGGGAAAAATATAACATACAGTTTGCAGAAAGAAAACGAAAACATGAATATGAATGTTGAGGCAAATGATGCACAGCTTGTCTTTGCGGTGTAATTAATGATCCCGGATATAGTGTGTTAGCATAGCAAACTGGCTTCTCGCGTGCATGTTTGGGCTAACGCTCCCGGATTGCCATGGCTTAACCGATTTGGCACGGAGGAGGGGACTTTTTCCTGGTGCGAGGAGCAGGGTGTGCCGTGTGTGGGGGTTCGTTGGGGGGGCGGGGTGTGCAGCACTGGGGGTTCGTTGGGAGGGCGGGGAGAGGAGTGCACGGTGCGTGGGGGTTCGTTCAGGGGCGAGGAGCGGGTTGTGTGGTGCGTGGGGGTTCGTTCGGGGGGGGTGGGGAGAGGGTAATTACGCTCTGTCCTGCTAACCAGCTCTGTCAGTGTGTGGTTATGGGGTGGCTGTGATGGACACAATATCAAAGCATGACTGACGGATGGGCAGGGAGGAGAATCGGCCTGTTAATGGCCTCTCTCTCTCTCTCCCTTGCTCTCGCTCTCCCTCTGCACCGGCCTGGACTAATTATGCTGGCAGTACTGGAGGACATATTGGAAAATGCCTGAACAGGCCATCAGCATTGGTACTCTACTTTCTATTGTACAACCCCAAATCAGAAAAAGTCGGCACAGGATGATAAATTCAAACTGAAAACAGTGATTTGTAAATTGCATTTGATTTGGATTAAAATGAAAAGAATGCAACAGGGGATTATTTGATGTTTCACTACATGAATTTTATAAATTTTAAAATAAAAACTTATTTCAGGTGTGATATATTTCAAAAAAGTTGGGCTAGTCACGTATTTACTTCTTTATAGTGTAGCTTTTCCTTTTCACAACATTTGACTAAGTGTTTCAGGTGTAACGATGTCCCATTTTCCTTGCAAACAATTATCAAGGTGTGTAAGTCTGGGTTTTGTTGTCGCATTTTGCAGTTTGTCACATATTTTAATTGGGGTCAAGTCAGGACTGCAGGCAGGCCTGTCCAGCACCCACACCCTCTGCTTACGCAGCCATGCCGTTGCAATGCGTGTGGAATATGGTTTTGTTGAAATATGCTCGGGCATGAAATATTGATTCGTCTGTCCACAATACACATTTCCACTGTGTGATGGTCCATCACAGATGCCTTCAAGTCCAGAGAAGTTGACGGTGCTTATGGATATTGTTAACATAAGGCTTCATTTTTGCACAATAAAGTTTTTTACGCGGATTTGCGGGTGTATCTACACATTATACTACTTGACAAAGGTTTGTCAAAGTAATCTTGAGCCCATGTGGTCATATGTTCATAAATAAATGATGCTGTGCCATCAGTAATCGGAGATCACATGTATCCAGCCCTTTATGTATGGAAATTGCCCAGATTCCTTGAATCTTTTAATTATGCTCAGATATACACTGTAGAGGGTGAAGTATCCAAATCCCTTCCTACATTTCTCAGGGATTTATTGTTTTTAACTAACTTTCACTAATTTTTTTCACGCATTTGTGGGCAAATTGGCGATCCTCGGTCCATCTGTGATCCTTAAGGATTCTGGCTCTTCTGGATACTGCTTTAGAGCTAAATCATGATTACAATCACCTGCTGACATCGGCTGTTTCAAGTGACGCAATTATTCAAAAAAATTTTTCCCCCATTACAAGTCCTAAATGGCCCCAAACTGTCTTCGTAATGTGCTGCCTGAATGGCTGTATATATACAAATAAAATAAAATTGACTTGACAACAGTCAGTCTGTCTGTCTGTCTGTGGACAGATTTTGTGAATGCGATAGCGTCACAGGAGCTGAAGATGCTGTCATCACGATCCACAGGAGTGTTGTGGAGATCGCAGTGAAGGCCCATCACAAGATGCTCTCTAGAAGTCTCTGCAACCGTCCAGCTCTCACAAGACAAAGATAAGAGTCCTATATGAAGCGCAGCAGTCTTATCTCTCTGAACATCACGAATCATGATTAATAATGTGAAAGTGTACATATCTTCTTTAATTAATTGGCGTATAGTCTTTTTATCTAGGGTCTGCAGGCAAGTAAATTGGGGCGAAAATTGTTCTGGTTTCGACTGTCATACATTCGCCGCCCTTGTTTTAACGACCTGACTTAAACTTGAGCTCAGATGGAGTTGCCTAAGTGCATTAAGATGGCAGAGGCTCGCAAAGCGTTGAACTTAAGAGAAAGGAACGTTAAGGATGGAAGGGCAAACATCAGAGACATTTTTGAGAAGATTAGCTGAGGAAACAAACGCAGGCAGAGCATTTTTGAGAGTGAAGAGTTGTCTTTTTTTTTTTTTTTTTTTTTTTTTTTTTGCCAGACACAGAAGCTATCTTTGAGAAAGTCCAGCATTATAGACATGGCTGGAGTTTTCCAGAAACCAGTATTGCAGACCCTGAGACATTCTGAAAGAAGTGTATATGATCAGATGAAATTACAGTTGACCTTCTTGGGCCGAAAGCAGAAGGTTGTGTTTGGCACAGACGAAACCAAAGACAGCACTCAGGTCTCTCGTGAAGCAAGTTGTCAACGGCATCAATCTGCAGTGCAGTCATTTAGCTGACAAACATATCCAAAGTGACTTAAAGTTGATTAAGCTGGGGCTAATGCCCCCCCCCCCCAGGGCCTTGCTCGAGGGCCCAACAGCTGTTCTAATCCTATGGTGCCTACACTGGGGTTTGAGCTGTAAACCGTATGAGTTCCAGTGAAACCGCTTTAGCACCGTGCTGTAGACTCCTCTGCAGTGTGGGAGAGCTGCACCTGCAGGAGATCTGAATTCTGTGCGGAGGCTCAGGTCTCCACAGAACAGCGGTCGCTCAAAACCCCGTACCTAACCCACCAAAGATTTTCCTGTGAGTTCAACACTGTGGAATGGCAGAGTCAAACTCCAGACATAAAATCCTGTTTGTCATGTGACCTGGTGTACCAGTGTCCACTAATGCCCTTCCTCTGACTTGGCAGAGTCGGAGAAAATGTTCATAAGCGGCATGGCAAATAATTGTAAATGTGCGGAGCTATTGTGGACACAGTGCAGAGGACTATTCTTGTATCATGAATTTGTCCTTATTGAATTTGTCCTTGTCCTGAAAGACCTTTCAATGGTTACAGCTGCCAGGTGGGGCTCACGACTGCTGCAGGTCTGAGTCGACCAAGTGCCACCTGAGTGGATGTAAGAAATGGGAACATTTGTCAATTTTTCTATACATTTTCGCCACCACCCCAATCTACATGTACATTACCCCCGACACATGTAAACGTACCCTGTGCCACTCTCATTCTCTCTTCTTCTAGTCTCAAGTTCTCTCTCTCTCTCCCTCTCATATCTTTGTCAGTATGATTTCAAAACAAATCCATATTGTAAAAGTGTGGAGATCGTATTACCAGGGTTTCCGTCATTATTGAAACAAAACCAGCGCTGCTGCTGCTATTATTGCTGCTACAGGACTGCTCTGGCTGGTTCAGAGATTGTCACAAGATGAATACCGTTCCTCCCGTGGGGAATGGCATTTGTTGTGTTTGGGGCCAGATTTGGAAGTTCGGATGCATTATTATGAATTTGTGAAAGATTCGGTCTTTCTGTTTTTCTCTCTCGCTCTCTCTCTTTCTCTTTGTCTCTCCTTTTTTTTTACTTCTCTCTCCCAGGACAAAGAGCGATGCGGGCCTCAGGTGTGATACGCAGACATTAGTTTAGTCCTGGTTTTTAGACTCATTGAAATGGCTCCCAAACGTGCGCCCGAATTCTGCAGAGGAAGGGTTTAATTCGCATTATTATTAAAAGAATCACTCACAGCAATCTGTTGCAAAAACACCATCTGTTATCTCACTCCCAGGAATTCGGCTGCTTATTAAGCAGAATTATACAATGATTTCAATTCTTTTGTTTTTTTGTTTTTTTTTTTCCTCCTGTGCAATTCCACTTAACTCTTTTCATGGCCCCTCGCAATCAAGCTCTCATTACACTCCATTTTTATTGATTTATTTATGAATGAGACTCTCAACCCTCGACATTATTTGGCAGAAAAACCTTTAGCGATTAACCCTCTCGCTGCTTGGCTGGCTGGTGGGTAGAGTTATTCTGTTGAGCGCTATGGCCTGATCGCGGTAGCTAGCTGTGCTGCATCGATTCAGATGATTATCACTCCTGGTGTGATTTGCCGTTCTGTAGAACTGTAAGCCACAGCGCTGAGCAGTTCTGCTTCAAACCTTTGAAGGACAGTTTCTTTGGAATTTAGTTAGCGAAATTCTCAAGTCAGTGTTCTAGAGCTCCGTCAGTTGTCAGTCGTGATTGTGCCGTTAGCAGTAGGACATTCAGTTAAAAGCACCCTAAACTTACTGCTGCCATCACACACCTTAATAACCTTTTTAAGAGTAGGTGTTTTGGAATGTTTTTTGTTTGTTTCAAAACTGCTTATTGCTAAGTCAGCGCTCCAGGACTCCACAGCAAGTGACTCCGGCCCGAATCCGAGCCGAATCTGGCCTGGATCAGCCGGAATTGACCCAGATGTGGGCCAGAATCGCTTGCTGTCTCACCAGTAGTGATTGTGACATCAGCGCTAGAACACTATCATGAGAACAATTAAAGGCTACGTCCACGCAATACGTCTTTGTTTTAAAACGCATAACTTCTGCTACGTTGTCGCCTAGCATCTACGCTACTCCGGCAGTTTTTTGAACCCCTGAAACGGAGACTATTGAAAACACTGCTGACCCCGTTTTATTTTTAAAACTCGGGTTGTAGCGTTGTTGTAGTGAAACACTGTTTCAGAGCGAAAGCGTATTGTTGTGGGCGTAGCCAAAGACAACAGCCTTAGAATGCTGAGTGGAGGACATTCTGACGGTGCCTTTGTGACCTCACAGTTGACAGGGTCCTGTGCTGTGGCTCACTGGCCCCTCCCCCTCCGCCTGTCTCTCTCTGTGTCCCCAGGTGGCAGTGAGTCCTCCTGGGATAAAGACAAGCTGCAGTCCCCGCCCCCTCCAGCCGCCCATCACGGCCTGGCCCACGCCGGCCTCTCTACCTCTCACCTCAACTCCCTACAGCAGAGCCACCTGTTAGCCAATCGTGAGTCCCGCAGGCTGCCCCCCGACCCTCCGTGCCCTCCCCACATCTCCCTCCGCCTCCATCTCCCCTCTCTTCTACCACCATCTACCATCCACCTCACCTCCACCCGCTATCCCAATATCCTGAAATAATGCATCCTCCTTTCCTCTCCTCGTCTCCTTCCCCCATAGCTCCGGGAAGGAGACGAGGCAGTAATGAAGGAAAAGAGGGTGCATTTCCCGAGTGTTGCAAGGCTCGCTTGGTAGTGTCCACTATGACTGAGTCTCATGTTAGCATTAGCAGTTGCTCCTCAGATAGGCAGGGTGATGTGTTGGGATGCCAGTCTGTCAGGCTGTACTCTCAGTAATACACTGTCAGAGAGTGAATCCCCTCACTGACCCCTGTCACTCCCACAGAGTGCTTTTTGAAGGAATTAGTCTCATTTCTGCACAGGCTTTGATCATCTCAACTCTGCATAAAGTTACACTTCTCAGTCACAATGAACAGCCGTGCAAAATTCCCTTTCAGAAAGTACACATCCGCCTCAGTAAATAGTTCCAGCCATCAGGATTTGCTAATTAGCTCAGTTCTTCAGTTAGAACAGGGGTTTGGGACCCTGCTAGTCCTGCATGTTTTAGACGTCTCTCCTCTCCAGCAAACCTGATTTACACGATTTCTTCTTCATCTAACCATTGACAAGGTGATGAGTCCATTGAATCAGGTGTGTTAGAGCAGAGAGACGCCAGAACCAGACAGGGGCTACGAACCATCAGGATCCGGGGTCCTAGACAGGAGAACTAATGGGTCACATCAGCTGGTTGAGTTCAGTGGTTGAATAATCACTGATTTGTCTTTTCCTTCTGAATTTGGAACGCCCACCTCCGCCGGTTAACGATCCCGCCCGCGACGATCACCTTGAACGCGGACACGTGTCATGGCTTTCCCGGTGTTGTTGCCATGGTGACGAGAGTTCTCTCTCTCTCTCTCTCTCCTCCCTCTCCGCAGGACTCGACCTGCCGTTCATGATGATGCCACACCCCCTCCTCCCCGTCAGCCTGCCTCCCGCTTCGGTTGCCATGGCGATGAACCAGATGAACCACCTGAACACGATCGCGAACATGGCCGCCGCGGCACAGATGCACAGCCCTCTATCCCGAGCCGGAGGGTCCGTCATCAAGGTGAGAGAGAGAGGGGGAGAGAGAGAGGAGGCGTTTGTGCCTCGCTCGCCCGTCGCACGTCCATCCGTTCACCTGTCTGTCTGTCTGTCCCCGCATACCGCCGCTGTGGACCGCGGGCCTTTCGTCTGTAGTAGGCCTGCCTTTTGTCTGGGTCCAGGGTGCTAGTCAGTGCTAAATATCCTCTTGAGTCAGAGAGAAAGGCTCGTTAAAGCGCTGGGCTGGTGTGTGTGAGAGGAAACGCTTTGCACTGGGATGAACTGAGTGGGAATATTGATATTTCAGAATTGCATGTGTGCAGATCTGCTGTGTATAGTGTTGTACTGGCAGTGAGAGCTAGTAATGTTTGAGTGTGTATGTGTTGTACTTGTGGTACGCTGTACTGTGTGTGTGTGGGCTTGTGTAGCTATACCACAGTGTTGTGAGGACAATTTGGGTGGTCCTCACAGAGGATTGCGGCTAACTGATTTTAGGTTAGGGTTGTGGTTAGAGTGAGGTTCTGGCTGGGGTTCTAGAGACGCTGTACAGAATGAGTGTATGTATGCACAGTGTCTTCACAAGTGTGGGTATTCAAACATTAGTGGGCATGTGTGTGTGTTTGGTGAAGTGTCATATATGCTTGAGAGATTTGTGTTTGTGTGTGTGTGTGTGTGTGTGTGTGTGGTAGGGGATGGGGGGTCCTGATACAAGAGGATTGTTGTGTTCTGTGTGGAATATGGGTATGTTTTTGGATGTTTATGCGTGGTCATGTTTTCCCTCCTATGTTAGGTGACCCGCATGTACTGCTCTGGGGGAGGGACTGGGGCATTGTGGGTGATTTCATCATACTTTGAGGCGAAGCAGGTGGACAAAGGGTTTGCTAACAGGGACTCATCTCTTTATGCATCTAACGTCGCAGCTCTCTGTAAATCTCTCTAACAGCTCATCTCTCTGTGCATCTCTCTAACTCCCCATCTCTCTGTGCATCTCTCTAACAGCTCATCTCTCTGTGCATCTCTCTAACTCCCCATCTCTCTGTGCATCTCTCTAACAGCCCATCTCTCTGTGCATCTCTCTAACTCCCCATGTCTCTGTGCATCTCTCTAACAGCCAATCTCTCTGTGCATCTCTCCAACAGCCCATCTCTGTGCATCTCTCTAACTCCCCATCTCTCTGTGCATCTCTCTAACAGCTCATCTCTCTGTGCATCTCTCTAACAGCCCATCTCTCTGTGCATCTCTCTAACTCCCCATCTCTCTGTGCTTCTCTCTAACTCCCATCTCTCTGTGCATCTCTCTAACAGCCCATCTCTCTGTGCATCTCTCTAACTCCCCCCATCTCTCTGTGCATCTCTCTAACAGCCCATCTCTCTGTGCATCTCTCAACTCTCTAACAGCTCATCTCTCTGTGCATCTCTCTAACTCCCCATCTCTCTGTGCATCTCTCTAACAGCTCATCTCTCCGTGCATCTCTGTAACAGCCCATCTCTCTGTGCATCTCTCTAACTCCCCATCTCTCTGTGCATCTCTCAAACAGCCCATCTCTCTGTGCATCTCTCTCTGTGCATCTCTCTAACTCCCCATCTCTCTGTGCATCTCTCTAACAGCCCATCTCTCTGTTCATCTCTCTAACAGCTCATCTCTCTGTGCTTCTCTCTAACTCCCCATCTCTCTGTGCATCTCTCTAACAGCCCATCTCTCTGTGCATCTCTCTAACAGCCCATCTCTCTGTGCATCTCTCTAACAGCCCATCTCTCTGTGCATCTCTCTAACTCCCCATCTCTCTGTGCATCTCTCTAACAGCCCATCTCTCTGTTCATCTCTCTAACAGCCCATCTCTCTGTGCATCTCTCTAACTCCCCATCTCTCTGTGCATCTCTCTAACAGCCCATCTCTCTGTGCATCTCTCTAACTCCCCATCTCTCTGTGCATCTCTCTAACAGCCCATCTCTCTGTTCATCTCTCTAACAGCTCATCTCTCTGTGCTTCTCTCCAACTCCCCATCTCTCTGTGCATCTCTCTAACAGCTCATCTCTCTGCATCTCTCTAACAGCTCATCTCTCTGTGCATCTCTCTAACTCCCCATCTCTCTGTGCATCTCTCTAACAGCCCATCTCTCTGTGCATCTCTCTAACTCCCCATCTCTCTGTGCATCTCTCCAACAGCCCATCTCTCTGTTCATCTCTCTAACAGCCCATCTCTCTGTGCATCTCTCTAACTCCCCATCTCTCTGTGCATCTCTCTAACAGCCCATCTCTCTGTGCATCTCTCTAACAGCCCATCTCTCTGTGCATCTCTCTAACTCCCCATCTCTCTGTGCATCTCTCTAACAGCCCATCTCTCTGTGCATCTCTCTAACTCCCCATCTCTCTGTGCATCTCTCTAACTCCCCATCTCTCTGTGCATCTCTCTAACAGCCCATCTCTCTGTGCATCTCTCTCTCTGTGCATCTCTCTACTCCCCATCTCTCTGTGCATCTCTCTAACAGCCCATCTCTCTGTGCATCTCTCTAACTCCCCATCTCTCTTTGCATTTCTCTAACGCCAAATCTATCTGTGCATCTCTCTAACTCCCCATCTCTCTGTGCATCTCTCTAACAGCCCATCTCTCTGTGCATCTCTCTAACTCCCCATCTCTCTGTGCATCTCTCTAACAGCCCATCTCTCTGTGCATCTCTCTAACAGCCCATCTCTCTGTGCATCTCTCTAACAGCCCATCTCTCTGTGCATCTCTCTAACTCCCCATCTCTCTGCCCATCTCTCTGTGCTAACAGCCCATCTCTCTGTGCATCTCTCTCCCCCATCTCTCTGTGCACTAACCCCCATCTCTCTGTGCATCTCTCTAACAGCCCCATCTCTCTGTGCATCTCTCTAACAGCCCATCTCTCTGTGCATCTCTCTAACAGCCCATCTCTCTGTGCATCTCTCTAACAGCCCATCTCTCTGTGCATCTCTCTAACAGCCCATCTCTCTGTGCATCTCTCTAACTCCCCATCTCTCTGTGCATCTCTCTAACAGCCCATCTCTCTGTGCATCTCTCTAACAGCCCATCTCTCTGTGCATCTCTCTAACAGCCCTCTCTCTCTCTGTGCATCTCTCTAACAGCCCATCTCTCTGTGCATCTCTCTAACAGCCCATCTCTCTGTCTCTCATCTCTCTAACAGCCCATCTCTCTGTGCTCTCTCTCCCCCAACTCTCCCTCTAACTCTCTCTGCATCATCTCTAACAGCCCATCTCTCTGTGCATCTCTCTAACAGCCCATCTCTCTGTGCTCTCTCTCCCCATCTCTCTGTGCATCTCTCCCCCATCTCTCTGTGCATCTCTCTGTTCATCTCTCTGCATCTCAGCTAACATCCCATCTCTCTGTGCATCTCTCCAACTCCCATCTCTCTGTGCATCTCTCTAACATCTCTCATCTCTCTGCTCTCTGTGCATCTCTCTCTAACAGCCCATCTCTCTGTGCATCTCTCTAACAGCCCATCTCTCTGTGCATCTCTCTAACAGCCCATCTCTCTGTGCATCTCTCTAACTCCCCATCTCTCTGTGCATCTCTAACAGCCCACTCCCATCTCTCTAACTCCCCCATCTCTCTTCATCTCTCTAACAGCTCATCTCTCTGTGCATCTCTCTAACAGCCCATCTCTCTGTGCATCTCTCTGTGCATCTCTCTGTGCATCTCTCTAACAGCCCATCTCTCTGTGCATCTCTCTAACAGCCCATCTCTCTGTGCATCTCTCTAACTCCCCATCTCTCTGTGCATCTCTCTAACTCCCCATCTCTCTGTGCATCTCTCTCTCTGTGCATCTCTCTAACAGCCCATCTCTCTGTGCATCTCTCTAACTCCCCATCTCTCTGTGCATCTCTCTAACAGCCCATCTCTCTGTGCATCTCTCTAACTCCCCATCTCTCTGTGCATCTCTCTAACAGCCCATCTCTCTGTGCATCTCTCTAACTCCCCATCTCTCTGTGCATCTCTCTAACAGCCCATCTCTCTGTGCATCTCTCTAACTCCCCATCTCTCTGTGCATCTCTCTCTCTCTCTGTGCATCTCTCTATCTCTCTGTGCATCTCTCTAACTCCCCATCTCTCTGTGCATCTCTCTAACTCCCCATCTCTCTGTGCATCTCTCTAACAGCCCATCTCTCTGTGCATCTCTCTAACTCCCCATCTCTCTGTGCATCTCTCTAACTCCCCATCTCTCTGTGCATCTCTCTAACTCCCCATCTCTCTGTGCATCTCTCTAACTCCCCATCTCTCTGTGCATCTCTCTAACAGCCCATCTCTCTGTGCATCTCTCTAACAGCCCATCTCTCTGTGCATCTCTCTAACTCCCCATCTCTCTTTGCATTTCTCTAACGCCAAATCTATCTGTGCATCTCTATAACTCCCCATCTCTCTGTGCATCTCTCTAACTCCCCATCTCTCTGTGCATCTCTCTAACAGCCCATCTCTCTGTGCATCTCTCTAACTCCCCATATCTCTGTGCATCTCTCTAACTCCCCATCTATCTGTGCATCTCTCAAAAGCCCCTCTCTGTGCATCACACTCTGTGCATCTCTCTAACTCCCCATCTCTCTGATCTCTGAGTTATAACTCCCCCATCTTGTGCATCTCCATAACTCCTCCCTCTCTGTGTTTCAACAATGCAATCCTCTGTGCATTGTTAAAGCCAATTTTAAACTGTTTAAAATTGTCTGTGCGATCTTTGAACACTTATCTCTCTGTCATGCCTTGTGGAAGGGATGTCACCAGAACTTGTACAGGTCTCTTACTCATGTCTTGACTTGTCATCGCTTCTCACCATGTAAAAACGTCCTGTGCAACATGCTATGAGTTTAGTGCGAGTTTGGACCCCCCCATCTCTCTGTGCATCTCTAAAGGCATGGATTTCTGGAACATCATCTGGACACTCCATGACTCAAAAATCCAGAAACAACTGATTTTATACCCAGTCAGTGATTGTCGCCTTCATTAATCTGTGCAGTTTCTAACTAAGTTTCTCATCACTTCTCGTCCATGTTCGCATGAACTCATGTTAACTCCCCATCTCTCTGTGCCCCAACTCATCAATACTCTCCAAAATCTCT